>OZ024903.1:2304140-2504140 GCA_964017125.1 Flabesymbios commensalis | reverse complement strand
AGTATTATTGTGATGGTGCAAATGTTAGTGACTGGAATTTATTCAGTATATATGCTTGTAAGCACAAAATATCATCAAGGTGCTTTTAAAGACATAACTGTCAAGCGATTAGAAGTGGCAGCACATTGAAATGTATCAGCCGTTTACAGCCCATTAGCCCCTTCAGCGCGTGGACCATCTTTAGACGTCGGAATCTGACGTCTATAGACGTCAGGTTCTCACATCTAAAGACGGTCCCCACATTGAAAGAATCACACATTTATATTTGCCGTAGACACATAACATATGTATTCAAACGAAGCGGGAAGAGTTAACTAACATTTGTGATGATTTCAAATTGATCGAAGAAAGCCCTTTGGTCGCATGTTTTTCGCCGATTTCTCAGTCAATTCTTAACCGATTTTGTGATTCACGCGGCGACTACCGTGGAATTTTCATCAGAAAATATTGTATAGCAAAAAACTTAGACAATCTGGCATGTAATGCAATTCAGGGCTAAAAACAAATTTTAATTCAACCAGTTTAATGGTTTTATAGAGGGTCGTTGTAATTACTAATTTACTACATGTCAAATGGTCTAACTTTTGAACTGTAAAATATTTCTTGGTGAAAATTTCACTCTATTCGCCGCGTGACTCGAAAATAGTCCTTGCAAAATTTCAAAAAAAAAAACATTTGTTTGCGATGTTTTATACAAATTAATGCAGCGGGTTAAGCAGTTACTGTATATAGACTTGGTATGGAAGTATGTAGTTACTGCCTTTTGGCTTTGTAACGCAGCCTTTTAGCTTTGCACGGCAGTAACATGTAGTGTGCCTGGTGACCATGGAATGAGACCCCCCACTGAGCCACGCCCAGACTCCCTGCAGATAGTGACAAGAGAGACGAAACCACAATGTAATGATATCCTATATATCCCAGCAAACACGAGGAGTTGGCCCAATGTTGGGCTGATGTTGGGCCAGCGTCGTAGACGGTGGGCCAACGTCAGCCCGACACGACGCTGGCCCAACGTCAGCCCGACATCAGGTCAACGCCTCGTGCTGCTGGGTAATCAAGGTCGCCCACGTTATACAACCTCGCCATAGCCAGGTACATCACAACAAATTTAAAAGTGTCCTGTAAGATTATGCTGACCCTTTTTTCGTGACTGTCGACATGCTTGAATAAAAATTTGACCACATTCCTCTGTTTTCACTGAGCAAAACAATGCTTAAATAAAAATTTGACCACATTCCTCTGTTTTCACTGAGCAAAACAATGCTTAAATAAAAATTTGATCACATTCCTCTGTTTTCACTGAGCAAAACAATGCTGTGCTAGATTAAAATCTGAGCTAAATTATAAAACGTCCAAAAGTTGTGACTTCAATGTTGCGAATTCCTGCAGGGATACAGAATGCAAAATATCTGAAACTGTTTGAAGCAGCTGAAGAAAACGACTGAGAATAATAATATTGAGAGGTTTAGTTGTTAGATAAATCACGGCACCCGATGAATGCCCCGCAATACAGTGGTAGTAGCAAATATACCAGGAATTTGGGCATAGCCTCTGGCCTCTCATTAGTTTTTTTCGCGTCCACGAGGGAGTCATGGGAGCAGAAACTTGTTGATGGATTTTCATCCTCATGGCTATGAAACTTGAAAGATATTTTTTATACAGCACAAAATATATCAAAAATAATTTGCAATTCCTAATTTCATTTACTGGATTCTGGCATTACATGTGGATTTCAAATATAAAACACACTACAGATCACAAAATGGCGATTGGAATTATTTGCAAGAGTAACCGTGAATAAAGTGAGTAACCGCATATCTAATCTTTGGGCGATTGAAATTATTGATGTTCACAAATTAGAACAGCCTAAATTTTACTTGAAATTGCATGTTTTATTACAATGTATTATAACAAGTATTTGACTGACGACAAAATTAATAAGCCTCCTGGATTAAACAAATAAATGTTTATTCGCCTTCCAAGGCGGATAAACAGTACTCTGCACCTCTGGACACGAGACTAATCCCTGCTTTGTCCGACTGTTGATTTAATGTTGGCCCACCGTCTGCGACGATGGTCCAATATTAAATCAACGCTGGGACACTGACAAAGGTTACATCAAACATATGTAACTAGTAATATATCGGCATAGCATGACATGTCAATAAACTACTTAAATCTATTGTTATTGTGATTATAATCAAAGCGTTTATCTGTTTGTTTACCTTTGTAAAGATAGATTAGGGCCATAAGACAGATCACAGTAATTAGCCTTTTCAGTGCGGGGATCGACTTTAGACGTCAGAATCTGACATCTATAGACGTCAGATTCTGACGTCTATAGTCGATCCCCGAAATAATTGATAATGGCCGTATACCCTTAACATAGGTATTCAAATAAAGCGGAGCTATTTATGAGAATTTCAAATTGAAAAACAACCTTTGTTCTCCATGATTTATACAAAAATATTTCAGCGTTGTAAGGGTTTGTAAATTGAAACCCAATGCCAGAATATGTCATGGTGGCGACAGGGAATAAGTGCAGACACAAACAATGGGATCATACAGTGATGGATGTGTGGTATTTATTCAGTGCCTTCTCTGAGAGGGAAAGGACTTATATATAAATGCTACTCAGATTATTACAGGTGGATTGACAACTGAGCTATGTATATCTATAGTCCTACATTACAAAAATACACAAATTCTATATTGATTTAATTATTCAATTAACGAACAATCTACTTCAACATAGCATGTAGATTTCATGAAAAGCATGATATTTGGTCGTTACATCTTGTTAATAAAATGATAAAAACTGGTTCCCTGTCAATAAAATCTATTTAATCACATATCTGTCATAACCTGAATAGCGAGGCAAAAATGAGGAAGGTCACACCTCGTGTGGCACACACACAGGATACAAACAGAAGCCAAATACCAGTCCACTCTGTGGCTCGTTTACCACGATAGGTAAACAACTAAGACAAATTGGCCTGTCATCGGGTTGTCTATTTACTACCACTTCCAATCTGATGCGAAGCTTTATACCAATGCTGGTTCAATGTGCAGAAAACACATTTGATCACTGATGATCATCACAGCTTAATTGCTAATTCCCAAGACCTGGAATACTGATTTACTGGTAATCGAACAATACAGAAGCCGCATTCATTCTTTCAATCAATCATTGATTCATTCATTCATTCGTCCATTGTCTCATTCATAAATGCTTTTATTCATTCATTCAGTCATTCACTTATTCACTCATTTTTTTCATTCATCCATGCATTCATTCATTTATTTATGCATTAATTCAGCTATCCTTTCTTCATTCTTCATTCATTCATTCATTCATTCATTCATTCATTCATTCATTCATTCATTCATTCATTCATTCATTCATTCATTCATTCATTCATTCATTCATTCATTCATTCATTCATTCATTCATTCATTCATTCATTCATTCATTCATTCATTCATTCATTCGTTCATTCATTCATTCATTCATTTATTCATTCATTCACTCATTCATTCATTCATTTATACATTCATACATTTATTTATTTCTTCATTCGTTCGTTTGTTCGTCCATTCATTCATTCGTTCCGTTCATTCGATCGATCATTCGTTTGTTCGTCCATTCATTCATTCATTGCATTCAGTCGTTCATTGCCATCATTCTGGTGTTGAACGACCTCCAATATAATGCGTAGCGTGAAGACAATACCTACTTCAGTACAGTCCAAATATAATGTCCTATTGATGAGGAAGTCAAGTCATTAATTCAGGCGTTAGTACGATGGGGTTATACCCAGCTAATTCACTAAAAATTTCTACGAATGACCACCGTCCTCTACACAAGCTGAGTGATTGAGTGAGTGAGTAAATAATTTAATAATTAAGTAAATAAGTAAATAAGAAAATAAGTGAATAAGTAAACAAATAGGTAAATAAGTAAATAAGTAAATAAGTAAATACGTAAATAAGTAAATAAGTAAATACGTATATAAGTAAATAAGTATATAAAAAAGCGGATGAATGAATGAATAAATAAATACATAAATTCGAACGAACGAATAAATACATAAATAAATACATAAATAAATAAATAAATAAAAAAGCAAATAAATGAAATAACGAATGCATGAATAATTGAATGATTGAATATATGAATGAATGAATGAATGAATGAATGAATGAATGAATGAATGAATGAATGAATGAATGAATGAATGAATAAATGAATGAATGAATGAATGAATGAAAAAAAACGAATAATTGAGTGTAAATATATATAAAATGTAAACAATGTGGTTTAATTATGTTAGTAAACTCTTCCACATACTAAGAAATCAAACTAGCAAACTACGAGACCAGAGACAAAAATGTCCTTGATTTCACAACGATAATGGGTGTTGTGTCGTTATCCTTTGACTTTGTGAGCTTTGAAAACGTCACCGACGAAAATATATAGCATCGTGGTACAATGATATGCGCGGAGATTTAGGATAATTCTTACATCAAGTCATTATCATATATCAACCAGCTAAGATAAAGATCTTCATCGAGTATTTTTCCTTTCTTCAACCTACAATTGCTGCCTCAAAGTTCAGCTTGAAATAAAAAAAAAAGATACAAAAAATGTTCATCTTTCAGAATTGAATTAAACTCCATGCCAGTTTGGAAATCTAGGAGCTGTTAGTTCTCATTTACAATTAACCGCTTAAAACAAATGTTTAATATCCCCTTGATCTTGTATATGTGATTGGGGAAACCCCCTTTTAGCAAGCCTATCTAATGACATACCAGTGTGAGTTATTGTCTGAAAGCAGACTTTCTGATTGAGGCGGTTTACTTCTGTGCAGCATTAATAAACAATGAAGTTAAAGGTTTTTTAATTATCTTCATGTAAATTTAAACTCATTTCAGATTTCTGTCCTTGAGATTTCCCGCAGTTTGAATAAATAATGTAGGTAAGGTTTATATAAGTGTATTGGTGCACTTAGGCGCAGAAGCCATATTTATACACTATTGAAGGTATATAAGCCTTTGGGAGAAAATCTGTGAATAAAAACTGAATAATTTCCAACGCCTAAAGATGTTAGAACGACAGTTTTCCTGAAACTCTATTGAAAATGTATGACAATTGTATTTAATATGTCACCCAAGTCACTTCATTTTCATCCGCTACACATGCTACAAGACAAGGAATGCGATAGCATTCGCGGTTTGTAGTGGATGAAGGTTGCAATGGTGATTTCGGGCTTTGGGCGTCAGAATCGGACGTCCATAGACGTCAGATTCTGTGGGTCCCCGCACTGAAAAAGTCAAATATTTCAAATGGCATATAAGCATACCCATAATATATGTATTCAAATTAAGCAGAAACAGCTAACTAAGACATTTATGATGATTTCCAGTTGCAAAAAAATCCTTTGGCTTCTTGGTTTGCCTAATAATATTGCAGCGTTTCAAGGGTTTAAGTCTAGGGCATGACAGTTTTATCTAACAATTGATAATGTTGCTGACATGAGTAAGTCTAGACAACCGTCATTAAAATCCGATTAAATAGGCTGATACCATCATTAACCCTCTCAAACCTGAATTTACCATTGTCATCTTCATCTACTACAAGCCGCGAATTGCTGTCGCAATTCTCGACTTGTAATGGATTAAGATGACTTGACGTGGGTGGCAATTGAGAAAAAAATATATTGTTATTATCAAAACAGTTCCACGCAAATTTTGGTGCTGTACCCCTAGGTTTTAGGAAATAAAATAATTTTTCAGAGAATACAAAATAATGCTTTGGTGCCTCGTGAGGGGATGAAGGCCTAAGGCAGAAGTCGAGGTCACACGCTCATGTAACTTCAAGGGGGGGGGGGGGGTGGACTGACAGTAATTTTACAGGGGGGGGGGGGGTGACAGTGTATATCTATGTATCAAACTAGAAATAGTCAAAAGTGCAAGTAATATAAACATAGTGTTTTTATATTTATGTCATTGGAAATTACGAACCAATAGTCTTAAAATATCGTAATAACATGATGATGTCCAGTTAAAAAGAAGAGGCGACGGATACTAAAAACACAGTTTAAACTTTATTTATAGTACAGACGAGTTTTGAGGCCGGATTTATAAAATGGCAGCTGATCACATTTAAAGAGAAATAGTGGCAAATTATACCACAGAATATGCATTTTTACCGATACGTTTTTTAATTTTTTCTTAATTTGAAATCATCATAAATGTCTTAGTTAGCTCTTTCCGCTTCATTTGAATACCTATGCTATAATCTACGGATAATAGAAATGCTTAACCCTTCCAGCGTGGGGACCGACTTTATACGTCATATTCTGACGTCAAATATCGATCCTCGCTCTGAAAGGGTTACCCATTGAAAAACATGTAGAATAGTCAGCAGAAGAAAACGCGGCTGTCGATATTCCTGATATTGAAAGCTATGAGGAAACAAAATGTCTAAATAGATTAATTACAATGTCACGAAATTAGCAGCCAATTATACAGAGTCAAACGCTACAGACAATATTCCTGGTGTTGAAAGCTATAAGGAAACAACATTAGTTAACCCTTTCAAGGCAGGGATCGTCTTTATACGTCAGAATCTGATGCCTGTAGTCGTCAGATTCTGACAATCAAAGACGATTCCCGCAGTGATATAATTTAAATATTTATAATGGCTGTAGACCCATAACATAGGTATTCAAATGAACAATCTAAACAATATAGGTTCTTTAAAAAGAACCTTTGAGTACTATACTGAATAGTTCCTTCTAAAGAACCTATATTGTCTATAGTGAGGCAAAAAGAGCTAACTAAGACATCTATGATGATTTTGAATTGAGAAAACCCTTTGGTCTCCATGGTTTATACACAAATATTTCAGCGCTTTAAGAGTTAATAAATTAATTACAATGTCACGTAATAACCAGCTATTTATACACAGTCAAACGCTACTGTAGCATTTTATTGGCGCTGAAAGTTATAAAGAAACAAAATGTCTTGATAGATTAATGACTCTGCCAGCTATTTATACACAGCGTGCTTGACTTCCTTATAGTTTAATTATTATGGAGGGGGGGGGGGGGTCATCAATCATTAAATCAGCCTTGTGTACCAGTGTATCGTTTTCACTACAAAGATTATTGCTCATAATATAGCATAGAAGAGTGAGCGATAATAGGGGATTTAAATGTCCCATGGTACAAAAGGCCCGAGACTGTGCCGCACCGTTCATGAGCCTAGCCATGCGCTACTCTTTGAAACGCAGTGACGTCATCGGAAACCTTCTTGAATGGTTACTCGGTGAAAATAATGTTATATAAGTTATATGAGTCCCCCGCCCCCATACTTCATTGTTTTAGATTATCAGGTGAAAACATTGCATGCCAAGGCTATTGAAATTCACAGAATTGCGGGAGTGGACATGCAAAGGGGTGATAATACCAAAGACGGTGCTCTAAGAACATACCAGAAGGCACTGAGGCTTTGTCTCTAACTGCATGACTGTCTGAAATCGAATCTGGCGCGACCATCATACCAGATGCTGATATAAAGAGATATCAGGGACTGAAGACCATGACGGAAACCGCTTCTCAGCCGCTTGGTCACTCTCTCCGCTTCTACTTCTATGTCATCTCGTTTGACCTTTTCCTTTTGTAAATAACAACCCCCTCCCCCTTCCCCGTGTTATTTCCGTGCATATCATACTGTATTCCAGCACGCATAATTTTTTTTGTCAACTCTCCAGGGTTGTATTAAATAATGTGTCCGCGACAAAAACTCTAGCCCCCCCCCCTTTCTGGAGATCAAATGATGGCCCCCTAATTACTAGTGATTAATGTATAATATATACATATGTGATATATTTTAAACAAACAGCTTAGGATAAAAAAATGCAAATAAAATATGTAGTTCTGAACCTCAATTTGATAATTACACTTTCGCTTCGTATTAGGTTAGGAGGGACCCTGATGACATCGCAAGGCTCAGACACAGTGACCTCCATTTTTAAATGTAATAGTTTTAACACGATGATCAAAAATTTACGCCTGCTGAAAATGACATAGTTTTCAAAGGCACTTGAATTATTCGTCTCAATTTCATGGCATCTGAGTTTTTTGGTAGGCAGCGCGTGTGTCGTTTTTACACAGCTGGATGTGGAAACAAAATGGCGGTCATTGTGAATGGGCCTTCGGCGAAGTAAATTTTGGCGGCCAAGTTATACCTGGTAATTAGGATTGTAGTATAATTAGACATTGAAAAGTTGGATGGTTATTACCTCAATAGAATTTGTAGCATCAAAGAGTTAGAGCGCTAATTCATGGCTTGAGGTTTGTATGTCATGATTCTTTGGTACTATAGCACATGGCACCATTAGTAGAAGCATGACATACAAACCCCAAATTGTGATTACAAAATCTTTAAACTTTTTCTTAATGTTCTCTCACATAATTAGTGAAGGGATAAACATTAGAACTAAAACCTAAAATAACAAAATATTGTCGTAGCCATACATTCATGTACACAATCATCATCACTATCATTATCACTTTTATATTTTACCACTACCACAGGTAACGGGATCGACTTTAGACGTCAGATTCTGACGTCGATCCCAAAATTGGAAAGTAAATTATTTATAATGGCCATAGACTCATAGCATACAATGTAGGTCTACATGAAGCGAGAAAAGGTAACTAAGATATTTATGATGATTCTAAATTTAACAAATCGTTTTTTTTAATATGTCAGTGCTTTAATGGTTAACTTTAGGGTGTTAGGACCATATCCATTGGCAAAAACGGCATGTGAGCTACTTTATAGGCCAGAATCTGACGTTTAAAGTCGATCCCCGCACTGTAAGAGTCAAAATATTTATACTGGTCGTAGACACATAACATAGGTATTCAAGTGAATCGTAAAAAAAAAAACTAAGACATTCATAATGATTTCAAATTGAAAAATCCTTTGGTCTCCATGATTCATACAAAAATATTTCAGCGTTTTAAGAGTTTAGACCAAAAATGCAACTAAAATTTATCAAATATATTGTTCAGTAACTCAACAATTGATTTGGGAGGTCATTTTAGGTGATTTGACTGTAAATACAAATATTTTTCGCCATTAAACTTCATTTTCATTAATTCCGGTTTCAGATGAATGGTAAATAGAAACAAAAAAGTCAGCCCTTTCAGTGCAAAGCACAACCAGCGTTGTTTTTAATCTTTTTTATTTACATATTAAATAATTGATCAATCAGTCTTTAGACATCAAGATTTGCAAATGTTTAGGTCTCTCAAAGTTGTGGATCGCGGTAGCGAATGTTTGGTTTCAAATTAGACAAAATATAATAGTCAAGTTGGCGTGACATAACTTTGAATGGGTGAAATTTTAAACTTGGAAGCTTAGCGGACAAAATGTTAGAAGGACATCGAAACTTGGTCCTTTAACTCAGTAAATACAAATATCTCAATGTCAGATACTCTGATGGTATCAGGTGACAACAGCATGTATATAAGTGTGAACAATGTATATATGACGGGATACGTGATCTACCTGTAAAACTATCAGCCTCAATTATACCACCTCTTCTGCAGCCTTTTCACTCAGTGGGGCCCTGGTGCAGTGATTAAAGCTGCCTGCTTGGAAAGTCGGAGATCGCGGCTTTCAAGTTTCAAAGAAACATAATGTAACTTCCCCGGCACTCGTAAAGATTCGATATTGTGGATAGCCTCCGTGACCGCGAGATAGCGTGCTCGGCCTCAGGCCGCCAGAGCTCAAATTTTTTATCCCCCTCCTCCTGTAGTGGGTGGGAAGGTTAACCGTGAAGCGCTGAATTTTTTCTGAAAACATTGAAGACCAAGTTTCTTTTCACTTTGAAATCATCATAACTGTCTTAGTCAGTTATTTCTGATTTATTTGGATATATATGTTATAGGTCTACGACAATTATACATATTTGTACTTTTGCACTGCGGGACCATCTGTAGTCGTTAGAATCTGACGTCTTGACAGACGTCAGATTCTGACGACTAAAGTCGATCCTCGCGCTGTAAGGGTTGGGCCCCCAGACCTCCAGAACCCCGGGATTTTATTTAAGTTGACGGGAGTGATCGAGCAGAGAGCACCCCCCTCTGGCTGCGCCCTGAAATGTTTACTTGAAAAGAGCGGAATTACTCATTAAGCCCAGCTCAATTACCGCAATGTGTGCTGTCACCATAAACTGTTAGGAAATAGGTGTCCATTTCAAGGTTCAGATGACATTTTATATTGACAGACTGGTAAATAAATAGAAGGCCCAATTTTGCAGCTGCTATAAATTCACTGTAAAGTGATATACCCAAATAACGATAGTTGTAAAGCTTCCTTCATAGAGTTGAATACATTGTTTTTGTAAGTAAAACGTCACATCGACAACTGGCCGAGGCTGCATACACGCCTGTTTTTATCGAGTGTGTTAGCAAGGTTAGTATGTAAAATGAAGATTTAAAACGAAATATATTCTTCTTTTATCTATTTTCTGTATATGAATACACCTAATTTAATACAAAAATGAGCAAAGTTAAACGTATTAAATTTAGATATAAAAAAATGAGTTCCTTTAATTTGATTAACCTTGAGGCCACTTTCTTTGACCTTGCCATATGAATTGCTGTAGACTTTATGGAGTTGTATAGATTTTTTGTAAGTAAAACGTCACAGCAAACATTTTTTTATTGAATGGGTTAGCATTGCTAGTATGAAAAATGAAGATTTAATGCTGAAAATATTCATTCTTTTATCCGTTTTCTGTATACATCTAATTTAATAACAAAAATGAAGAAAGTATAATGTACTAAATTTAGATATAAAAAAATGAAGTCCTTTAATTTTATTTACCGTGAGGCCATTTTCATTCACCTTGGAATATAAATTGCTGTAGATTTTATGGAGTTGTATAGGTTTTTTTGTAAGTAAAACGTCACATAAAATATTTTTTATTGAATGGGTTAGCATTATTAGTATGAAAAAATAAAGATTTAAAACGAAAACTATTTTTTCTTCCATCCATATTCTGTATACGTATACACCTAATTTAATAACAAAAATAATGAAAGTATAATGTATTAAATTTAGATAATAAAAATGATGTCATTTTGATTGACCTTGAGATATGAATTGCTGCAGCAATTTCATATCTCAAGGTCAATCAAAATGAGAGGAAAATGTTGGGAGTTGAGACTCTAGGGTTAATTTCCGGATGTAGTTGTTCATTTGACTTGTAACACCGGACACGTCGTTTGACCTTTACCAAGGTCTTATAACCATATGTCAAATACACAGATTACAATGAGTTTTGTTCACCCCTTCTGGTATTGTGGTTGGCACACCCACGTGCCGCTGATTTTCTTCGGAAACTCTGAGTAAGAATATATATATCATATACTATTTTAACTGAGAGTGATTCCTGGAATCAGGGTTCAAATCCAGTCGCTGCACGTGGTTCATGTCTTTTTTTATGACTTTATCTTTCTTTATGACTAGATCCGACTGTCCATAAATTTGGACTTGGGCCGTATTCTCGCACAAGTTACGATATATCGTATATAGGCTTCGGTTTGGTCGAAATGGCCAACTCGACCAATCCGAAGCCTACGATAGAGATATACAATTAAATAATAGTATATTTTCGCACGGCTTTGTGATGCATGAGGTCGAGTGTTATTGCTATAAGCAATGTGTAGTTGACTCTCTGAAGTCAGATAAAATGATTAATGTCTTGAACACTCATTGTTCTGGTCGTGGCAAATGAACACTGAACGAGGCATCTGTCAAAAGTGACATTCCTCTAATAAATATGAGACTCAACTAAATGAACTTAGAGGGACAAGGTCACAACCTGGTTCTCATAATGATCACAAAAAAGTCTGAACTTGGCTGGTGCACATTTTGTTTGTACTTACTGTTCATAGAAATTAAAATTCTGTAATTGTTTAAAAATGTGGTATGTTGAGATGTTTATCATAGTTTACATCTGAGTGGTGCACCTGTTCTATCAGAATACCCAGAGCCCCGGATCAGACACAGAATTATTTATTTGACATTGTACAAAAAAAAACATGCAATTTAATATGAAGTATACATTTGTCGGGATACCCCTGTTAGGGGCCACATGCTTTGAAAAGTCCATTTGTGTTTCTCTGCATATATGTTTTTACGTCGATTGCAAAATACATTTTAAAAATGAGTTGAAAGAATTTGAAAAGAAGACGTTATTATTTCTCATTATCTCAAAATTCTTCGTACTATGTTATGAAAGGATGCCCACGTGACCGTTTCTAAAATCGATCCTCTAAAAGGAAGAATTTTGATTTAATATAAATGGACGCGTCAAATAAATCTCTTCCACAGATAAATTCCCAACTCTATTAATGTCATCGTCAGTAATTGTTTGAGGAGAGACACAAGCTATACGTTAACGATCACCCGCGTTCTGATGACAGGGTCTGTTCAAACTGAAGGACACCCTCTGGTGACTATTGATCATAACAGAGAGTTCATGACAAGTAATCGTGCCAAAAAGTAAATAACCAACCGCCCATTAACCCTTTAACCATTTCAATCCTGAGTTTACCATTGTCATTTTCATCCACAACAAGCCGCGAATTGCTGTCGCAATTCTCGCCTTGTAATGGGTGAAAATGACTTGCAGCTGGTGACAAATACAAAAATATACTGTTATTTTTAAAGCAGGTCCATGAAATTTATTGTTCAAAAACCAGCAGGTTTCAGGAAATTAAGCCATTCTTCAGAAATGCGAAATGATGCTTTAATGCGTCGTGAGGGCTTAAAGGGTTAAAGCGATAAATTAAATTATTTAAATTTTCACCGAACCGCGATCCACAACTTCAAGTGAGTGAAAATCTCTAATATTTGTTTATTTTGAGGCCATACATATACATGTTGAGATATTGATGTTTAACCCTTTCATCGCCAAATTATTTATTTGGAATTTTCACCCACTTGAAGTTGTGTCTCGCTGACGCGATCCACACTTTCAAGTGAGTGAAAATTATTCAGATTTGACAAAATGAAGGTCAACTATTTTTAAATTCTTGTTGATTAATGTCACGTTTATCTCTAACATGTTTAAAAGCTGATATGCAATATCCTAAGAAAAATGAAAAAAACGAATAAAATCGGTACCGTTAGTTTTAAGGGTTAAACACACACGTTCCCATTAAGTGTGATCTCATCGTATAATAAAACGGATAGGATTTTAAAACGATCAAATTATCAATAGTATAATTCTCTTAAAGTACTATCGCCAGCGACATTTATGTAAACCCAGCGACGAAAGGGTTTTTTCAATTTGAAATCATCTTAATTGTCTTAGTTAGCTCTTTCCGCTTCACTTGAATATAGATGTTAAGGGTCTACGGCCATTAGAAATATTATACTCTTTCAATGCTGTGATAAGATCCTCATCGGTTTATAAAAATGACTTTACAACAGCAAAAAAATTGGGTCTCTCTATTTTCTTCTATTTCTTTCTGACATCTAAAGTAAATACACAGAAAGGGTTAAGTAGGTCTTTATGATGTTTTGTATTATGCTGATAACCATCTAGCGTTTAATTAAAATGTGTGCTGTCAATACATACAGTTTGATTACAATGGACACCTAGTCCTAATTAGAAATAATTAATTCCGCTATTTTTTGAATTTCAAGTGTTATTTCCTCATTTTGACCTTGACTTTAAGCCATAGAGACGATATGGACAATGAGAGGGGATCAAGGTCATATGAATCAACCTGACAACATGTAATGTTAGTATGCTAATCAATAATGAGCAATATTGGTACAACATCGCGCCAATGTGCCTGAATGTGCCTTTGGCTACGGCCATTATGTTTTTTTCACTGTTTTAGACGAGAGCACTCATTAGATTAAGGCCACGCATTACCCCCAGAAAAACATGTGTTGTTTTGCCCATAGCGCGCTTTGGTTTTTGTCAATTTCCGAAAAAAACATATATTTTTTTGCCGCCGGCCTCATTAGATTTTGTATTTTTTCTCATCTAAAACAGAGAAGAACACATAGTGGCCTAATAGCTCTGAATTTACCTTTAATCAATATGTTATCAAATTAAATACATGATTGAAGTGATTGGCAAACCTTTCTTTATTTCTATTGAGAAATGGTGAGGCCCATAAATGTTTTTTTTTTATTAATGTTAACCCTTAAAGCTCTAAATAAATAATATAAATTTCCACACACTTCAAGTTTTGTCTCGCTACCGCGACTCACAAGTTCAAGTGGGTGTAAATTACTCAAATTTGTTTAACTTGAGACCGCGCATTTCCAAATCATGAAGTTTAAACACCGATTTCATTCTCAACAAATGTGATTCAACCTTCTAATAAAACAGATTAAACATACTATAGACGTGCATAACTGCTTAACGGTGTAAGGGCTAGTGGAGTTAAATTTCACGACGGCAAGTTAGGTAGAATGTAATCGCATGGACAGATGATATTCACGCGATCACATTCTGATTGATTTTACCCTTACAGCGAGGGGATCGTCTTTATATGTCAGAATCTGACGTCTGTAGACGTCAGATTCTGACATATAAAGACGATCCCCGCAATGTAAGAGTAAAAATATTCTCACTGGTCGTAGACCCATAACATAGGTATTCAAATGAATCGGAAAGACCCTAATAAGACATTTAAGCTGATTTCAAATAAAAAAAAATATATTTCGGTTCCCTGGTTTATATAAAAATATTTCAGTGCTTTAAGAATTTGAAATTAATAAAATAAATTAGGCCTGATGTCACGTAATTATACACAGTCAATCGCTACCGACAATATTCCTGGCGTTAAAAGCTATAAGGAAACAAAATATCGTATAAAGCTATCAGGAAATGTCTTGATAAATTAATTACCCTGCCAGAAATTTATGACGATTTCAAATTAAAAAACCCTTTGGTCTCCATGGTTTATAAGAAAATGTTTCAGCGCTTTAACCCTTTAAGCCCTCACGATGCATTAAAGCAACATTTTACATCCATGAAAACAGACTTAATTTTCCTACAACAAAGGGTTTTAAAATGGAAATTTCCATTAAACGGGTTTACCAATACATGGTAATTTTCCTTAATTTTTAAACCACATCAAATCATCTTCATCCACTACAAGTCGGGAATTGCAACAGCAATTCGCGGCTTGTAGTGGATGAAGATGACAATGGTAAATTCAGGACTGAAAGGGTTAAGGGCTAAACTACGCCGTACTGTTTGAACTTTGACAGTAAATGTCTAACCGTCACTGTGTAGTCGCTGGTTATCTAATGTTGTAATTATCGCCCACGCTTCGTATAGACATCCAAATATCAACTGCCAAATAACTCTTGGGCGACTTTGCAGAAATGTATATATAGTCGTAAATTTTATCCACAGTGCAATGTGGTGCCTGACACTGGATTGTTTGGCTCACGAAAATGAGTATTTTGTATGATATTTCCTCATATTGATAGCTTTTAAATGCTGGTACGATATGTTGTGGTTTTCACTGATATATCCCGGGGCCTATATAAGTATCAGCCCATGTGTGGCAGTTATGTCATGGCTTACTTGATCGTGTGAGAAAATACAAACGATGTTTATTTTTGGTGCAATATTGGAAAATCCAGCACCGAAATAAGGCATTCGCCCAAAGGCTGGAACTTGGACTTCGAACTGTATTTTTCTATGTTGAACTCTATGTTACATATTATGTTGCGATATGCTTCTGTTGTTAGGCTCTGATGGCTTGTAATCATATTATGTTTACCATGTTGAATGGTTTGTGTTACATTTCTAATCTAGGTAACCTTTCTGCACATGGACCGAAATTAGACGTCAGAATATGACGTCCATAGACGTCAGATTATGACGTCTAATGACGCTCCCCACAGTAAAAGAATTAAAATATTTATAACGGCCGTAGACTGATAACATAGGTATCTAAATGAACCGGAAAGAGCTAACTAAGGCTTTTATGATAATTTCAATTTAAAGAAACCCGTTCGCCTCCATGGTTTACACAAACATATTTCAGCGTTGTTAAAGCTTCAAATCAAATGCTTCTTATCTGTTAATATTGTTGAAAGCTGTACACGACCTTCTGATTTTCTGAATGCTTTTACCTGGACGGTCGCAGTATCAATAACTGCATAAAATATCATATAACTTGATTACGATTTTTGTTGCTGCACTTGACTTATGGGTGACATTTATAAAGGCAAATATTTAACTTATCAATTAGATATCATTGAAATCTATGTAACCCATGAACTTCTAAGCTCACCACCCCACCCCTCTCGGTGGGAATAACACCGTACTTCATTCCGCCCCCGCGTTATTTTTGGCCACTCGCCTAACTACCGTTGTTACCTTTAATTAACCCTCAGAGTGCTGAGCTAATGAATTTAAATTTTCGGTTGCTTGAAGTTGTGTCTCGCTACCGCGATACACAACTTCAAGCGACAGAAAATGTATGTGATTTGTAAAATTTAAGTCCTAACATAATATCAGTGTTTCAAGATTGAAGGCATATTTTCTTTTTAACAATTGGTACTCATTCTCAGCTATGGAGGTGTTTGTACAAAGACAGAATGTCTACTGTTGTTGACGTCGGTGTTCTAAGAGTTTAGTCTCACCATCCTCTATTCATTTCACCTCAATGGTTTTATGACGTCCACTGAGTTAGCGTGGACATAATCACCTGTTATTTCTGACTTCTCCACTTAACACTTGAGCTACCAGGATCATTTATCACAGCAAAAGCGGTACGTTAACCTAATGTTGCTTTATTGCTGGGCCAGCGTCGTAAATGCTGAACCAACGTTAAATATTTTATTTGTAGAAGGCATGGAAACAAAATGGTTTTTTCAATTTGAAATCATAGATGTCTTGGTTAGCTCTTTCTTAGTTAGGTCATTCATTTGAATACCTATGTGATGGGTCTACGATGGGTTGACGTCATTAGAGGTCAGATTCTGACGTGAAGACAGTCCCAGCTTTGAAAGGGTTAATTGATCAAACATATTTATTACATATATCTGATAGGTAATCAAAGTCTCATTCACACGGCTGTTAAACTGTTTACTTAAGGACAATCGACCACAAGAGAATATTAATAATTTATCCCACCTTTTATTTAGCGTCAAGGTCAAAACGTTATTATTTAATTGATTAACGTACATCAATCTTACCATCGTCCTGACATTTCCCTGATCTGTGACTCGGCGATAATGGTTTTAGAACATCGGATTACCTTTATTATCGCCCTTCTATTTCAGAGGAAATCTTAGTTCACGGCTATTTGTAGATCTAATATGTGTAATATATCACAAGTAAATATAGTCCTCTATAATAACTGTGCCCATAATAATAACCAGCACACCTGAACACAAAGCTATATCATTATATCATGTAGATCACTGAATAGATGAGAGGACATAGTTTGCACCAAGTACACCATGTCCTACTAATGATGTGGATAAACGTTTTGTTTACTTAGATATTTAAATTAATTTTCTATTTAGTTGTCATCCCCCCCCTCAATCTTTATCGCAAAAACAAGCTGCTCACAATGTCTTCAAACTTGACCCTTTAGGGCCTCACGATGCAATAAAGCATAATTTTGTATTTCTGAAAAATAACCTAATTTTCTACAACCTATGGGTTTTAGAACGAAAATGTTCTTGGAACTGTTTAATAATAACAATATTTTTTTTTTATTTGTCACCCACTTCAGGTCATTTTCATCCAATACAAGATGAGAATTGTAACAGCAATTCGCGGCTTGTAGTGGATGAAGATGACAATGATAAAGTCAGGCATGAAAGGGTTAATTGTCTTACAATTAACCCTTTCAAGCCTGAAATTACCCATAATATGAAAGAATGAATGAGTGGGGTTTTAGGCCAGCTCTGTGCACATATAGGCTAAACTGAGCCAGGACAACCTCCTGAGGATGGTGAGATGAATAAGATGACACAGCCCTGCAGACACAGGATTCAAAATTCGGTCAGAGACCGAGCACGCTACCCCTCGGTGACGGAAGCTCCCGACAATATTGAATCATTACGAGTGAGCAGGGAAGAAACATTTCGTTTCGCGGGTTCGAACCCGCGATCTCCGACTTTCAAAGCAGGCAGCTTTAACCACTGCTGCACCAGGGCCACCGCCCTGCCCATATTATACATTAATTAAAATTAAAATTATGATTATTTCCTAATTTGTGAATTATCACATGAGTAGGCCTACTAGATATTTGTTATTTTATTTAGCTTTTGACCAATACATATGTTTAAAATCACATACAATAAATATATACATTATATCATTATAATATTATATACGACATTGGTCGTGCTGCGCTAGAACAGGCTTATAGAAGCCTCTGCTTTACTCTTTATTCTACTCAAATATCCACCCTGGACATTAAATGTGTCAGTTTAGAATCTGATTTCAACACTAATTAAGGTACAATACATCACCTAATGTTTAGTAGTATCTGATTACCTTACAAGTAAGAAAATACTGCCTTTTGACTTATATTTACAATAGCTACACCTCAGCACAATGCCACTGCAAAACCGAAAAGCAGCATCTGCTTACTTTACAAGTAAGCAGATACTGCCTTTTGACTTTGCAGAGCGGTATACCTCACCACTGTATATTCAAAAGACTGTATCTAATACATATCAAGCAATCAGTTACGGTTTCTTGGTTTTACGCGGCACAGTAACAAGTTGACCTTCGCTGTAAACCTCAAATATCTGTCATTTATATGTCATATGTTATTTTAATGTTGGTTCATCGTCTGTGACGCTGGGCCAACATAAAAAAGCATTGGGCCAACGTTGATTTAATGTCGGCCCATCGTCTGCGACGCTGGGCCAACAATAAATCAACATTAGGCCACTGTTGATTTACTGATGGTCACGTGCTTTGTGAAGAACTGTAATATTGTCCTAATGACTCACTTTTACCACATTACCCGTCATATTTCCGCGTAAGTTCCACAGGAATCACATAGATTACAACACGTTATGAAGGACTATATCACCTCTCCATAATGCCGAAGGGCACTAACTGCTTACTTAAAAAGTAAGCTTTCTTTGTTTCCCTGCTGGCGCCGCATAAGGGGTCCTAAATTAAATAATGTGTTTGCACAGACAATGTAATCAATTTATTTTATTCTAATTTGAATAAGGGAACTGAAATACATGTAGGAGAGTCTGGTACTCTACCCCCTAATTTAAATAACAACTAAATGGCGGCGATGACTGGCTGCTCTCTTTATGTAACAGGCTGAACCACTCTTCTATTGGTCCACCTCTCCCATATTTCTTTGTGTAAGATTGCTAGGTGAAAACATTGCAGGTCAATTCTATTGATTTTCATAGAATATTCAAGAGACTCGACAGCGTAATTCACAAGCGTCGTCTGTATAACTGGGCCTTGTGAAGTACCGTGCTTTGTCCTTGATTTAGTTAAACCCTGTGTCCGGGCCACGTGCTGCTATACATGTAAATGCTGACACTGATTTAGTTGGGTTTGAGGAAGTCTCGTTCTCTGTCCTTGGGTTAGTTAGACTTTATTTGAAGCTACACGCGCTGTTGTACGTCGTGTACGTATTTACTAGTTTAAATAACTGAATGACGATGTTAATTAGTTGATCTCGTCATGTGAGACGCCAGTTGAGGTAGAATACTATACTTGCTCCAGAAATGACATTAGCCTATGTACTAATAACGGTTAGCCAAATAAGAGCAATCGTGTAGTCTATTGGCCACCGTGCCCTCCTAAAGTTACTGTTGTGCTTATGTTATGCAACATATATATTCTATAATTATATTATTTTGTTATGCAGTGTAAAGTATATATTTGTTCATATGCGAATATAATAATATCATATTTTCATACTAGCATGTTGTTATACTGCATCTTAAAACTTTATCATGACGTTATACTAAAACAAATTGACGTTGTACTGAATAGTCCACCATTTTATTATTTGTCATGTTCTGATATTAAAATTGCATGTCATGTGTTACATTATGATATAATTTATCCCCATATAATGACTTTTTAGTGCCGATTTCTAATGTTATTATTATGCCATATATCAACTTGTGGGTATATACTTTTGGGTATATATTATTAATAAAAATATCATTATTTAATATCCCAAAGCATGGTTTTGTGAAGCTGTTCTAATTGGGAAGCATAATCTGTTAATATCGTGACTTTATTTAATTTATTTACTATAATTTATAATATTTACACAATATAACCATGTCGTGATGTTATACTGCATAGTGTAGATATTATCACATTACAATGTCTATCCATTATATTGCTATTTTTAGCAATAGTAAAAAGTAATTCATTATCCATTATTTCTCTATATTGAGATATTCGGACATTTTAATGTCTTATCCCAGTGTGTGTCTGGAACAGCACTAAATTGGGTCCGTTTCTAACTATTAAATCGAGTGCTGAGGGTTAAACATCTGGATAAACTTGGGGAACCGTTCAATACGGATTATGGTGTCCCCCAGTGCTCTGTCCTGGGACCACTCTTATTCACGCTATATACAACGCCCCTGAGTAGTGTGATCAGTAGGCATAACATCTGCCACCATCTGTACGCTGATGACACACAGAATAATAATCTTTCTCTTTCCAAAACAGACCCTGAGATGTCACTGTCGCTGGTCCAGCAGTGCTTGCAAAACGTCTCCGACTGGATGATAGCTAGCCAACTTAAATTGAATCCTGACAAGACAGAATTTATACTAATCGGCACTAAAGCACAACGAGACAAATTTAAGAAATATTTCCCTACAAAATTACTTGATCAGGATGTAGCACCAACTGATTTGGCACGAAATCTAGGGATAGAATTTGACAAGGATTTCAATTTTAAGAAGCACATATCAAAAGTCTGTCGATCATGCTACTATCATATACGTGACTTGCGTCGCTTGCGCAGATGTTGAACAGCGGCAGTGACTAAGACAATAGCAACTTCACTTGTTTCGAGCAAGCTAGACTATTGTAATTATATCCTCTATAACATCCCAGATCGCGAAATAAACAAGGTGCAGAGTGTTCAGAACTGCTTGGCTGTTACCCGTTCTGCACGATTCTGCAGTGTTACACCTTTGTTAAAATCCATACACTGGCTCCCTGTTTAATTCAGAATAAAATACAAAATATGCACCCTCACATCTAAAGTAATACATTCATGTCAGCCAGTATATCTACATGATCTGCTTAAACCTTCAAACAGAACCCGTAATCCCCGCTCCTCAGATGATGATCAACTGGTTGTTCCCATAGTGAGTTCTAAGATGGGTGAAAGGGCTTTTTCGGTTGCGGCCCCCCAGCTCTGGAATTATATCCCTCTTGAGATTAAAAAATCTAAATCTGCACAGTCATTTCGGAAAAAAATAAAGACTTTATATTTCGGCCAAGCCTTTCCATCCTAAATTTTCTGTGTCCCGGCATGCTGTATCTACGAATTGGAACGTCAAACGGACAATGATAATCGAGCCTGATTCGGATTTGCAGCGCCTCTGAGCTCGGGACACCGGGGATTCAGGCGCATTAGAAGTTTTTCATCTCATTTCATCTCATTTCATAATGCCATTCGAATACAATGTTGATATTATAATGTCATGTCATTACGCTACAGCACATTTCTATGGTGTGCTAACACTATGATGTCATATTCTCTTTAATAATTGTAGTCCTACAGGGTCCTGGCTTTATAATATTATTTATTAGCATTAATTGTCTACATCCCAACATTATTATAATAAAGTATGATAAATAGGCACTTAAATAACATATGACATTCAAATGCCATACCATCACACCATAATATCATATCCTGACTTTTTACAAATAACAATCACACTAAAAACTGATATTGACCTACATGCATTGTTATGTCCGATTCTAATAGCATACATGTACCTTCATTCAATGTCTTATCATGTCGTTATACTGGGAAATACTTCTACTATGGGATACTGTGATGTCATACCATTACATTATAATGTTATTTTATGAAATTATGATGTCATTTAGGAGTCTTGTCAAGCTAAAAAAATAAAAAAATCCGAGAAAAACTTCGTGTGTTTTTTGACAATGTTTCCACACAAAATTGAATAGGATGGTGTGTGTTGTCTGGCCGATCCGAGTTTTTTTTAACTTGACAAGACTCCTTACTATGATTGCAACGCCGTTATCCTGATATAATGGCAAAAGTAATGCTGACACCTTTGGGGAATTTTGAGGAGCTCGATTTCTGGCTTATTTCACATTGATTTCAGAGACACCTGGTGAGTTGTTCCGTATGATAACTTTACAATATCACAACCTTCCTAGAAGAGTGACCCAAAAGACCCTGTACAATAAGATGGTCGGCTTACGGATTTCACAATACAAATGCGTGTAATACATTGTGCAGTGCTGTCCCCTTTTAACGGGAGCTGGAACTATGCTTTGGCAAGTGTATCATCATATAAAACAAGTGATAATCTCACCACTTTAACCTCTAAATAAAAAATAATGTTTTTTCTAGGTTTGACAGTTATGACAATATCTCTGCAATATTTATTTTTGGAACGAAAATAACTGCTAATATAGCAGAAAAGTCATGTTATATTATCATACAATTTCAGAGATTAAATAATTAATTAATAATTTAAATAACAGAAGAGCTGTGTACAGAAAGTACACAAATATGTGTTCACCAAGTGGGAGGGGAGTGACGATATGTCGTCAAGCATAGCGACCACAAAGGAGATCGGGGCAAAACTGAGGTAACAACCATAACTTGGCAGATGTGTCTTTTAATTCAAACTTTAGAATTCAATATTTAGAACACAAAAGCAATATTATAAATTTATATTATGTAAGCCTTCTCTCTCGGACCACTGTCATCAATGTCAATGAGGACTGGAGCGTTAGCAGTATATTGATATCTTGAAAACAAGACATGTTCATTTTTATGACACAATTTATTTATAGTTGAATTTTAATAATTTTCTATTTCTTCTGTCGTTACTGGTAATAAGGTGTTCATTGTTTTCCTGCGGTACATGGTGTAGCCGAATGGGGACAAAAATATGTAAAATTAACGTGAAACATTCACATCCTGCACGTGATTTAGTGTCTTTGATAAACGTAATAATTTGATCTCTGTTGTGACTCCTATGTAGTGTTCAGGTATATTTCCGAAAATTCGTTTATTTTAACCAATTAATTGTATTAAGTTTTGACGTGGAACAAAAGGCACACACCTTGAATATTCGAATATTGCTTCTTAGACAGAAATGTATGCAATTTATTATTGGCATAAAAATTACTTTACTCGTAGATCGCGACACTTTGCGACAAAGATATCCACTGATATACAAGAATATTCTCCTCCTCAATGGTAATACCCATTTGTGGCGTGAATGATTTCAGCATTGAATAAGCTAATTCTGTTACAGAATCGCTCGATCAGGTGAACCAGCAGTAACAGTTATATGCTTTATATCAACAAAATATTTCTGTTCAGGTATATTCCGAATGATAAACATGACAAATGATCCGCGTCATTAGACTATAATATATAGTAATGTTATGTTTTCCATTGCCCTATCTTGGTTTTCTTTGCCGGTATCTACCCCTGCACACATCGTCACCTGCAAGCAAATACGAGAAGATGAACCAATGATGGTGTAATGCTGGACCAGCATTACAAACCTTGGACCAGCATTACACTATAATTGAGTCGACGTCTCGTGTTAGCGGGCGTCCCCTGTTGTTTGTAAACAATGAATATGCATACTTGTTTATACAGGTGCATCAACTCCTGAGGTACGAAAGGGAAGAAGACAATTAAAAAGTATTGATAACTAACCAACAAATTATTGGATAAAAAATAGAAGTAAACCTCCGTCAATACCAATTTTTCTGATTTTCATGATGTAAAGTATGTATTGTTTTTAATAGGATCAATGTCATAATTACTCGTCGTAATATGGTAAAATCATACTTGATAGATGGTAAAAGCATTAGTTCCAACTCCCAATACCGGGGGACAGCACTGAGAGCGACTTCACGTTTTGGGGAAAGTTGACTATCCTATTGTACAGGGTCTTTGGTGACCCCACCTGTCCAGTGATTTGAATCTGGTAACCCTTTCAGCGCGGGGACCGCCTTTACACGTCAGAATCTGACGTCTGTAGACGTTCGATTCTACGTTCAATATAAATATTTTAATTATTTCAGTGCGGGGATCGACTTTACCGTCTACAGTCGATCCCCGCACTGAAAGATTTCAGCTGACAGACTTTTACACTGACTCAGCTGAATTCTGAAAAATTTAAAGGTTTATTACTTTCATTTTCGATGGGGTCATGCCCCAATACGGCATGACTGTATGAGTATATATATTAAAGATATTATTATTATAATAATTTATAATTCGTATTTTAATAGGATTGGAAAAACTTGGAATATTTTACCTGACAGCATTCGTGCTTCCAGCAACATTAATATTTTTAAACGTAAGATAAATGAATTTTATTTTAACAAACTTCATACATACGATGTAAATAATCAATGCTCATGGAGTGCAGCTTGTGGATGTAGTAAACATCATTAGCTTTTTAGTAATATCATAATTTAATGTATGTCACTAATTATTATTTTTATTTTTATTATATGTGGTAGGCGATCTTAGCAGAGGTCTTCAGAGACCTGTTATTGTCTGCCAGTCATAGCATGGTTTTTTTTAAACTCAGCATTTTTTGTATATATATTGTGCTTGCAAACATTTTCTGTAATTTATGCTGTGCAACACCATTGTCATGACAAATCTAAAAAAATAATAAAAAATAAAAAAATTATCTTTTTCAATGTTATCCTCCTATAATTTACTATGCTCTTTTTTTCTTCAATTCTCACAAATATATAGAACGGGCTGTTCTATGTATTTGTAGTTTTAATACCTGTCGTCTTATGGACGGGTACTCCGTTTGCACATATAAGTGTTTGTATTATTATTATTTTTGTATTGTTTGCTCACAGACTGTAATGTCTAATGCTAATAAACTATTATTATTATTATAAGTATATTGTGCAAATGTGACATATAGGTGTGAAATTAGGCAATTCTCCCAGTGTCATGTCAGGCTTTATAAATTGCCGATCGTCGTGTTGGGTTGTAGAACCATATCGTCACCTTGGTATTAAAGGGTCGTATCTGCCACTTTATAAAATAGCAGATACGACTCTTTAACACCAAGATGACGGTGTTGCTGGGTATAAAATAA
Source organism: Flabesymbios commensalis (assembly GCA_964017125.1). Classification (NCBI taxonomy): domain Eukaryota; kingdom Metazoa; phylum Annelida; class Polychaeta; order Terebellida; family Flabelligeridae; genus Flabesymbios; species Flabesymbios commensalis. Next base: position 2,478,730 of record OZ024903.1, on the reverse strand, counting down.
GATTTTAATTTATACGTCAGAAGCTGGGACGCTGTGATCATTGTTCAGTTTGAAGTGAGTCTCCGTTGCTGATACCAAGTGGTGTTCAGATAACAAGGGGGTGTTACATGTGTTAGACCAATGTGTCAGGTTTCATCCCATACTTTGGCCCAATACTGACTTAATTAATGCTGGCCCACCTTTTCTGAAGCTGGACCAACGTTACAAAATATGTCTGATGTCGATAAATAGCCTACGTGCGTTGAATAAATATATTTAGGCCCCTACTTACTTTTATGTGATTCATAAGCTGATATGTGACATATTGGACATGAATTTAGGTAAAATACAACTACAATTCACGGCGATATATTTTGCATCAATCTTTGTCTGTGCGACATCAGGGACATCTATGTGAGGAGAATTCGTCCGTGACTGAGCATGCCCAGAGTATGGGGTACATTCAGGGGTTTTGTGACCGGGTCGGTTGATGATAATAAGGGAATCAATAGAGCAATATTAAAGGAAAAACGACTAAAACTACTTTCATTAGATGTTAGCTGAAATTATATTGTGTGTTTTCGGCCGCCGATGTTGTATTAGAGATTAGTCCGTAATTATTTTATATATAGAACAATCTAGTGATGAATATGGTGAAGTTTCAGACAAAATATGACAGGAGAAGTTTCTCGCCTGCTAACGTTGTTTGCGAATGATTCCACAACTCGACCGTCGATAATATGACCCGAAAATGTGGTCAGAGTAGCAATGTCGGAAGGCCCGGGCAGCCCCTGGGGCAGCCCGATTCAGGGCTAGCTATCCCAAACAAAGCGCTAGCTATCCCAAACAAACAAACAAACAGACAAACAAACAAACAAACAAACAAACAAACAAACAAACAAACAGACACAAAACATCGCTAAATATAGCCAACTTCAGGTTTTTGAAAAATATGTTTTCGAGAGGAAGATAGAGATTTTTTGGTGCCAGAATGCCCATTAACATTCCGAAAATACTCGAATGTATAGAACAATCACCAAGTGCGATTCTCGGCAGGTGTTCAATAGAAATTTGTGCAACCGTGTCCAAGTCAAACACATCTTAAACAATGATTGCACTCTGAAAAATCTACCAAATTATAATCAGTACTTAATGGAATGACATTCTATTATATTATTGTCACATTAAGGTATATTAACTTTAATTTACTGTTACGTATAGATTGTAGAAAAGAGGAATACAGTTATGCGGAAAAGCACGTGCGTTTGCTTACTTTGACTTTGTCACGTGATTTCCGCTTCAAACCTCCTCTGACTTGAACTGATCTCTATCATAGAGAGGCCTGTGCTGCCGTGCGAAGCCAAAATGCAGTATCCTCTCATTTTACAAGTAAGCAGATGCTGGCTTTTGTCTTTGTAGCAAAATAGAGCTGAGTTAAAGGCGCTTTAGCATGAAATATTTGTGCTGATCAATACACGTTGAAATATTTCGAAAAGAGTAGGGTATAGTTACGTACGGTTTTAGTACTTCACTGGTAAAGCAATTGACCCAGCATTCGCCCAGCATTTACACAGCATTCACCCATCAATTACCCAGCATTCCCCTAACATTCGCAAATCATTCATACAGCATTTACCCAGCATTCACCCAGCATTCATCTAGCATTCTCTCATCATTCACCCGCATTAGCTAGCACAGGGTCATATCAACAAAAACTAACGACAGAAGCTGACAGATGTTCATTTGAATTCCGAAATATACATCGGATGCCGAAAATCATAACGAAATATTTAAATTTATATTCAGGCTTAATTGTGCTGGTGGACAAAAGCAGCAAAACTAGCTTCAGAGTATATGCATGGGGGGAGGGTATGACTAGTTTCAGTGTACCGTGGGGGGGGGGGGGTGTAGGGAGTAAGTTAAAACTAGTTTTAGTGTACCGTGTATTAGTGTATTTTTGTATAAACCAAGAGACCAAAGGTTTTTTTTTTCAATTTGAAGTCATCATAAATACCTTAGTTAGCTCTTTCTCCTTCATTCGAATACATATGTTAAATTGTTTTGGGTTTACGGCTATTAAAACATACTAGAAAAATATTTTACCCTTAGAGCGCGTGGATCGACTTTAGACGTCAGAATCTGACGTCTGTGGACGTCAGATTCTGACGTCTAATGTTGGTCCCAGGCTGAAAGGTTTAATCAACTTGAGCGAAACGTCCGAAACAACGTCAAACATACGTACGTTGAACCAGCGTCGCACGCCAAAGACGTTGAACCAGCGTCGGGCGTACGCGGAAGACATTGAGCCAGCGTCGGGCTTACGCCAACCAGCGTCGGACGTATGTCAAAGACGTTGAACCAGCGTCGATCGTATGTCAAAGACATTGAACCAGCGTCGGACGTATGTCAAAGACATTGAACCAGCGTCGGACGTATGTCAAAGACATTGAACCAGCGTCGGACGTATGTCAAAGACATTGAACCAGCGTCGGACGTATGTCAAAGACGGTGAACCAGCGTCAGACGTATGTCAAAGATGTTGAACCAGCGTCGGACGTATGTCAAAGACATTGAACCAGCGTCGGACGTATGTCAAAGACATTAAACCAGCGTCGATCGTATGTCAAAGACATTGAACCAGCGTCGGACGTATGTCAAAGACGGTGAACCAGCGTCGGACGTATGTCAAAGACGGTGAACCAGCGTCGGACGTATGTCAAAGACATTGAACCAGCGTCGGATGTATGTCAAAGACGGTGAACCAGCGTCGGACGTATGTCAAAGACGTTGAACCAGCGTCGGACGTATGTCAAAGACATTGAACCAGCGTCGGACGTATGTCAAAGACATTAAACCAGCGTCGATCGTATGTCAAAGACATTGAACCAGCTTCGGACGTATGTCAAAGACATTGAACCAGCGTCGGACGTATGTCAAAGACGGTGAACCAGCGTCGGACGTATGTCAAAGACATTGAACCAGCGTCGGATGTATGTCAAAGACGGTGAACCAGCGTCGAACGTATGTCAAAGACATTGAACCAGCGTCGGACGTATATCAAAGACGTTGAACCAGCGTCGGACGTATGTCAAAGACATTGAACCAGCGTCGGACGTATGTCAAAGACGGTGAACCAGCGTCGGACGTATGTCGATGACGTTGAACCAGCGTCGGACGTATGTCAAAGACGGTGAACCAGCGTCGGACGTATGTCGATGACGTTGAATAAGCGTCGGACGTATGTCAAAGACGTTGAACCAGCGTCGGACGTATGTCGATGACGTTGAATAAGCGTCGGACGTATGTCAAAGACGTTGAACCAGCGTCCGACGTATGTCGATGACGTTGAACCAGCGTCGGACGTATGTCAAGGACATTGAACCAGCGTCGGACGTATGTCAAAGACGGTGAACCAGCGTCGGACGTATGTCAAAGACGGTGAACCAGCGTCGGACGTATGTCAAAGACATTGAACCAGCGTCGGACGTATGTCAAAGACGGTGAACCAGCGTCGGACGTATGTCAAAGACATTGAACCAGCGTCGGACGTATATCAAAGTCGTTGAACCAGCGTCGGACGTATGTCAAAGACATTGAACCAGCGTCGGACGTATGTCGATGACGTTGAACCAGCGTCGGACGTATGTCGATGACGTTGAACCAGCGTCGGACGTATGTCAAAGACGTTGAACCAGCGTCGGACGTATGTCAAAGACGTTGAACTAGCGTCGGACGTATGTCAAAGACGGTGAACCAGCGTCGGACGTATGTCAAAGACGTTGAACCAGCGTCGGACGTATGTCGATGACGTTGAACCAGCGTCGGACGTATGTCAAAGACATTGAACCAGCGTCGGACGTATGTCAAAGACGGTGAACCAGCGTCGGACGTATGTCAAAGACGGTGAACCAGCGTCGGACGTATGTCAAAGACGTTGAGGCAGCGGCGGACGTATGTCGATGACGTTGAACCAGCGTCGGACGTATGTCAAAGACGGTGAACCAGCGTCGGACGTATGTCAAAGACGTTGAACCAGCGTCGGACGTATGTCAAAGACGGTGAACCAGCGTCGGACGTATGTCGATGACGTTGAACCAGCGTCGGACGTATGTCAATGACGTTGAACCAGCGTCGGACGTATGTCAATGACGTTGAACCAGCGTCGGACGTATGTCAAAGACATGAACCAGCGTTGGACGTATGTCAAAGACGTTGAACCAGCGTCGGACGTATGTCAACTTATTTAACTTCGTGCTGTCACGTTGACGTCTTTCACCAGCCTGAGTAAAACGTCCCAAACAACGTGGAATCTGGTGCAGCAATGGCTGTGACGTCACGACAGATGAGAACACCTTAGACATCAACGCGAATCAATCAGGTCAGTCAGCTGTTGCCTCTACTGCTCAGCTCATTTCGTTGTCAGCTATTGTTCAAATGGCTCAGGTCATTTCGTTGTCAGCTGTTGTTTATATGGCTCAGGTCATTTCGCTGTCAGCTGTTGTTTATATGGCTCAGGTCATTTCGTTGTCAGCTGTTGTTCATACGGCTCAGGTCATTTCGTTGTCAGCTGTTGATCATACGGCTCAGGTCATTTCGTTGTCAGCTGTTGCTCATACGGCTCAGGTCATTTCGTTGTCAGCTGTTGATCATACGGCTCAGGTCATTTCGTTGTCAGCTGTTGGTCATACGGCTCAGGTCATTTCGTTGTCAGCTGTTGTTCATACGGCTCAGGTCATTTCGTTGTCAGCTGTTGTTCATACGGCTCAGGTCATTTCGTTGTCAGCTGTTGCTCATACGGCTCAGGTCATTTCGTTGTCAGCTGTTGATCATACGGCTCAGGTCATTTCGTTGTCAGCTGTTGTTCATACGGCTCAGGTCATTTCGTTGTCAGCTGTTGCTCATACGGCTCAGGTCAATTCGTTGTCAGCTGTTGTTTATATGGCTCAGGTCATTTCGTTGTCAGCTGTTGTTCATACGGCGTAAGTCATTTCGTTGTCAGCTATTGTTCATACGGCTCAGGTCATTTCGTTGTCAGCTGTTGTTCATACGGCTCAGGTCATTTCGTTGTCAGCTGTTGTTCATACGGCTCAGGTCATTTCGTTGTCAGCTGTTGATCATACGGCTCAGGTCATTTCGTTGTCAGCTGTTGTTCATACGGCTCAGGTCATTTCGTTGTCAGCTGTTGTTCATACGGCTCAGGTTATTTCGTTGTCAGCTGTTGCTCATACGGCTCAGGTCATTTCGCTGTCAGCTGATGTTCATACGGCTCGGGTCATTTCGTTGTCAGCTGTTGTTTATATGGCTCAGGTCATTTCGTTGTCAGCTGTTGTTCATACGGCTCAGGTCATTTCGTTGTCAGCTGTTGCTCATACGGCTCAGGTCATTTCGTTGTCAGCTGTTGTTCATACGGCTCAGGTCATTTCGTTGTCAGCTGTTGGTCATACGGCTCAGGTCATTTCGTTGTCAGCTGTTGTTCATACGGCTCAGGTCATTTCGTTGTCAGCTGTTGTTCATACGGCTCAGGTCATTTCGTTGTCAGCTGTGATCATACGGCTCAGGTCATTTCGTTGTCAGCTGTTGCTCATACGGCTCAGGTTATTTCGTTGTCAGCTGTTGATCATACGGCTCAGGTCATTTCGTTGTCAGCTGTTGCTCATACGGCTCAGGTCATTTCGTTGTCAGCTGTTGTTTATATGGCTCAGGTCATTTCGTTGTCAGCTGTTGTTTATATGCCTCAGGTCATTTCGTTGTCAGCTGTTGATCATACGGCTCAGGTCAATTCGTTGTCAGCTGTTGTTTATATGGCTCAGGTCATTTCGTTGTCAGCTGTTGTTCATACGGCGTAAGTCATTTCGTTGTCAGCTGTTGTTCATACAGCTCAGGTTATTTCGTTGTCAGCTGTTGATCATACGGCTCAGGTCATTTCGTTGTCAGCTGTTGTTGATACGGCTCAGGTCATTTCGCTGTCAGCTGATGTTCATACGGCTCAGGTCATTTCGTTGTCAGCTGTTGTTTATATGGCTCAGGTCATTTCGTTGTCAGCTGTTGTTCATACGGCTAAGGTCATTTCGTTGTCAGCTGTTGTTTATATGGCTCAGGTCATTTCGTTGTCAGCTGTTGTTTATATGGCTCAGGTCATTTCGTTGTCAGCTGTTGTTCATACGGCTCAGGTCATTTCGTTGTCAGCTGTTGTTTATATGGCTCAGGTCATTTCGTTGTCAGCTGTTGTTTATATGGCTCAGGTCATTTCGTTGTCAGCTGTTGTTCATACGGCTCAGGTCATTTCGTTGTCAGCTGTTGTTTATATGGCTCAGGTCATTTCGTTGTCAGCTGTTGTTTATATGGCTCAGGTCATTTCGTTGTCAGCTGTTGTTTATATGGCTCAGGTCATTTCGTTGTCAGCTGTTGTTTATATGGCTCAGGTCATTTCGTTGTCAGCTGTTGTTCATACGGCTCAGGTCATTTCGTTGTCAGCTGTTGTTTATATGGCTCAGGTCATTTCGTTGTCAGCTGTTGTTTATATGGCTCAGGTCATTTCGTTGTCAGCTGTTGCTCATACTGCTCAGGTCATTTCGTTGTCAGCTGTTGTTTATATGGCTCAGGTCATTTCGTTGTCAGCTGTTGTTCATACGGCTCAGGTCATTTCGTTGTCAGCTGTTGCTCATACGGCTCAGGCTATTTCGTTGTCAGCTGGTGTTCATACCGCTCAGGTCATTTCGTTGTCAGCTGTTGTTCATACGGCTCAGGTCATTTCGTTGTCAGCTGTTGTTTTCCACGATTCGTTGTCACAATAAGGTATGTAATTGAGACAAAAGATAACAACAGTAAATACAGTAGTTGAATGTTGTACATCAGATGTTCAACCCAATTTATTACATTTTAAATATATTTTAAATACATAATCAAGTAGATATTTCTTCAGAAGCTTGCCAGTAGGCTTATCTATTGCGATTTTATACATGCCTTAAGCGCAAAACACACCAACACCAACGCGACAATGAATATGCAAGCAAGTCGGTGCACAGACTGGAAAAACCAAAGCGAAATGTGATGCGCTTTTCTGTTCCAAGACTATAGCGTGGTAGTGACGTCATTTGCTTGGAATCTCCACCATAAAACCGGCGTCACGCGCGAAAAAAATAAAACAGTTTTTGAAACTTTTCTCATTGCCCTTCGTGCTCGCTTCGATGAAATAGTGTATCTGATAATTTTCGCACCCAAAATATTTAGCTCAGTGGATTCTGTACCTAAAGGGTTGGCCATGTTAACCCAGCAAACACGAAACGTTGACCCAATGCTGCGACGCTGGACCAACATTAAACCAACATAACGTTGGTGTTTTAGCATTAACATGATGTTGGATTAATGTTGGCTCATCATCTGCAACGCTGTCAGAACTTAAACCAACATATTATTACCAAAACCTACATAACCAAGCTATATCTGTATGATATTATCATTATTATTATTATTATTAATAATAGTATACTTATAAAGCGCATTATTATAAACATTTCTATGTGCTGACAATTATGAAATTTAACTCATATTAATGCTGGAAAAAGTTCATGCTCCATATATATCAAATCTGTTGGGTCAGAAGCCATGATTAAAAACCTAATTGTAAATTTAGGCTGATATATGTTCATTCATTAGGCGTCAATCAGTGTTTAAAGTGTTAATCACACCAGGTGACGCTGAGGTTCATGGTAATCACAACAGGTAACGCTCAGGTTCATGTTGAGGTTCATGCTAATCACACCAGGTAGCGCTGAGGTTCATGTTAATCACACCAGGTGACACTGAGGTTCATGTTAATCACACTAGGTGCACTGAGGTTCGCGTTAATCACACCAGGTGACGCTGAGTTTCATGTTAATCACACCAGGTGACGCTGAGGTTCATGGTAATCACACAAGGTGACGCTGAGGTTCATGGTAATCACACCAGGTGACGCTGAGGTTTACGTTAATCACACCAGGTGACACTGAGGTTTATGTTAATCACACTAGGTGACGCTGAGGTTCATTTTAATCACACCAGGTGACGCTGAGGTTCATGTTAATCACACCAGGTGACGCTGAGGCTCATGTTAATCACACCAGGTGACGCAAAGGTTCATGTTAATCACACCAGGTGACGCTGAGGTTCATGTTGGTCTGTTGTGTAAGTAGTCTGTCACCAGGTGTGGCTTGTGTGTCAGTAGGTGTGACTGGTGTCTCTATCACCCACACTTCACGCTTCGCTGGTCCACCCTGCGCCACATACAGACGACCTGTGTCATCTACACATATTCTGGTAGGCCACCTCACACCTTGTTCTCTGATCAGTTGTCTGACGTGACGTCCATCAACGCTCAGCTCATCTACATGATGATTGCCAAAGTCAGTGACATAGATAGAGTGACCATGACAGACAATGTCACGAGGACTAAACCCCTCCTGACCCCAGTATATCTGTTGTATCTCTCCTTTCTCAGTCACCAGCACAACCTGCTTGTTGTTACAGTCCATGATGACAAATCTAGGTGATGTGAGCTGAGCCACAGCTTTATATGGCGTCACACCCTGTGGCATGTTCACTCTGTGTGTCTCCTCACCTGACGTAGACAATACATGTATCACGTCATCATCACCACACACCAGCAGCTGGTTGTCACGGACACCTAGATCACGTGGATGATAACTGACATCATCTGACGTCTGCCAGGTCACCCTCCACACACCATTACGCTGTTCTAGTTTAACCCACAGTAACTTGTCGTCACCATTACTTATGACAAGTTGTGACTGTCCAGGAGGAAACCTGACCATGTCAAAAGGGTCAGACAGCCCCTCTATGGGGAATGTGAGTGGCTGGTGTGGTGACGTCACAGGGTAGGCGTATAGAGATGACTGGTGATAGTGTACAACCCACGCAGTCTGACCCATCACTGCCAGACCGCGCACTGGTTGCGGCTTTATCAGAGGTATCTTAGCTACTATATGATCACTGACAGCTCCAGCCCCAGCCACTGACCCCCTCACATGGCCACCCATACCCTCTATTTCCATCACGTCAGACTTCATACTTACCCTGGCCACCGTCATGTCATGTGATAATACCTTGGTCTCTTGATGATCCCAGACAAATGAGGGAATCCTGCCTTTGGTAATAGATGCCAGCCGTGATTTTAAGTCGCTCACCTGCTGTACTTTATCATAATCTCTGCCGTGACGGAACATATTGTCCGTATAGGATCGAAGGCTGGCCATGGCAGCTTTGTTGAAATCCTGGCCATCACGAACTGTCATCATCACCTTTTCCCTTTGTTGTTCAATGTTGTCCAATGAAGTGAAAAGTTGGGTTCTTTGCTGGTTTAGTTTGTCGATCATTTCGTCAATAGCTTTGTTGATTTTTTTTTTGATGTTCCTGATATCAGCTGTTGATTGTTTGTCATATTTGTTGCTATCGTCTATGTGTTGATCAATAAGTTGTATCATGGTGGTTGTCTGCTTCAGAATGTGTTGTAGTTGTTTGTTGCTGATCTTGGCTTGCTCTGCGATGTCCACCAGATTGTGATGCCTGTGATTTCGCAAAAGGCAAGTGCCACAGGCAGCAAAATTACAGTCTGCACAAAACTGATCTATAGGATTTTTTGGGTGATCTTTACAATAGAAAGGTGTTACCTCGCTCAATTTCATATCTTCCTTTCTGCTTTCAGCCCCTTTACGCTTGGATGTTACCTTTATTGAATCCATTCTTTTGACCAAATCAGCCAGAAAGTAGTTGTATTTGCTGGTCTTTATTCCGCCTGATGGTACGGGGGATACTTCCTTACATAGAGGGCAGCAGATAGTTTTGGTTGATCTTGATTTGTTCACCCATCCTTCCAGACAAACATAACAGTAGGTGTGTATGCACGGGAGAACGCGAGGATCCTTAAACACCTCGAGGCAGATGCTACAGGAGAGTTCCGAGTGTTCCACCAGAATCTTGCTGGCCATTTCTGCAGCTTATCTGTAACATAGCAAATGTTGATGTTGAACAGGGATTTAATCTGTTAATAAACTTGATTAATAACAATAATAATTAGTCTATAATTATCGAGAGATAAATAAACTTGAACATCCAATAAATGTTTATTCATTGCACGATTATTCTTATGAATTAGCATGGGCGGACCCACCAATTTCTCGCCAAACATCCTAAAAACTCTACATTGGTCTACACCACCAGCACCCCCTTTTCTTTGGAACTTGGACCCACTACTGATCAGGCCTAATATGGCAGCGGTGATGGTATTGAAAATATATTTTTTCACAAACAAACTCTTCAATAAAGATGAAACATGGAGTACAATATGGCAAAGTATTTGTATTTTTTATAACTGAGCGAATAAGATGGCGATGCCTTATGTACGTTTTTAAACACCATGATGTTACTCAGCATGCCACGCAACATGTTACATGTTACTCAGCATGCGGCGCAACATTTTGCATGTTACTCAGCATTCCGCGCAACATGTTGCATGTTACCCAGCATGCGGCGCAACATGTTGCATGTTTCTCAACATGCCGCGCAACATGTTACATGTTACTCAGCAAGCGGCGCAACATGTAACATGTTTCTCAGCAAGCGGCGTAACATGTTACATGTTACTCAGCATGCGGCGCAACATTTTGCATGTTACTCAGCAAGCGGCGCAACATGTTGCATGTTACTCAGCAAGCGGCGCAACATGTTACATGTTACTCAGCATGCCGCACAACATGTTGCATGCTACTCAGCATGCGGCGCAACATGTTACATGTTATTCAGCAAGCGGCGCAACATGTTGCATGCTACTCAGCAAGCGGCACAACATGTTACATGTTATTCAGCAACCGGCGCAACATGTTGCATGTTACTCAGCATGCGGCGCAACATGTTGCATGTTACTCAGCATGCGGCGCAACATGTTGCATTTTACTCAGCAAGCGGCACAACATGTTGCATGTTACTCAGCAAGCGGCACAACATGTTACATGTTACTCAGCAAGTGGCGCAACATGTTACATGTTATTCAGCAAGCGGCACAACATGTCACATGTTACTCAGCAAGCGGCACAACATGTCACATGCTACTCAGCATGCAGCGCAACATTTTGCATGTTACTCAGCAAGCGGCGCAACATGTTGCATGTTACTCAGCAAGCGGCGCAACATGTTACATGTTACTCAGCATGCGGCGCAGCATGTTACATGTTACTCAGCAAGTGGCGCAACATGTTACATGTTATTCAGCAAGCGGCGCAACATGTTGCATGTTACTCAGCATGCCGCACAACATGTTACATGTTACTCAGCAAGTGGCGCAACATGTTACATGTTATTCAGCAAGCGGCGCAACATGTTGCATGTTACTCAGCATGCCGCACAACATGTTGCATGTTACTCAGCATGCGGCGCAACATGTTGCATGTTACTCAGCAAGCGGCGCAACATGTTACATGTTACTCAGCAAGTGGCGCAACATGTTACATGTTATTCAGCAAGCGGCGCAACATGTTGCATGTTACTCAGCATGCCGCACAACATGTTGCATGTTACTCAGCATGCGGCGCAACATGTTACATGTTATTCAGCAAGCGGCACAACATGTTGCATGTTACTCAGCATGCGGCACAACATGTTGCATGTTACTCAGCATGCGGCACAACATGTTGCATGTTACTCAGCAAGCGGCACAACATGTTACATGTTACTCAGCAAGTGGCGCAACATGTTACATGTTATTCAGCAAGCGGCACAACATGTCACATGTTACTCAGCAAGCGGCACAACATGTCACATGTTACTCAGCAAGCGGCACAACATGTTACATGTTACTCAGCAAGTGGCGCAACATATTAAATGTTGTGTGTTCACCATACACTATGTACCATGCTTGGCAGCATATTGTGCAATATATGTGTTATTAGATTTTGTGTCGCGCAAAGTATTACAATAAGAGGACAAATGCACCATAATCCATAACATTAATTAGGTAGGTCTAGAACTACAGGGACTAATCTATCAATTTCATTAATTATTCAATTCTGTTATTATTGAGATATAAATAAAATATAACTTGGTTTATCCGACAAAATCGTATCAATTGCTCGATGATTCTTATGAATTAGCATGTGCGGATCCCCCTATTTATCGCCAAATATCTTAAAAAGTCTAAATTGGGTTAAATCACTAGCACCCCCTTTCTTCAGATCCTGGACCCGCCACTGATTATGCATAATATTTTTATGATATTAAAAATATAAATATTTTCGAAATGAAGACCAACTCTTTGAAAGATGGTTAACAAGATGGCAAAAAGTTTGTATATTTTCTCTAACTGAGAGACTGAGGTGGCGATGAATATGCAAAATGTTAAACAACATGATGTAACGCCTAAACCTTTCAGTTCGAGGACCGACTCTAGACGTCAGAATAGAAGTCTGACATCAGATTATGACTAAGTGGATTCCCGCTCTGAAATAGTAATTTTATTATAATGGCCGTAGATCCATAACACAGGTACTCAAATGGAGCGGACAGAGCTAACTAAGATTTTTTTTTGAAATTGAAAAAAACATTGCTCCCCCCCCCTAACTTTGTTGGTGGGGGAATAAAAAAATAGGACAAGTGGTTATATTTTTTGTAGCATGTTCGCAGCGCAATATCTATGCACCATATCCCCAAACACTATGTAGCATGTACCATTATACGTAACACACACAATGCGCAACATAATGCAGTTCGCGTTTGAGGCATAAAGCGATAAACACGTCAACGCGAGCACGAACGCGAAAATGATCAAAGACAGTTTTGCATGCGGTTTTGCATGTGAAATCCAAGAATTCTTTGTCGAATTTCGCGTCATCATTTGCGTCTTCGAGCTTGGTGTGTTTTTGGGCCTGACACTGAAATATTTTTATATAAACCATGGATGGGGAAGAAACATTTTTGTTTCTTTCAAACCGCCGAGACCGTTGATTGTTTGTCATATTTGTTGCTTTCGTCTATTTGTTGATCAATAAGTTGTATCATGGTGGTTGTTTGCTTCAGAATGTGTTGTAGTTGTTTGTTGCTGATCTTGGCTTGTTCTGCGATGTCCACCAGTTTGTGATGCCTGTGATTTTGCAAGAGGCAAGTGCCACAGGCAGCAAAATCACAATCTGCACAGAACTGGTCTATATGGTTTCTAGGGTGAGCTTTACAATAGAAAGGTGTTACCTCGCTCAATTTCATATCTTCCTTTCTGCTTTCAGCTCCTTTACGCTTGGATGTTACCTCTATTGAATCCATTCTTTTGACCAGATCAGCCAGAAAGTAGTTGTATTTGATGGTATTGAGGCCACCAGGTGGTACGGGGGATACTTCCTTACATAGAGGGCAGCAGATAGTTTTGTTTGATCTTGATTTTTTCACCCATCCTTTCAGACAACCGTAACAGAAGTTATGGAGGCAAGGTAACGCACGAGGATCCTTAAACACCTCCAGGCAGATGCTACAGGAGAGCTCCGAGTGTTCCACCAGGATCTTGCTGGCCATGTCTGCAGCTTATCTGTAACATAGCAAATGTTGATGTTGAACAGGGATTTAATCTGTTAATAAACTTGATTAATAACAATAAAAGTCGTGCTTAGCAGGTCAAGGGTTAACTTTAGGTAGGCCTCTAATCTAGCACCACAGGGACTAAAAGGTGATCTACCTGTTTCATTAATCGATCATGTCTATAATTATCAAGAGATAAATAAACTTGAACATCCAACAAATGTTTATTCATTGCACGATTATTCTTATGAATTAGCATGGGCGGACCCTCCAATTTCTCGCCAAATATCCTTAAAAATCTACATTGGTCTACATCACCAGCACCCCCTTTTCTTTGGATCTTGGACCCACTACTGATTAGGCCTAATATGGCAGCGGTGATGGTATTGAAAATATATTTTTTCTCTTCAATAACTCTTCAATAAAGATGAAACTTGGAGTACAATATGGTAAAGTATTTGTATTTTTTATAACTGAGCGAATAAGATGGCGATGCCTTATGTAAATTGTTAAACACCATGATGTTACTCAGCATGCGGCGCAACATGTTGCATGTTACTCAGCATGCGGCGCAACATGTTACATGTTACTCAGCAAGCCGCGCAACATGTTGCATGTTACTCAGCATGCGTCGCAACATGTTGCATGTTACTCAGCAATCGGCGCAACATGTTACATGTTACTCAGCATGCGGCGCAACATGTTACATGTTACTCAGCATGCCACGCAACATGTTACATGTTACTCAGCATGCGGCGCAACATGTTGCATGTTACTCAGCATGCGGCGCAACATCCTACATGTTACTCAGCATGCGGCACAACATGTTGCATGTTACTCAGCATGCCACGCAACATGCTACATATTACACAGCATGCGCCGCAACATGTTGCATGTTACTCAGCATGCGGCACAACATGTTACATGCTACTCAGCATGCGGCACAACATGTTACATGTTACTCAGCAATCGGCGCAACATGTAACATGTTACTCAGCATGCGGCGCAACATGTTGAATGTTATTCAGCATGCCGCGCAACATGTTGCATGTTGCTCAGCATGCCGCGCCACATGTTGCATGTTGCTCAGCCAGCGTCGCAACATGGTGCATATTACTCAGCATGCCGCGCAACATGTTGCATGTTACTCAGCATGCGGCGCACCATGTCACATGCTACTCAGCATGCCGCGCAACATGTTACATGTTACTCAGCATGCGGCGCAACATGTTACATGCTACTCAGCATGCCACGCAACATGTTACATGTTACTCAGCATGCGGCGCACCATGTTGCATGTTACTCAGCATGCCGCGCAACATGTTGCATGTTGCTCAGCATGCCGCGCCACATGTTGCATGTTACTCAGCCAGCGTCGCAACATGGTGCATATTACTCAGCATGCGGCGCACCATGTTGCATATTACTCAGCATGCGGCGCAACATGTTGTCTGTTACCCAGCATGCCGCGCAACATGTTGCATTTACTCATCAAGCGGCGCACCATGTTGCATTTTACTCAGCATGCGGCGCGACATGTTGCATGTTACTCAGCATGCGGCGCACCATGTTGCATGTTACTCAGCATGCCGCGCAACATGTTGCATGTTGCTCAGCATGCCGCGCCACATGTTGCATGTTACTCAGCCAGCGTCGCAACATGGTGCATATTACTCAGCATGCGGCGCACCATGTTGCATGTTACTCAGCAGGCGGCGCAACATGTTGTCTGTTACCCAGCATGCCGCGCAACATGTTGCATTTACTCATCAAGCGGCGCACCATGTTGCATTTTACTCAGCATGCGGCGCGACATGTTGCATGTTACTCAGCAAGCAGCGCAACATGTTACATGTTACTCAGCAAGCAGCGCAACATGTTGCATTTACTCAGCAAGCGGCACAACATGTTGCATGTTACTCAGCAAGCGGCGCAACATGTTGCATGTTACTCAGCATGCGGTACAACATGTTACATGTTACTCAGCATGCCGCGCAACATGTTACATGTTACTCAGCAAGCGGCACAACATGTCACATGCTACTCAGCATGCGGCGCAACATTTTGCATGTTACTCAGCAAGCGGCGCAACATGTTGCATGTTACTCAGCAAGCGGCGCAACATGTTACATGTTACTCAGCATGCGGCGCAGCATGTTGCATGTTACTCAGCATGCCGCACAACATGTTGCATGTTACTCAGCATGCGGCGCAACATGTTACATGTTATTCAGCAAGCGGCGCAACATGTTACATGTTACTCAGCATGCGGCGCAACATGTTGCATGGTACTTAGCATGCCGCACAACATGTTGCATGTTACTCAGCATGCGTCGCAACATGTTGCATGTTACTCAGCAGGTGGCACAACATGTCACATGTTACTCAGCAAGCGGCACAACATGTCACATGTTACTCAGCAAGTGTCGCAACATGTTACATGTTATTCAGCAAGCGGCACAACATGTTACATGTTATTCAGCAAGCGGCGCAACATGTTGCATGTTACTCAGCATGCGGCGCAACATGTTGCATGTTACTCAGCATGCGGCGCAACATGTTGCATGTTACTCAGCAAGCGGCACAACATGTTACATGTTACTCAGCAAGTGGCGCAACATGTTACATGTTATTCAGCAAGCGGCGCAACATGTTGCATGTTACTCAGCATGCCGCACAACATGTTGCATGTTACTCAGCATGCGGCGCAACATGTTACATGTTATTCAGCAAGCGTCGCAACATGTAGCATGTTACTCAGCAAGCGGCACAACATGTTACATGTTATTCAGCAAGCGGCGCAACATGTTGCATGTTACTCAGCATGCGGCGCAACATGTTGCATGTTACTCAGCATGCGGCACAACATGTTGCATGTTACTCAGCAAGCGGCACAACATGTTACATGTTACTCAGCAAGTGGCGCAACATGTTACATGTTATTCAGCAAGCGGCACAACATGTCACATGTTACTCAGCAAGCGGCACAACATGTCACATGTTACTCAGCAAGCGGCGCAACATGTTGCATGTTACTCAGCATGCGGCGCAACATGTTGCATGTTACTCAGCATGCGGCACAACATGTTGCATGTTACTCAGCAAGCGGCACAACATGTTACATGTTACTCAGCAAGTGGCGCAACATGTTACATGTTATTCAGCAAGCGGCACAACATGTCACATGTTACTCAGCAAGCGGCACAACATGTCACATGTTACTCAGCAAGCGGCACAACATGTTACATGTTACTCAGCAAGCGGCACAACATGTTACATGTTACTCAGCAAGTGGCGCAACATATTAAATGTTGTGTGTTCACCATACACTATGTACCATGCTTGGCAGCATATTGTGCAATATATGTGTTATTAGATTTTGTGTCGCGCAAAGTATTACAATAAGAGGACAAATGCACCATAATCCATAACATTAATTAGGTAGGTCTAGAACTACAGGGACTAATCTATCAATTTCATTAATTATTCAATTCTGTTATTATTGAGATATAAATAAAATATAACTTGGTTTATCCGACAAAATCGTATCAATTGCTCGATGATTCTTATGAATTAGCATGTGCGGATCCCCCTATTTATCGCCAAATATCTTAAAAAGTCTAAATTGGGTTAAATCACTAGCACCCCCTTTCTTCAGATCCTGGACCCGCCACTGATTATGCATAATATTTTTATGATATTAAAAATATAAATATTTTCGAAATGAAAACCAACTCTTTGAAAGATGGTTAACAAGATGGCAAAAAGTTTGTATATTTTCTCTAACTGAGAGACTGAGGTGGCGATGAATATGCAAAATGTTAAACAACATGATGTAACGCCTAAACCTTTCAGTTCGAGGACCGACTCTAGACGTCAGAATAGACGTCTGACACCAGATTATGACTAAGTGGATCCCCGCACTGAAATAGTCATTTTATTATAACGGCCGTGGATCCATAACACAGGTATTCAAATGGAGCGGACAGAGCTAACTAAGACATTATTGATGATTTCAAATTGAAACAAAACATTGCTCCCTTGGTTTATATACAGAATATTTCAGGGCTTTAAAGGGGTAATGGTGACGCCCCCCCCCCCCCTAACTTTGTCGGTGGGGGAATAAAAAAATGGGTCTAGTGGTTATATTTTTTGTAGCATGTTCGCAACGCAATATCTACGCAACATATCCCCAAACACTATGTATTATGTACCATTAGACGTAACACACACATTGCGCAACCTACTGCAGATCGCGTTTGAGGCATAAAGCGAAAAACACGTCAACAGGAACGCGAGCGCGAACGCGAAAATGATCAAAGACAGTTTTGCATGCGGTTTTGCATGTGAAATCCAAGAATTTTTTGTCGAATTTCGCGTCATCATTTGCGTCTTCGAGCTTGGTGTGTTTTTGGGCCTGACACTGAAATATTTTTATATAAACCATGAAGACCAATGGGTTTTTTTTCAATTTGAAAACATCGTACATGTTTTAGTTAGCTATTTCCGCTTCATTTAAATACCTATGTTATTGGTCCATGGCAATTATAACTATTTTATTTCCTTCAAGTGCGGAGAACGTCTAGTCCAGGGGTATTAGTCTAAAACTCATAGAGACCTGGAACAAATTCGTAACAAGCTGACAATTTCAGAACATATTGTTGAGACAACATAGAAAAACATACCAAAAGTCCTCTAATATCCCCCTGGTATTAGTGTCCGAAATTTGGGTAATAAGGGGTAAATAGGGGTAATAAAGGCTATACTAACGATAACTTTAAAGCTATTTATACGGGATTCATAAAATTTGTATCTAAACATATGTTTAGGCCCTACGGAATCTATTAAATATATTTGTATTAATTTTTAGCCACCCTTTAATCCCCAAAAAAGGTAAATAGGGTAAAATAGGCATAATAACCATAATTTATGATCTATTTGACCTAGATTCATAAAATGTGTATCTAGCATCGAATTTTTTTTTTAAACAATTCTAAAATTTGTTGACCTCACTTGACCAAAAACAATTTTTAATATCAATTTTTAACCACCATTTCCTCTCCATAAGTGGTAAATATGAGTAAAATGGGGGGGGGGGGGGGTGATAACCATAGCTTATGAACTATGTGGTCTAGAGTTACAAAATTTGTATTTAAACTTACGTTTTAACACCTGAAGAATCCATTACAATTTTTACCAACTGTTGCGATCCTAAAGATGGTAAATAAAGGAAAATTAGGAGAATAACCATAACTTTGATGGAGATTCATAAAATTGGTATCTAGTTATTTATCCTAGCATCACACGAAAAAGTGTAGGCCTAATTGAAAGAAAAACCAATCATCACCATTTTATTTAAAAAAACGGATTTGTATATGATGTTGTGTTCATTTTTAACAACCTTTGCATTCCCAAAAAATATGTTTTCGTATAATGTAGATTGTTATTTGCATAATAAAACAGTTAATAAGAGTTTATTTTAATGAGCTTAAGCTATTAAATTTTTAACTATTTGATTTTTAAAAATGGTTTCATTATTTTTCTCGGATGCTAAAGCATATATCTAGATACCGATTTTATGAATCTAAGTAAGTCAAATATCGCTCACATCTTACCCTTATTTACCACTTTTCGGAATGAAAGGCCCTAACAATTTTATAAATCTAGGTAAAATAGCTCACAAGTTGTGGTTATTATGCTATTTTTTCGCTTTGGGGATGAAAGGGTTGTAAAAAAATCATACAAATTATAATATTAAACACCCCGGGTATGTTTGGATATAAAGTTCATGAATCTAGGTCAAATAACTTTACACCTATTTACCACTTTTGGGAGGAAAGGGTGGTTAAAAATGATGTACAAAGTTGTTGCTGGCGATTTAAGGGAGGTCGCCAAATTGTAAAAAAGTGTTTTTACTTTTTTCTTCGATGCTAGATACAAATGTTATAAATCTATGTCAAATAGCTCATAAGTTATGGTTATTATCCCTATTTTATCCTATTTACCACTTTTGGGGATGAAAGGGTAGCGGGAAATTAATACAAATAATTTTAATTGCTTCCGAGGGGATAAAACATATGTTTAGATACAAATTTTAATTAATAAATGTATCGTTAATACCCTTTATTTACCTCTATTTACCCCTTAATAGCCCAATTTCGGGCACTAATACCATGCGGAATTCAGAATACTTTTGATATGTTTTTCTATGTTGTTTCAAGAACGTATGCTGAAATTTTCAGCTTGTTACGAGTTTGTTCCGGGTTATTATCTAATACCCCGGGACTAGTCTTTATACGTTGACGTATAAAGACGGTCCCCGCACTGAAAGGATTCATTTAACAAAATCTTATAAATGGATCCTCACCTGGCAAATTGAAGAGCTGTAGCTATGTTGATGTTGCCTCGTACAATACGGACTTTTACAAGCGCAGCACAGTAAAATCGCTGTATTTAGAGTCCTGTGATTTTGATTGTAAGAACTCTTAGCCTCACTGTATGCACTTGAAACAACACTCACTGTTACAGGCTTGTCTGGGATATCGTTTATGAGATTTCTGTTGTGAGCTTCGCGGCCTGATCGTGATCCAGGCTTCATGAGAGATCAGAGTGAACAGAGACTGAACTAATGACTTACTGTGTATTTAAGGGGAGGATCCCAGTAAACACAAAACATTTGTAGAACAATTATACAATGTTGGACCAACGTCGAAGATGTTGGTCCAACATTGTATAATTGTTATAGGGCCTACAAATGTTTTGTGTTTAGTGGAATTGGATTGCTCTGTTGAACATTGATCTCACACGGGACGCTGGCCCAATGGTGGCTTAATGTTGGATCGGCGTTGGAGAGTGGGGCCAACATTAAACCAACATTGTTTCAACGTCTGCTGTGACAGCAAACATGGGAGGTCATCCCAATGTTGGTTTATTGTTGGCCCATCGTCTGTGACGCTGGCCCGACATTAATTCAAATTGAATCGATGACTCGTGCTTTGAATCTGGAAAACGAAATGGAATGAATCGGGTTTTAGGCCACCATTGTGCACATATAGGCTAAACTGGGCCAGGAGAACCTCCTGAGGATGGTGAGATGATTGAGATGACACTGTCCTCCAGACACAGGATTCGAAATTCGAGCCCTGGCGGTCTGAGGCCGAGCACGCACAGAGGCCCCCCACAATACTGACTTTCACACGTGAATGGGGAAGAAACAATTTTGTTTCTTTCAAACCGCCGAGACCGAGAACCGAACCCCAAACTCTGGCGTGATAGGCAGCGGTGCTAACCACTACCCTAGGGCCCCCGCCCGCTTTGAATCTGGAGTGCACATGCTGACCAGCTAACAATGACAACTAGTAGGCCTATATATAATAAGCTCAAATTGTTGACCTGATAGTTTAAAAAAAATGATAAAGCTCTCAAAATTGGAGGACTTGTACTTCAATATCTCTTCGTTAATATCAAGATGGGAGCCCTCTGAAAAATAATTGAGAAAAAAAATGTTTTTGCTCTGTTATTGTGGGTCTATAAAGGGTAATCGTGGACAGCTGCTGAACACCGCGAAGATGTGGACGTGGATTGTGAAATTTGTTTTTCATGAACAGTGAAATCAACGTGTGTTATCATGGCGGTGCATGAGAGCGATCTACACACTAATGTTAAAAATATACCTTCAACATCTTAACGAAAGAGCTGAAAACGAGCTGAAAATGGCTAAATATAGGTTAAATGTTACTGATTCTAACAAATCCATTTTTGCCTTGATAAATTGTGGCCAAGCCTTAGCCGCGCGTGCCCTTATCAATCACTAAATGTATTTGTATTGTCGCATATGTGGCCCAAGCGTTTAGTTTCAGGTAATATTGAGCGAATAGATCACTTTTTAGATTGTTGATAGAGTTTTAAAGCACTTTTTCGCCAGCGTGGTGGTTTCTAGGTATACACAATGGTACTGCAGAAGTGAGAGTGTTTTTATTGACAGAGAAAAGGACGCCATTGCTAATTTATCTGTTCATAGATGTTGATAAGGTAATGATACAATAATAAAAATGTTCATTGTCGACAAATGGCCTGTGTGAGTCGCATTGTCGATTTTAAGATGTTCCTGTGTTTATCTGCTGAATAAAAAAAAGGAGTCATGCAATTTTAAAGGTCAAATTTGCGTATTTGTGATCGTTTTTTTGTAATACTTGGTCCTGAAAATGTTTATTTAAACACCAAGATCATTGTTTTAAGTGAATTAGAAACTATTTAGATATTGAGACATGTTTATTCTGGTGGCCATTTTGAAAAATGGCTGCCATTAGGTCAATGATCAAATTTGGAATGGCCCTATAGCTAACATTTACCGTCATGGTATGTTCTCCTAGCAATTGTTTTACCAGCCTAACCATGTGTCTATATGCTGATTAAAAAAAGAGTCATGCAATATTAATGACAAATCGAAGATTCAAAATCCGTAGGCCCCTAAGTGACATGACTGATGCCGACCATAAACATGACACTTCACTTCAGACCTCCAGACAACGGGGCGTAGCTGTCAAAGTGAAGAGGGGATAAAACACAAATTGAGCGCCTCGTCTCTAGATTACAAAACAACCTGGTTCTGCAATTCACGTCTTGTAATGATCCGCTAATCATCTCAGTAAGCTCTGGAAGTTGAACCAATATTGGCTAAATGTTGGTCCGACGTCGTGGACCATCATTAAGCCTTACAGCGCGGAGATCCACATTAGACGTCAGAATCTGACTCTGTAGACGTCAAATTCTAATAGTCATATGCTAAGAGTTTGTCTACCTCCCAGGGCTTAGCCATATCGGTGAAGAGTCAATAAATCCAATGCATTGAGCACTTTTTTATCACACAGACGTCATGACTGACTCTGACCATCAACCACTTCAGAACCTATATATCAGGGCGTATCTGTCAAAGTGGAGAGTGGATAAATAGTGCAAGAGCATTAGTGAAAAAAACACATGAACCTGGAATAAAATTGCAGAAAGCTGATATTTTCAGGAATGATACCTGGACATCTCCCCAGGCGAATTCCGAAGAGGCCTCAAAAATCCCCCTTGTGCATTTTTTTTAATTCAAGATGGCCGCCACCATATAACGCCATTTTCGAAAAAACAGGGGTATACCCTAATTCCTCACATTTGTAGTTAGAAAAAAATTATTTTGGTGTCTCTACTTATGTTTTAAGGCACAAAGAGTTGATCCTGAGGATCAGAAATGATATCAGCACTGTTCTCAATACCAAAAATCCAAGATGGCCGCCATATTGTTCTGATTATGTTAAGCGATCTCTTAAAAAACACACGAAAATATGAGATATCTATCTCGTTGCTGAACCTAAAATGTATTTTTTGGCCAAACCCGTGGAATCTAGCACTTATTTAGATCACCATTATTTTATTATATTGAAGTTATCAACATAAATCCCACATAGTAGTTAATTCAAATTAACACCAGGTAACGCCATTTTTTTAAAAAAAGGGGTATACCCCAATTCCTCACTTTTGAAGTTAAAACAATGATTTTGGTGTATCTACCTATGTTTTAAAGTACAAGGAGGTTATCCAGATGATCAGAAATAATATCAGTACTTTTCCTAATACCACAAATTCAAGATGGCCGCCATAATATTTTATTGAGCGATCTCTTAAAAAACCCGAAAATATGCGATAACTATCTCGTTGTTGAAACTAAAATGTATTTTTTTAGCCGAACCCATGGAATCTAGAACTTATTTAGATGACCATATTTTATTATATTGAGTTTATCGACATGAATACCACATGGTAGTTAATTCTACCATGGTGGGTGACGCTTTGGAGTGTTTTCGAACTGCTTTCCCACTAGAAATGTAGATTTGTCAGATTAACAAATTAATCTTCGGTAAATAATGAAATTATTGCGTTTCAATCATCCGAGCTGTCAGTTTTTACATGTTTGGCCAATACAAAAAGAGCACATCGTTGTACAATATAGTCTAGATTTGTGAGACCCCCCCCCCCCTTTGAACAAGCCACTCTGTACCCGCAACTCACTCTTTTTAGAACTCTTTCTGGAGCGACTGCTCTTTCAGTTTGCGTTGGTGACAAACGACCATGAGATAAAATCCGTCCTCAGACTGTAGATTCCACACCCTCCTGTACAGCAAAATATGCTCTGTATCATAATAGAGTTTAAACACGAGGCATTCATCCATTGCTGTTTTAACATTGGCTGACCGTCTTCGACGCTGGCCCAAAAATTAAACAGAATTGGATTAATGTCCCGTGTTGGCTGGGGCAGTAGGTGACGTTGAAGGGAGGCTTTCTAGCTCTGTACATGACATCTTTGATAATCGTCCTGTAACAATGCTCTTTTAAATTCTTACTTTTGTCCATGATCTGCGAATGTCAATATGTTTAATATCATGAAATATATCATTTAAATATCAAGATATTACATTTTGAATATTAGGATATATATATTTCGTAATGAAGTTATGGCATTGTATGGTGTTATAATGAGATGATTTTACATCAGAATATCGGAATATGACATTAAATTAATTGATGTCACAGTTTATCGTCAGGATATGATCTTTTCATGTCACGATAATAGGAGCAAAAGACACATTAACGTCATGATATGGTTTTGTAATGTCCAAATGTTGCTCTTTAATATAGTAAAATGACGTTATGATGTCTGGATACAGCTTTATAAATGCAGGCTATGGTGGTTAAGCATCACTGTATGGTATTAAAGTGACAGGATCTTTTAGTGCATTGTCACGATATTATTATAATATCATGATATAGCATATTACCATCAAAATATGACATTTTAGTGTAAGAGGACATGAAAGTAAGAGAGGGCAAGGTCACATGCTGTTCAAAGAGCATGTGTCTTAACCCTACCTTACTTTCCATTTTATTGAATCTTCCAAAGTGCTTTTGTTGTTGGCAGTTTTGGAGTACCGGTATTTGAGCAATGTAGAGGCCTTTACTTACTGAATTATATTGCGATATATATGTTGAGCTGACATGTGCCATCCTGATATGTTCTATGTAGATTCTTTGTTACCATATGGTAACGTGCGTCTCTCAATATAATGTTATTGAAATGTTATACCTTGTCATGACAATATAATATCCTGACATTAAAATGCCATATCTAGACTTTAAAGTGACATATCCTGACATTCTATGGTCACATTAAAATATTGTAGTGTCATATTCAGTCATTATAATGTCACATTAGAATGCCGCCAAGCCCGCCATATCTTGATTTGATAATGTCATATCCTATCATAAAAAATGGAATATCTTGACATTCAAATCTTATTGTGTGATATACAAGGACAACATTTGGACATTATAATACCATCTCATGACGTTAAAGTGTCATATTCTGATAAATTACAATCCAATATCCTGGCATAAATATGTCTATTATACGATATTCGATATTATAATAACATGTTTGTCATTATAATGACACATCATCACATTACAATGCTATATTGTGACCTCAATGTGTCATTTCATCAATGTATAAAGTCATATCATAATATTCAAGTACCATATCCTAATATTCAAATGTCATATCCTGACATTAATATGTCATAGTGATGTTAAAATGATATATCACGAAATTGTAATGCATTTCGTGATAATATGATGCCATATCTTTTCATTTTAATACAGCAACGTGATGTTTAGCCACTATATACTGCCTTTATAAAGCTGTGTTGAGCCATCATAACGTGATTTTGCTATATTAAACACCAATGTTTGGACATTATATTACATATCATGATATTAAAGTGTCATATCCTGATATCATATCCATATATCCTGACATAAAACTATCATATTCTGACGTTAAACTGTCACATCCTCTAATCTGATGTCATATTCTGACATTTTAATGTATTATCACATTGCAATATCATACAATGTCATATATTTATTACGTAATACACTAATATTCAAATAAAATATCTGAATATTCTAATCTATAATCCAAGGTATTTATTACCATTTTCAGGAAATTGACCAAATTACGTAGGCCTATAGATGGCCAAACTCTGCCAGTAAAATGATGTGATTTAAAACATTTTCTTATTTAGTAGTACATGTAAATAACCAACAGCCTCGTAGGACACGTGTTCAAGCTGGTGTAATATTGTACTTAGCTCTGTTATTATGTACATTCACACAAAATCAGCTAATATTCATATCCTAGAATAATCACAACTAATACTTAACCAAAATCGAAAAACATTTTATATAGGCCCACTATATAAAATACCCACATTGGAATTAGTCGCTGGGTTTAAAACTGGAATTTCTTACGCTATCTCAAGCTTCAAATGAATGAAAAATACCCTTATATTTAAAAATAAGACATGTTAGAATTTTTAATCAATGATTTCTGACATATGATATTTTGCAAATTTGATAAATCTATATCTATTTTACAATAAGAAAAAGCAGTTCGACATCGCCTAATAATGGCACCTGCGCTAAAAGAAGTTACCAATATGGTGGCCATGTTGGATTTTGTGTTGATACGCACATTCTATTAAAAAAAAATTGTGTATACTCCTGTTTTATTTTTGGAAAAATGACGTTATATGGTGTTACAATAAACTATGTGGGATTTATGTTGATAAATTCAATATAATAAAATATTGGTGAACTAAATAAGTGCTAGACTCCATGGGTTTAGACAAAAAATATATTTGAGGCTCAACAACGAGATAGTTACCTCACATTTTAGTTTTTTTTAGGAGATCGCTCAAAATACTCAGTATATCAATATGGCGGCCATCTTGGATTTTTGGTATTGAGAAAAGTACTGATATCATTTCTGATCATCTACATGAACTCTTTGTGTCCTCAAACATAAGTAGAGACACCTAAATATTTTTTTCTAACTGCAAAAGTGAGAAGTTATGGTATACCCCTGTTTTTTTCAAAAATGGCGTTACATGGTGGCGGCCATCTTGAATTAAAAAAAATGCACAAGGGGGATTTTTGGGGCCTCTTCGGAATTCGTCTGGGGAGATGTCCAGGTATCATTCCTGAAAAAATCAGCTTTCTGCAATTTTATTCCAGGTTCAACCCTAATGCTCTTGCACTAAAATACCACTTGAGCTTCTCTCTATCACAGAGACGCCGTGCGAAACCAGAATAATTTGTTTGGACGAATGACTTCGTCCAAACTATTGTTGTTGCTATTTTGAGTTTTGGCCAAAATTTTGCCACCCTATTTCTCCCTCAGTCTACAAATACGAAATTATTGATTCATTTATTCAATAGGCTTAGGGCACGTATGAAAATATATCACGGACAATATAATAAGTCTTAACTACATGTCGAAGCGATTAATACGCTTGCAGAGGAGCTAACATATTGTGAGCGACAGGTTATCTAGTCATGTACTAAGAACCTCACAGGGCTTAGCTATCTCTGTGAATAGTCAATAGATATTATGTATTAAACACTGAGTTGATAAATAACACCTGAACTTCTCTCTATCATTCTGTAAAACGCAGTGACGTCAATGGAAAACCTCTTGAATGGTTACTCGGTGAAAAACAATGCTGTATAAGTTCCCCTCCTCAATAATTTATTGTATTATATTCCTAGATGAAAACATTGCAGGCCAAGGCTATTGAGTTTCAATGAATAGAGAAGCCTATACTGCCGTGCAAAGCCAAAAGGCAGTGTCGGCTTAGTTTTTGGCTTTGCACGCCAGTATATACATACATGTTCATATTAAATTAGGGCTGCGGTAACCATTTCAGCACGGGGACGTCTTTATACGTCATTATCTGACGCCTGTAGTCGTCAGATTTTGACGGCTGAAGTCGGTCCCCGCACTGAAAGAATTAAAATATGTATAACATATGTTAAAATGAATCGGAGAGAGATAAGTTAGACATTTATGATGGTTTCAAATTGAAAAAAACTTTCGTCTTCCTGCTTCATCCAAAATATTTCAGCGTTGTGAGGGTTTAAGTCAAATGCTTCTGAGGTGCGTCCGACTTTGATCTAACGTACGTACGTCACTGTCACACATTAGGTGTTGATCTAACGTCTCTGTCACACATCAGACGTTGATCTAACGTCTCTGCCATACATCGGACGTTGATCTAACGTCTCTGATGTACATCGGACGTTGATCTGACGTCTCTCCATACATCGGACGTTGATCTAGCGTCTCCGACGTACATCGGATGTTGATCTAACGTCTCTTCCATACATCGGATGTTGATCTAACGTCTCTACCATACATCGGACGTTGATCTAACGTCTCTGACGTACATCGGGCGTGGCTTCAGATTGCTTTCTAATATTTTTAAAGAAACAGAGGTGATGGGGACAGAACGTGAAATCAATGTCTGTGACTTACGCTGGATTTGAATTATCTCTAGTTAACTGATCGTTACGTCATGACGTCCGACATTTGGACGTAAATCGTAAATATTGATTTAATAGTTGTTTGTGAACAAACAGTGCTGAAATATTTTTGTATAAGTTTTTTTCAATTTGAAATCTTCATAAATGTCTTAGGCCTAGTAGCTCTTTCCGCTTCACTTGAATCTGAATACATATGTTACAGATCTATGGTTATTATAAATATTATTAATGCTGTAATCTTTGAGTCTGTATACGTCAGATTCTGACGTCTAAAGTCGATCCCCAAGCTGAAAGGTTTACTCAATTTGAGCGAAACGTCCGAAACAACATCAAACATACGTCAAAGACGTTGAAGCAGCGTCGAAGACGTTGATTTAACCTCGCTCTGTCACGTTGACGTCTTTCACCAGCCTTAGTAAAACGCCCCAAACAACGTGGGAGATCTAAAGCGACACGACAGCTGAGGAATATGCGATGAGATAACATTAAACCAACGTGAAACAATCAGGTCTGTCAGATGTTGCTTATGCGATCAGTGCATTTTGTTATTTGATTTGATTTGATTTGATTTAAACTCAATCAGCTTTTCAGCTTATTGACGGGCATCACTGTGTTATTACAGGAGCTCAACTCTCTCACTAAAAAGAGGAGCACACCCTCACATTATAGTTCCCATTTATAAAATCTTGTCATTCTCCATATTTCTTTTTTCCCAATTTTTCAAATACATCATACTTTTCCAATATTTTCCCCATTTTACCCTTGTGATTATACAAGATCTCATAATTTGCTGCCACAATAAGCTCTTCGACAGAAAGGATAACAACCAGTGAATGCAGTAGTTAAATGTTGTACAGAAGATGTTCAACGCAATTTATTACATTTTAAATACATAATCATAAGTAGATATTTCTTTAGCAGTTTGCCAGTATGTATTACGATTTTATTCATGTCTGGAGCTCAAAACACACCAACGCGAATGCGACAGCGAATATGCAGACGCAAAATTCGCTTGACTTTCTGTACACCCACGCGAAAACCTAAGCCAAATGTGTGGCGTTCTTGTTGTTCCAAGTCAAGATTGTGGGAGTGGCGTTATTTGCCTGAATTTCTCAAGCGAAAACCGGCTGGAAAACATTCTACTATATATTTACATCAGTGTATTCTTTACTTGAAAGGTTGAACTTGTTAGCCCAGCAGACACGAAACGTTCATCCAATGCTGGCTTAATGTTCGCCCAACGCTTGCTTAGCATTAACAACAGTATGATATCGAGTTTATTAGGTCAGAGGTCATGGCATAATAAAGTACATATATATACCAGGCATATATTTGGTAAAGGTCATCTAATTGTACCTATTTAGCAAGGTTTGCTTCAGATTGATATATGTGTTCATTGTTTAGGAGTCAATCAGTATTTAAAGGGTTAATCACACCAGGTGACGCTGATGTTCATGTTAATCACACCAGGTGACGCTGAGGTTCATGTTAATCACACCAGGTGACGCTAATGTTCATGTTAATCACACCAGGTGACGCTGAGGTTCATGTTAATCACACCAGGTGACGCTGATGTTCATGGTAATCACACCAGGTGACGCTGAGGTTCATGGTTATCACACCAGGTGACGCCGAGATTCATGTTAATCACACCAGGTGAGGTTGAGGTTCATGTTAATGATTGAACAAGTTAAGACATTTTTAATTTTTTATGTTTATTTCAACGCGTTTCATATTGCTGCTTCTTCAATATACAGTGATTCGTACAAGGTGGTGCTACACAATATATATTTAGTTGTTGTATTGTTTGTTGTGACGTCATAGAGAAAGGTATGAAATGCTGTTAGGTATGGAATGAATACTGGTTGTTGATTGGTTGGTTCTTTGCCGGATGTAGGTGAGGAATGTCATCCGGCACGCCAGATGTTGGTGGTGGGCGTGCCGGATAAGTGGATCTGTTGCGGAGTGTGGATGTGGGATTAAGTGAGATGATTAAGTGGTAGGCTTGTGTAAGTGTGTGGTTCTGATCCTAGATGTGGCGGTAGTGTGAGTGTGTGTGCAAGAGTGGTGGTGTATGTGGTATGGACTAGTAAAATGTGGTATAGTATCGGTGTGTATGTTGATCTTGGTTGATGTGTGTGTGTCTTCACTGTATGATGTGGTGTGTGTACAATAACATTTAAAGTAAATAAAACATCCTAAAAGTTGGTAAAGTTGGTTTAAATAATAAGTGATTTAGGAATTTTTTATAATAACGTGGTAACCAGTATGTTAATCGGCATGATTAGGCATTGATTCGTGATTATGTTGACGACAAATCAGGTATAGATTACTCCTTCGATTAGCAATGGGTCTATTAGTGTTGGGTGGGTGTTTTTCGGGGACTCGCCTTGATGGCCGGCACAATCTCATAAGGGATGTGTGGGTCATCGAGGGGAATAAGGTTGTTCCAGGGTTGGGTGATTGTGGCGGGCGGATCTACGCCGGCCGGATGAGTAACATCTTTCAAGTGGTTATTAACATTACTAATATGTCATCCGGACAAGGGTCAAAATGCAAGGACTATGGGCCGCCCCTGCATGCTGGCCGCTATCCGGCTAACAGAAACGATGTGTTACATCGGGCAAGTTTAAATAGAGGACAATAAGGGTTATCCTATGTGCATAGCGGGCATGCTGTGGTTATATACTGTGGTTGTTAAATGGTTATTATATGGTAGGTCTCGCGGGTAAATTTCGAATACAATCAAGATAGTGGTGGTGTAATGATATGGTAATAGCCGCAGTAGTCCGGATAAGCCAGAGAACTGTGGAAGGTGTACTGGCCACCTGGGGGATGGGAGTGTGTATATAATCGTGGGATAGTATGCCGAATGTTAACGGGCCTTAGTGATACAGTGGTGGTAGAGCCGCATGTATGTGGTGAGTTGAAGTGTTTGACTGACTAGTGAGTTGGGAGGCGGTTGGATTGTACGGTCCGCCACAGGCTCCGCCATCCGGCCGGGGTGAGCCGGCCAGATGACGGAGTCTGCGCTTTGCATGTCATGTTGCCCGTCAACCCACTGAGTGCAGTCCGGGAGAAGTTCTTACAATGTATATGATTATAAGCGAGTGTATGCCGGGCACATCTGACCGCCGCACGTCCAATGACATACCTTCGGGCGGATGTATCCGGCAAATATAATGATAAGAATGTGGATGGATATAAGTGGTGGTTTTCAATGGAAATGGGTCGGTGGTGGGTACAGTGTCTCTTTAAAAGGGTGTGGTAATATTTGATATATTGTATGTTAAATAGATCACATATTCAATGTTCATTTTTCTTCTTCAGTGTTCATTATGCTTCTCTGCAACTGGTATTTATTAAAATAGAGTTCTTGGTACGGTACCAAAACTGTGTGATTGATATTTAGAGTCCAATGAATATAAAATGGTGGTTGAATAAAAATGGTATTACGTTAGTGTTAAAAAACGGGTCTATGATGATTCATTATTAGAGGTAAACGTGAGTGTTTCTCGGGGGGTTATCCAAATGGGTGGTGTTTCTAGTGTTCTGCGTCCGGTGAGGAGTTAGGGGTTGGTGTCCGGGCGGAGCTTTTTGGAGTTAGCTCCGCTCTGGTGGCGATGGTGCTGAGGATGTGTGATGTGAGAAAGTTCGTTGTTGTTCTGTAATCTCCTGGAATGTCACTGGCTTCTATAGTTATATCTCCAATTTGTACTTTGCTGGCGTGAGTGCGATTTCTGTATGTCTGGATGTCGATCTTTTTGGTGGACGATGCGGTGTCGGTCTCTGGGTCTGTCTGGCATGTGTTGTCTGTGTTTTTGGGCTGTGATGTCTGGGTTCTGCTGTTCTTGGTGTAGGGAGTGGATGTGGCTGTGGCTCTGTCTTTCGTGTTGATAAATTCTATCAGGGCTATGCGCGGGGTCTTGTGTGGGTCCACCCCTCTGTGCTTTAATTTGGCTGATGTAGTCTGGCTGCTGGAATCTGATAAATTGTCTGTGGGTGGTATTGTCTGTGTTGATTTAATTCCGGTGCGGATGGGTGAGATGAGCTCTGTGTGCGGATGGTACACTTGTCTTCGTTGTGGCTCTGCTATTAGCATCCGGGCGGTTGGCAGCTCGTCTTGTGTTGGTGTAGGGCAGGTGTCAAGGAGGGAGTGAGAGCGCGGGATTCTTCCAGAGGCGGCTGAGCGGACTCATCCGTACCACTATCGCTTGTCGAGTTTAGTATGTCCTCGAACAGGAGGGCAACTTGCTGGTCTTCACTTGGTTGATTTCGGGCTTCTATCTGTGTGAGTGTTTCTCTGTGTTGTTTTTTGGGTGAGGGCATAGGTTTGGGTGGCAGATCCTGCTTCAGAGTGAGTTGGGTATCTTGTAGTTTTGAAGTTTACCCGTGCATTTTCTCTCGTTCGGTTTCTTTATCTTGTAGGCTGGTTGATGGGTTGTTTCCTCTTCTGATGTGGTTTCATGCATGGGCGTCCCCAAAGCTGCGACTGGTGTGTGTGTGGGGAAATCGTCTGTTTCGTAGTGGCATCGGTAGATGTGGCGCATGTGGTCCTGCTGCCTTTTAAAGGTCATAGCACAGAACTTGCAGGTAACGCTGGTGAGCGTTTCATCATGTATCCCTCGTAGATGCCTAGGCATGTTTGTTTTGCCTATCGCTTTGTCACAGTGGGGGCACTTAAGTTTTGATGACTGCATATTGTATATTAACGTGTGTACTAGAAGAGGAAAAGTGTGTGTATGGCTGGTGTCCGGTGTGCCTTGCTACTTTTAAAGGTTGTCTTTTGGGTAAGTCCATATTGGGAAAGCTGTTTGATGATTGGTGGATAGCGGGATGAGTTCATTTCCCACCGGAGTATAGGGGTGTAAAGGGATGTGATGTTGTTTGGGGAGGGGGGTGTTTATCAGCCGGGCGGAATGAGGGCATCCGGGCGGTCCTGCCGGATTGCATCCTGTTGCGTCCGGCCGGATGTGTATGTGCAGTTGCTAGTCTGTTTTAGACTACTTTATATTTGATGTGTTCTCTGCAAGTTTTGCTATGTTGAAAATGTTTGTAGACGGTGCGAGCTGGAAGATTGAGTGTGTAGTGAGCTTCACAAGGTATATTTAGCCCTATCTCGGGGTTTTCCGTTTGTAAAAGTGCCAGGAATGTGCGGTGCATGTATCATTGAAGTGTTTTGCCACTGAGCTGTTTTCTTTATTGTTTTTTATGTCTCTGATGTGTTACTGCAGTCGTAATTTTAGTTTTTGACTGGTTTGTCCGATGTATGGTTTGTCACAGGATTGGCAGATTATCCCATAAATAACGTCTTTTCTGCTGCAATCCGGGAGTGAACCATAGATTGTTTTCGAGTTGTGTTTGAGATCCTGTGTGCCAAACTTCTCACAGAATTTACAGTGCGGAGTGGTGGTGTTGTGTCTACTTCTGTATCGAAGAAGTTTAAGGGCATGAATTTTTGCTCTAATCTCGTATGAGACCGTTTCTGACATACGGTTAATCTGGTTTGTCACTTTATATGAGCATTCTGTGCAAGAGATTGTTATTGTGTGTGCAGCCCATACAGGGCATACATACTGGTAATGTTTAATATATCCCTGGTGTGTGGGTGTGGTTTTGTATCTGCAGTGCTGTTGCGTAACGATTTGATGATGTCATGAGGAGAGCATAACTTAGAGTAAATTTTTGGTTGTTGGCATGTATTGCAGAATATCACAAATTTGTTTTGTATCTGTTTACAGTTCCAGATCAATCTAGGTGTGGTTGACATGGGTTTGCGTGTATATGTCAGGAGGGCTTTGCCGGATGAAAGCGGATGACAGCTCACGCAGTAGTCTCTATCGAGGTCGTCCGTTGCCGGATGAATTCGAAGGTCATATTTCTTAGGTTCCTGTGTTTCTGTACATGGGAGTTTGGCTCTGAGAGGGATGTCTCCCAGATTTTGGCATTTTGTGAGTTATATTGTCACTTTGAGTTCTGGATCTAGTGGTGATGTATGTTTTAGAACAATGTCCCTGATGTTTTTGAGACCTGGATGGAAAGTGGTAACAAAATAAAGAGTTTTGTGGTCGTCCGGATTCTTCCGGGCGGATGATGGTTTGATCAGGTCGCTTCTGTTAGAACAGCGTGCCTTCTCTATTGCGGTGTCTATATTCGGTGCCGTTTATCCTCTTCGTTCGAGGGCTGATTTGAGTAGGTCGGTGTGAGTGTTGTAGCCTTCTATTCGAGTGCAGATACGTCCATGTCTTAGGCTTTGGCTGTATGCGATGCTTGTTTTTTGGTGTGTAGGGTGACAGCTGTCACTGAGGACATATAGTCTCTTATCCATTGGTTTAACATACGGGGTGACGATAAACGAATTGTTCAGGATTTGGATGCTTGTATCTGAGAAGTTAGTGTTCAATCTGCCCATATCCTCTATTGTAAATTGGATGTGGGGGTTTATTGAATTGGATATATCCAATAATTTATCTACGTTCATTTCTTGGTCGTCTTCGAAGATGCAGATCACATCATCTATAAATCTTCTCCATAGTTTGGTGTACCTTTTCTATAATTTGTTCTTCAATGGAGGACATAAATATGTTTGCATAGGTCAGAGCCATGCGTGTGCCCATTGCTGTTCCTTCTTTTTTGGATGTAATGTTTTTGGGTAAATTTGAAGATATTGTTTTTGAGTATGAGTTCCGCTAGGACGGAGACGGTGTGGAAGTCCGTTTCCGGCATGAGTTTGTGACCTACTTCTATGATGCTGTTTATTCCTTCGGCTTGCGGTATATTCGTGTATAGGCTTTTTACATCGAGAGAGATGATTCGGCTGTGTGGGGTCAAAGTGTGATTGTCTAATAGTGTGAATAGATGGGAGGTGTCTTTTAGGTAGGTGGGTAGTGCCAACATTAGTGGTTGTAGTTGTGTGTCTACCCATGCTGAAATCCATTCTGTGGGATGACCGTTGCCGGATAGGTTTGGTCTTCCGGCCGGGTTCATCCGGTCCTTATGTATTTTGGGTAGCAGGTAAAATTCCGCTTCCCTTGCATCAATCTGAGTCATTGCGGTATATTCATATTTGTTGATTTTATCAAGTCTCAGTAGTTCTCTCAGGGTTTTGTCTATGTTATCCATGGTTTGTGAGATGATACTGTCTTCTAAACGATTGTAGGAGGGGGTGTTTAATTGTATCTCCGCTTCCGCTATATATTTGTTGATGTCCCAAAGTACCGTTCCGGAACCTTTGTCAGCCGGTTTGATTACAAGTGTTTTTGGGCATTTCATTTCTCTTATGATTTTTCGTTCTTTAGAAGTGATGTTAGGTCTGACTATACTAGGGTTGCATACATAAAGTTGTAAGGGTGTGCTACGCTTTTTAGGGAGAGAGTTGAGCTCCTGTTTAACACAGTGATACCCGTCAATAAGCTGAAAAGCTGGTTGAGTTTGAATCAAATCAAATCAAGTAGGTGTTGTTGGTGTCTCTATCATCCACACTTCCTTCTTCTTCCCTAGTTCACCCTGTGTCACATACAGACGACCTGTGTCATCTACACACATTCTGCGAGGCCACCTCACACCTTGTCCTTTGATCAGTTGTCTGACGTGACGTCCATCAACACTCAGCTCATCTACACAACCATTGTCATAGTCAGTGACATAGATAGAGTGACCGTGACAGACAATGTCACCAGGATAAAACCCCTCCTGACCCTGGTATGTGTGCTGTATCTCTCCCCTCTCAGTCACCAAGACAACTTGCTTGTCGATACAGTCCATGATGACAAATCCAAGTGATGTGAGCTGAGCCACAGCTTTACTTGGCGTCATCCCCTGTGGCATGTTCACTCTGTGTGTCTCCTCACCTATTGTAGAAAATACATGTATCATGTTTTCATCACACACCAGCAGCTGGTTGTCACGGACACCTAGATCTAGCGGTTCATATCTGACCTCTACTGACCTCTGTGAGGTCACCCTCCACACGCCACCACGCTGCTCTAGTTTAAGCCACAGTAGCTTGTAATTATCATCACCTATGACAAGTTGTGACTGTCCAGGAGGGAACCTCACCATGTCTGTAGGGCAAGACAGCCCCTTTATGGAGAGTGTCTGTGGCTGGTGTGGTGACGTCACGGGGTACGAGTATAGAGATGACTGGGCATAGTGTACAACCCACACAGTCTGACCCATCACCTCTAGACCTCTCACTGCGCAGTCCTTCCCTATCAGGGGTATCTTAGCTACTATATTATCACTGACAGACCCAGACCCAGCCACTGACCCCCTCACATGGCCACTCATACCTTCTATTTCTTGGCCATCACATTTTTGTCATCACCACCTTCTCCTTTTGTTTTTCGGTGTTGTCCAATAAACTAAAAAGTTTGTTTTTTTGCTGATTTAAGTTGTCTGTCATTCTATCAATAACTTTGTTGCTTTGGGTTTTGATGTTGTTTATATCTGATATACATAAATCTGGTATATAAGATTTCTAGGATGAGCTTTACAATAGCATAGTGTTACCTCATATCTTCTTTTCTGCTTTCAGCTCCTAATTTACGCTTTTTACTTAGATTGCATCCATCCTTTTCACCAGATCGGCTAAAAAGTATTTGTAGCCTATATATTTGATGATCTTTAGGCTGCCTGATGGTATGGGGATACTTCCATATATAAAGCAGCACAAAATTTTGTTTGATCTAGATTTTTTCACCCATCCTTCCAGACAGCCATAACAGTAGCTGTGTTTGCACGGGAGAACGCGAGGATCCTTAAATACCCCCAGGCAGATGCTACAGGAGAGCTCCGAGTGTTCCACCAGGAGCTGTAACATAGCAACACTATATTATTATTACTTATTATTAATTTTCACTCACACCACAATTTAAAACTACTGATATTAGTTTTATTTTACAGCAAAAAAATGTAAATGTTGATGTTAAAAACGACGTTTTATCCCCAATAACAGTGACTTAATCTGCTAATAAACTTGATTAATATTGATTATGGTCGTGCTTAGCGGCAAAGGGTTAACATTGGGGCTACTACAGTAGAACCATGGTGATCTACCTATTTCAAAAGGTGATCTACCTATTTCAATAATCGATCAGGTCTATAATTTTCGATATTTAAATAAAATATAACAAATGTTTATGTCAAGGAGAAAGGACGAAATTCGATAGTTTCGTAGATCCGAATGTACGAGGCGAGAAGCGCCGAGTATATTCGGATCTATGAATTTATTGTAATTGAGTTTCTCCAACTTAAAATACACGAAACATGGCAAGATTGGATATAGACAAAATTTATAACAAAATTACAGTTAGCATGGTAAACGATGAGACATTAGCCATGGTAAAACCTGTTGAGTACGACCTGGTCAGTATAAAAACAAGACTACATAAGTCCAGGAGCTCCCGCTCCGAATTAGAATTTGATTTAAGCAATTTTGTGTAGGGTTATCAATGTAGTCCTAGGCTAGGTCAAAAATCAAGACAACTAGGTCTAAGAGACTCAGTCTAAGAGGAAGATTAGAACTAGACAGTCTGTCAGAGATTGCAAACCTCCATTGAAATTAATGATCCTAATCAGTATCCCGGTAATGGTCTACCTATCTGGCACGGTTTACTCTATATCAGGCCAATCGAGGTAAATAATGGCTGATTTACGGTCATTTTGAATTCGATAGAGACTAGTTAAAAAATTTCAGGGTGCATCGTCCCCCGAAACCTCACATTTTGTTTTATAGTAATGGACTAGCATCTAACACAG
This sequence comes from Flabesymbios commensalis, assembly GCA_964017125.1. Lineage (NCBI taxonomy): Eukaryota > Metazoa > Annelida > Polychaeta > Terebellida > Flabelligeridae > Flabesymbios > Flabesymbios commensalis. The sequence goes on along the minus strand of OZ024903.1, from coordinate 2,441,014 downwards.
TTTGCAAAATATCGGGCATTTGAAAGTAAGTAATGGCCGATAGGCAGACGGCTATTTTGAGTTTGATCGAGTCTAAATTTTTCAAGCTGCATCCTCTCCTGAAATTTCACATTTTGTTTTATAGTAATGGTCTAGCCATCTAGCACGGTTTACCAAATAACGGCCATGTGAAAGTGATTAACGGCCTAAAGGCAGCCATTTTGAATTTGATCAAGTCGAAATTTTTCAAGATGCATCCTGTCCTGAAATCTCACATTTTGTTTTATAGTAAAGGTCTAGCAATCTAGTACGGTTTACTAAATAACGGCCATATGAAAGTGAATAATGGCCGATAGGCGGCCATTTTGAATTTTAACGAGTCAAATTTTTTCAAAATGCATCCTCTCTTAAAATCTCACATTTTGTTTTATAGTAATGATCTAGCTATCTAACACGGTTCACCAAATATCAGCAATGTGAAAGTAAATAGTGGCCGATAGGCGGCCATTTTGAATTTGATTGAGTCGAAAGTTTTTAAACGGCATCCTCTCCGGAAACGTCACATTTTGTTTTATAGTAATGGTCTAGCTATCTAGCACGGTTTACCTGATTTCAGGCCTATCGAGGTAAATAATGCTGATTTTCGGCCATTTTGAATTCGTAAGTTAAAAAATTTCAGGGTGCATCCTCCCCCGAAAACTCACATTTTGCTTTATAGTAATGGTCTAGCCATCTAGCACGGTTTATCAAACATCGGCCATGTGAAAATGAATAATGGCCGAAAAGGCGGCCATTTTGAATTTCAATGAGTCAACATTTTTCAAGGTGCATCCTCATCTGAAATCTCATATTTCGTTTTATAGTAATGGTCTAGCCATCTAGCACGGTTTACCAAATAACGGCCATGTGAAAGTGAATAATAACCGAAAGGCGGCCATTTTGAATTTTTTCAAGTCAAATTTTTTCAAGATGCATCCTATCTTGAAATCTCACATTTTGTTTTATAGTAATGGTTTAGCTATCTAGCATGGTTCACCCAATATCAGGCCTGTCGAAGTGAATAATGGCCAATAGGCGGCCATTTTGAACTTGATCAAGTTGAAATTTTTCAAAATGCATCCTCTCTTAAAACCTTTGTTTTATAGTAATGGTGTAGCTATCTTGAGCGGTTTTCATGATATTCCGCAATACGAGGCCTGTCGAGGTGAATAATGACCGTTAGGCGGCCATTTTGAATTTTATCGACCTGAATTTTTTAAGATGCATCATCTCCTGAAAGCTTACAATTTGTTTTATAGTAATGGTGTAGCTATTTTGAGCGGTTTTCATGATATTCCGCAATATCAGGCCTGTCGAGGTGAATAATGGCCGATGGGCGGCCATTTTGAATTTTATCGACTTGAAATTTTTCAAGATGCATCCTCTCCTGAAACCTTACAATTTGTTTTATAGTAATGATGTAGCTATCTTGAGCGGTTTTCATGATATTCCCTAAAATATTTCAGTCGGATTTACCGATGTTATAAATTAGGTCAAAGTGCTGGGTCAACTTTAAGGTCAAGGTCCAAAAACCTGAAAAGGCACAACTAGGGACCTTAGAGAACATGTATGTGCAATATGACAGTAATCGGCCCAGTACTTTTCGAGATATGCTCCGGAAACGAAGCGTGTGTCAAAACGTCTAAATAGGTCATAGTTCTGAACCAAAAGTAGGTCAAAGTTCATATACCTCAAAAGGCACAACTAGACCCCCTAGAGGTGTTGTGTGTAAAATTTGAAGACAATCGGACAAGTACTTTCAGAGATATGCTCCGGAAACGAAATGTTCACGGACGGTCCAACGGCCCAACGGCCCAACGGCCCAACGCCGTAACATCATCATTTTCCTATCTGCGACCTTGCACATTGAATTTTGATTAAAAATATTTTATCCTGTCTATTATCCACCTGGAAGTAACCCACATACCAAAAATTGTTATCCTAGCTTATTTTCTTGCTAAGTTATAGGCAAAAAAAAGAGGTAAAAAAACAGAACGGAGGTAGAATCCATAGCTCCCTCCGTTTCACCTACGGCGGGAGCTAATAACAGTAGAATGGTAGATCCGAATCTACTGTCTTAACAATAGAGTGACGTCACCGGTGTATTTTAACCATTCACAATTAGCATGGGCGGACCCCTAATTTCTCCCCCAAATATCTTTAACCCTTTCACCGCCGGTGTCGCATATATTCGGGTTTTCATTTTTTATTAGCACATTAAGTACCACCTTTTAAACATGTTAAAGATAAAATGTGACATCAATCGGCAATATTTGAAAACAGTTGACCTCCATTTTGTCAAATCTAAATTTAGATTGAATAATTTGGCGGTTAAAGGGTTAAAGGTCAAAATTGGCTTAAAGGGACTGGCCCAGGCTAAAATCATCAAAAAATCGGTGATTTTATTTCGGGTTCTTAATATGACCATATGATGTAAACATGTACATAGACTAGAACTGCAAATTTTTATAATTTTTGTGCTGCGCACTTACCAGTTAGACTAGATATAAAGACGAAATTCCCGCATTTCTTATTTTTGACATGGTTGTCAATAATTACAAATCAGGAATTTCGTCTCTATATCTAGCCTAACTGGTGAATGCGCAGCACAAAAATTATAAAAATTTGCAGTTCTAGTCTATGTACATGCTTACATCATATGGTCATATTAAGAACCCGAAATAAAATCACCGATTTTTTGATGATTTTAGCCTGGGCCAGTCCCTTTAAGCCGCTAGCGCCCCCTTTCTTCAGATTCTACTGATTAGGCCTACCATGATGCGGTTAGGGCGGGGGCCCTAGGGTAGTGGTTAGCACCGCTGCCTTTCACGCCAGAGTTCGGGGTTCGGTTCCCGGTCTCGGCGGTTTGAAAGAAACAAAAATGTTTCTTCCCCATCCACGTGTGAGAGTCAGTATTGTGGGGAGCCTCCGTGACCGAGAGGCCATGAATGATATCATGAATGATAACAGGCCTTTCTAAGTTACTCCCGTGGCGCGATAGCACAATAGTGCGTACTGCCACGTAATATACAGATACAGATACAGATATACAGATACAGGTAGCGTGCTCGGCCTCAGACCGCCAGGGCTCGAAATTCGAATCCTGTGTCTGGAGGACAGTGTCATCTCAATCATCTCACCATCCTCAGGAGGTTCTCCTGGCCCAGTTTAGCCTATATGTGCACAAAGGTGACCTAAAGCCCGATTCATTTCCCTTTCATGATGCGGTTATGCTATCGAAAATATACATTTTCTCAAAATGTAGATCAACTATTCGATAAAGATGAAAAATGGTGTACAAGATGGCAAAATGAGTGTAATTCCTTCACTGAGCGATGTACAGGAAAATTATGAAGAAAAACAAAGGAAAAAAATGGGGGTATTTTCAAACCAAAGGGGTTTACTTAAACTAGTTTCAGATTACCCGCAAGGTTAATTTGAAAATGGTGTTAGGGGGAGGGGGGTAATAAGAAACTGCCACACCGTACAGCTTTCCACAAGACGGGAGCAGCAGCTTAACCCTTTCAGTGCGGGGACCCACTTTAACCCTTTAACCGCCGATGCCGAATATTTTGGTTTTATCACCTAATTATCACCACATTCAGTGCCGCCTTTTAAACATGTTAAAGCTATAATGTGACATCAACCAGCACGATTTGAAAACAATTGACCTCCATTTTGTCAAATCTAAATAATTTGCACTCACTTGGAAGTTGTGGATCGCGTCAGCGAGACACAACTTCAAGTGGGTGAAAATTCCAATTTAATAATTTGGCGGTTAATGGGTTAAAAGTCTGACGGCAGATTCTGACAGCTTATGTTGATCCCCGCACAGAAATAGAACTGCACTCGGTATATATTTATAATGACCCATAGCATAAATATAAGCCATTTCTGATGATTTCAAATTGAAAAATCCTCTTCACTCTTGGGCGGGGAATAAAAAATAGGACCGGTTCTTTTTTTTGTAGCATGTCGGCAACACATTGAATATATTATAACCCTCACATAAAGCCTACTGAAATGTTTTGATAATTGCCATAGATACCATAAGTTCTTATAAATGAATCCTCACCTGACAAACTGAAGAGCCGTAAATATAAATCTTGAATCCAACAATATGGACTTCTTCACACGCCGCAGGATAAAATTACTGTTTTTAAAGTCCTGATATATGGATTGTAAGAACTTTCAAGATTCTCCGTCTACACTTGAAACAACACGAAATGTTGCACGTTTGTCCTCTATTGGGACTTCTTTTGTAAGAAATCTGTTCTGAGCTTCACTGTCTGAACGTGATCGACTGAACAAATGACTCATTGTGTATATAAGAGGAGGATTGGAGTGCTCTGTTGAACATTGATCATATGTCTGATATGACGAAAAACGCGGGACGTTGACCCAATGTTGATTTAATGTCGGAATGACTTCACAGACGATGGTCTAGTATTACGTTGGGTCAATGTATACACTGCATAATATTACATACCCAGAAAACACAGGACGTAGATCCAATGGTGGTTTATTGTTGGTCCAGTGCTGGAGACAATTTAATGGGCCAACAAAAACCCAATATTAGGTTAGTATCACGTCTGATAGCATGGCCAAAACAATTGTTTACCCAATGTTGGGCCGGCGTCGGAGCAGACAGGGATGTTGCCCAAATGTTAATTTAAAGGAGCTCAGTGGGATGACGTCCATTTTGGTTTTTAATTTTGTAATGAAGTAGTGTATCCCACAGATCAAGATTTTGTTTATTTCAGAATTTTTAAAACTATTTTTTTATCCACATTTTTATGAATCCAGCGAAAACCCAAGCAAACTATCACCTGCTAAAGGACGGTTGAATGTTACTACAGCATTGGGTCACATTTTGATGCAGACGGCGCAGCGTTAAGCAGACGATGGGTGCTGTGGGGGACGCCCCCTCATCAACGCGTTCTCATTACAATTAAGGGCGGCAGCTATTGATGTAACCAGGTGGTTACTATTGATCCACCCATCTGCAACCTGGGATTTTGTGGTATAAAATGTTGTATACTGCAGACTGTTTTTGTTTACATGGCAATATACGACCTGGAAATAAAACTAGTTTAGTCTTTTTCGGTGCTATTTTAAAAAAAATATTTTTGTAATTTATTTAAAATCAATAGGCTATATAGCTTCATATAAATTAAAATTTTAAAATTGACAAAATTGGAAATTCTTATTCCACGGGGTCCTTTTAATTTTCACCCACCGTCTACGACGCTGGCCCAACATCAACCCAACATTGAATTGACGCCTCGAGCTTAGAAGCTGGTAATAAATGCGATTTCATGTGTGAGTGTTTTATTGCAATGCATCAACTCTCAAAGCGTTGAAGTTGTTTTAATATAAACCAAGAGAATACCGTAATATAGATTGGGTTTTCCCCAATCCCTTTTATGTTTTTTATTGTGTTGAAATAGGGCTGTGCAGCTGTAAATATTCTGGTCATGGGGTCGTGGTAGTGTACATTGATATATATATAAACAAGTGATACGGTATCGTCCCCTTGGAAATGAAAGGGTGTATCTGCCACTTTACACAGTGGCAGATACACCCTTTCATATCCAAGGGGACGGTATGTTCTGGCAGTAATACATCACGTATTATATTCTGGGAAACTCAATAGCTCTGATCGGAAATGTTTTCACCTAGCAATACAATACAAAGAAGTATGAGGAGAGGGGACTTATTTAACATTATTTTCACCGAGTGGCTATTCAAAAAGGTTTCCGGTGCCGTCACTTCGTTTCACATAATTCTAATTTAGCTAAATTTAGTCTGCGGGCCATTTTTTTCTTGTGGAAGTAGATCATTTTTTTGTTGAGCGTTCATCTTTTACGAATAGCAACCAGAAGCGTGTATTAGTAATGTATCATTTATAAACTATCACATATAATTGGCCCAGATTAGCCTATATGTGCACAAAGATGGTCTAAAACAATTATGAAATGAATATGATTTTAGGCCACCTTTGTGCACATATATAGGCTCAACTTGGCCAGGCTAACCTCCTGAAGATGGTGAGATGAATGAGCCGACACTGCCCTCTAGACACAAGATTGGAATTTCTGGTACTGGCGGTCCGAGGACTGTGGACCGAGTGGACTGAACCAGTGCCATAATCTCCACACTAGCACGATACGAGTGACCTTTATGCATTTTCTCGCACGATAAATACAAAAAAATGAATTATATAGACCTAAAACTATTTAAAAACATCAGGATTTATTTAGAAATTGAATGTTCTACCAGCGCCGCCGCATCTCTGACAAATGTTGACAGAATCACATGACATATTCCTACGCTGAGACACAGGTGCTGGGACATTTTGAAAATCCACTAAAATATTTTAATTACAATATTTATTTTACATCTTTTGTGGGCAAATACAATTAAGCTTCTGGAAAAATCAGCATAGTGGCAGTAACGAACTACTTTGTTTTGGATATATGTTACATAAATTATTACAGATGTGATAGGTCCTGCGCGTGCCACAGAGTGCGATTGCGGGATTATCCGGACTTGTACACAAGTAGGCCAATCACTGCCAGATTGTTTTTGTTAACATGGCAATATACGACCTGGAAATGAAACTAGTTTGGTCTTTTACGGTGCCTTAATTTTTTTTGATATTTTTGTATTTCATCTAACATCATATGCTATATAGCTTCATTAACTAAATTTTCAAAATTGACAAAATTGAAAATTCCGATCCCACGGAGTCCCTTTAGTTTTCACCCACCGTGTCCGATGCTGGCCCAACATCAACCCAACATTGAATTGACGCCTCGAGCTTAGAAGCTGGTAATAAATGCGATTTCATGTGTGAGTGTTGTATTGCAAAGCATTAACTCTGAAAGCGTTGAAGTTGTTTTAATATAAACCAAGAGAATATCAGAATATAGATTGGGTTTTCCCCGATCTCTTTTGCGTTTTTTATTGTGTTGGAATAGGGCTGCAGTATATGCAGCTGTAAATATTGCTGTTCGTGGGGTCGTGGTAGTGTACATTGATATATATAAGAAAACGTGATACGGTATCGTCCCCTTGGATATGAAAGGGTGTATCTGCCATTTTAGAAAGTGGCAGATACACCTTTTCATATCCGAGGGGACGGTATGCCCTGACAGTAATACAGCACATACTATATTCTGTGAAACTCAATAGCCCTGACCGAAAATGTTTTCACCTAGCAATAAAATACAATGAAGTATGGGCGAGGGGAGACTTATCGAACATTATTCTCACCAAGTGGCTATTCAAAAAGGTTTCCGGTGACATAACTGCGTTTCACAGAATTCTAATTCAGCTAAATTTAGTCTGTGGCAATTTTTTCTTCTGTAAATGGATCTTTTTCTTAGTTGAACAATAATCTTTTACACGAATAACCACCAGAAGCGTGTATTACTAATGTTTCATTTATAAATTATCACATATAATGAAACGTGAGGGTAAAATATGCAAAACTAAATCAAATACAGATGACCTGTATTAAACCTATTGCCTATGATCACCATCAAGCAGGCATACAATTTGTCCAACGTTGCTTTAATGACGGGACAACGTCTGTTACATTGAGCCAGCATTAAACCAGCACTAATTATTCTAATGATGTGGAACGCTTCTGATTCAACACTAGCACCAATGTCGGGTCAATGTTGGTCCACTGTCTACGACATTGGCCCAGCATTGACCAACATTGGATTCGTGTTTATTAGTTTGGTACATCGTTGGTTCAATGTTGGGCCACCGTCTGCGACGCTGGCCCAACGTTAAACCAACATTGGGTTAACATTTGCTTTGAAAGCGCTTGGTACATAATAACTGAACAACAGAGGTTTGTGCATCAATAATCCCGCATGTGGTGTGTGCGCCGGGAAAAATAATCGATGTTTGGTTCAGTCAGTGGACGCAGGGCGAGATGGCATGACGCGCTGTGATCAGGACGGTATCACAATCTGACCTCAGATGTAAACACGGAAAATACAGACGTCTGAGCATTGCATGCTCACGTGTGAGCGCCTCTGGGGTCCATTGCTCAGCTTGCTCATGCATGAGTGCCATCGAGCCCATTCATCAGCATCCACGCCTCCTGTGACAATGTTATGATGCCTTTACAAGGGGATAACTCTCTGCTTCGCTCCTGGTTGTATGTCGCCGCGTTTTGTGCATGCTGGTCCGCTGTTAATACAGGTAGGTGGAGGATCAGCCAATTCTGCCATGATGTTGGCCCACCTTATACGACCCCATCCCAACATCATGGCAGCATTGGTACAAGCTCTTTCATTTTCTGGTAGAACGTATAAATATATGTAGCATTGCGACCTCACAGCATTATTAAAATGTATCACATCATGCCATGATGCTGGCCCATCGTCTACGACGCCGACCCAATATCATGCCAGCATTGGTACAATCTCTTGTATGTTTTGTTAGAACGCACAAATATATGTAGCATTGCAGCCTCACAGCATTAATGAAATGTGTCAACCAATGCTACAATAATATTGGCCCATCGTCTACGACGTTGGGCCAATATAATGCCAGCATTAGTACAACCTCTTTAATGTTTTGTTAGAACGTATAAATATATGTAGCATTGCAGCCTCACAGCATTAATGAAATATATCAACCAATGCTACAATAATATTGGCACATCGTCTACGAGGCCGGGCCAATATTATTGCAGCATTGGTACAACCTCTCATATTTTCTATTAGGACAATAACTGTATAAATCTGTAATTGTAAATACAATTGTGAACATAGTATGAAGTAGGTGGGTCGTTATAATTCGCCGAATAAACATTCAGGGCGCCCAATACAACGCAGTATGATCAACGTCCACAGGAGTGGGGTCCGCCAGCATGTCAACGTCCACAGGAGTGGGGTCTTCCATAACGTAAATATTTTGATTTAGTGGAGCATAACGACCCATCTACTTTAAAACTTACAGCACTACATTTTAAAAATATTTTTTCACTCACTTGAAGTTGTGCCTCGCTACCGCGATTCACAACTTCCAAGTGGGTGAAAATTACTTGAATTGCCTTTGAACACACATTCCATTCCCAATAACAGTGATTTGATGGGCAAATAAACACGGATTAAAAACGAGTATAGTCATTATCAGCGGCTTAACATGTTAATTTAAGCGTTAACCCTTTCAACCCTCATGATGAATTAAAGCATCATTTCGCATCTCTGAAGAATGACTTAATTTCCTGAAATCTAGTGGTTTTAGAATAAAAATTTGCATGGAACTGTTTTAAAAATTAGAGTATCTTTTTCATTTGTCACCCATTTCAAGTCATTATCATCCACTACAAGTCGAGAATTATTGCGACAGCAACTCACGGCTTGTAGTGGATGAAGATGACAATGGTAAATTTAGGATTCAAAGGGTTAATAGTAGGATGTCAAATACAGGTGACCAGCATTATCACTATGTAACTGACATCATCCAGGATATAAGGTGTACACATGATGATTACACAGATTACACTAAACATCAAGTGTAACAGATAATATACATAATATTATATTACATAATACAGAGTTGGAATTTGAATGATAATAGGCCTTGCTAAGTTACTCTCAGCGCTCTGAACAACCTCCGGCTGGATACATGCGCTATATAAGATTTCATTCATTCATTCAATTATAATATATTTTTCCCGCGTCAAAACCAAAGATAAAATCACTACTACACATTATTATAAAAAGTAAACAACTGCAAAAGGGCGGCTTATGATCGGGTTTGTAATAGCCTGGTTATTATTTAAAAAAGAACCTTTTTTAAAAAAAATACACTCACTAACTTACCTGTAGCTGAGTAACCGTCATCTAGGATTATTACACTAATCACACTAAACATCAAGTGTAAGAGATAATATACATAATAGATATGTTCCCCGCGTCAAAACCAAGGAAAACGTAGTTACACATTATTATAAAAAGTAAATAACTGCAAAAGGTCGGATAATGATCTGGTTTGTAATATTAGGTGGTTATTAATTAAAAAAGAACCATTTAAAAAAAAATACACTCACTCCCTTACCTGTAGCTGCGTAACCGTGATTGATTGTACCAAGAGAGCAAACAAGGTACTCTGAGCAAATCCAAGGCTTTTACTTAATTTTTATTTAATGTTGGGCCAGTGTCGCAGACGTTGAACCAACCTTGAATCACCACTGGGTGAACACCTTGTATTTGCCAGGCTGCACTTATTTCCATGGCTATGCACGCATGATTGATTTATCATGTAAAACCATTCGCTCTTCGCACTGGGAAGCTACCATCTGCTGTCACTGCAGCATCTGGCAATGTCTGCACAGATTGGAGGAGCCATTCTACTCCAATATTGATAAAATCAATCTATTACTAAAGATGAGATTTAAAAGTTGATTTCCATGTGTCACACGGAAATTAACCTCTGAAATCTAGAAGGTGTAATTCATTTTAGACATATTAAAACATATACGGCCTATTGTTCAATAAAGTTAATTTCAAGCTGTACCTTTCAAAATTGTATACACTTGGAGCCGCGTCACGAACATGCACCACCATTATGGCATGAGCGATAATGACAAAATACTTTATGTCATGAGAGATAATGGATTATAATGGCAAAATCCATTATGGCATGATAGAATATGATGAAATTCATTATGGCATGATAGAAAATGGCAAAATCCATTATGGTATGATAGAAAATGGCAAAATCCATTATGGCACGATAGAAAATGGCGAAATCCATTATCAGATTATGGCATTATAGAAAATGGCAAAATCCATTATGGCATCAGAGATAATGGCACCATTTCTAAATACCTTTTGTGTTTTCAGAATGTGCAAAAATAAAAGTGAGTGGATTGAAGCGACACCTGGTGGCGGTGGGAACATACAACCTTCAGGATAATTTATTGTGCAGTGAGCGGTCAGTGTACATATACCACGTGACCGGTGACGTCACAGGGGGTGCCCAAACAGGGGAAAAGACACTGTATGTGTTTGTCTCTCCACAAACAAACGGGGACAGACAGTGGATACTGGGAACCAAACCATGCAGGTATATATACACCTCTGAAAACACGGTGTGTATGTGCCACTGATGTGCCTAAGTTTTATTGGAATTGAAATTGTCGTTCACTTTCTGTAACAAAAAATTGTCACTTCCTACATTTTTTTAAATTATTACACATTACTTTCTACAATCTTTAAAAACGATGTCCACGTCAGATTTGCATGATTAAACAAGCTTACTTAAGGCTACCTGGTACAAGGGACACCGTCATGACGTAGGCAGCTCCTCCAGAGTAATGCCTTTGCACTTGGGTTTAGCTGACCATTTTCAATAACATATGCCATCCCAAATGGCTCATTTGGATATGGAACCCGAAAATCAGGATACTGGGTTCGAGCCACGGCCAGGTCGGATGTGCATATACAGTGCTCCAAACGGATCAAAGGCCTGGAGTGTGCAGTGTTGTCTATGGTACTGTGCACCTTGAAGTCATTTGATAAAAGTAGGGCATAGTCCCGACCTTGGGTTTCCTTCTGTCGCGATATTGCCATGATTGTGCAGAAAGCGACGTATAAAGCAATATTCATTCACTCAATTTCAATATCAAAGGCCTACACTGTTACCGGGAACTCACATGTTTCACAGAACATCCTTTTGTAGCTATCCATATATTAATCTAATTATCATGTAAATTTTTTATAATTTTTTATGATGTTTTTTTGTTTATTCCTCTTTTCCCAGTTATAGCTATGTATGCAATTTTCATAATTAATTATATACATTTTACACAAATTATTATAATGATTTTTGATTCTTCTTCTTATTGTTTGTCACGTCAGTGTCTCTGATGCGCTACTACGTAGTGTGGTGGACGCTGGCCAGCCGTCAGAGGTACCGGCCGGCAAGTGGTACGAGGTGACTCCACCTAGTGAAGACGGCAGCCTACCATCACCAAGCTTCAACAAGGACATCAATGTACAATGTGTCGGTGAGTATAAAGCACTGGCCTGTGAAGGCAAACAGCAGTAACTGCTTACTTGAAAAGTCAGCAGTTACTGCTGTTTGTCTTTAAAGTACAGTAGTCTGGTCATTATATATATGTTTATTCATTCATTCAGCATAGACCATTGATCTGTGTGCCACATAAGTATGAAAATATACAATAAGTATGATGCGTGCACCAGGCCTACCGTACAGTGCTAATTTGCAATGCGCCCTCATATGTACATACCTAATACATAATTATACATCAATAAATAACACACATGCCTACATATGGCCTATACATACACACACTGTATGCCGTACATCCCATATTATCTTGCACAAGCAATATTTATAATTATAGACATTGTACCGATTGTTTTAAAAAATAAAAGGATAAATGGCTTTGAATGGATAGAAACATTTATGCCCACATTGTAGGCCACTGTTAACCCTTGAAGTCCTACATTATAAAACTTCAAATTTTCTACTCACTTGAATTTGTGTCTCACTACCGCGACCGGCCAATTCAAGTGAGTAAAAAATACTCAAGTTCAGACAATTTGAAACGAAACATATGCTGATCTAGCGAATTCAGTGCTCATTTTTCATTCAAATTGTTCTTGTCTGAAGGAAAAATAAAAAAAAGACTGAAAACGGCTAGAGACGCGATTAGCACTTCAAGGGTTATTATAAGGTTTAATGATAGGGGTTTTAACCCTGATGCTGCCGAATTACTTTCGACTATTTTTCATTCATTCGAAGTTGGAATTGCTAACGCATTTTCCAGCTCCAAATGACGAAAAATTATAGGCCCTATTGTGAAAGAATATATACGTCTTTAATATTTAATTATTAGAGAAACTAGGCACCTAGGGCCTACCACAAAACTTTTTAGCCATTAGATTTTAATTTATTTGGTATGAAATTTGCTTGAAAACGAATACGGTTCTGGCAGCATAAATGATATGTTTGCCTAATTTTACAGAAGCTTACGTGCTTGAAGTTCATTCACCTCTCGTTCTAGGGGCGGCTCCAGAATTTAAAGAAAGCGGGGTGGGGTGGCGGGTTGAAAAAATATGTCAACCAATAATTTTGTAATCTTCAGGTTGTAAGGGGCATGAGCATAGTCAACACAGTGGGTAATCATTTGTCTTATTTTTATAGAAGCTATAGTTAACACAGCGGGTAATCAATTGTCTTATTGTTATAGAAGCTATAGTTAAAACAGCGGGTAATCAATCGTCTAATTGTTACGGAAGGTATAGTTAACACAGTGGGTAATCAATCGTCTTAATTATCGTCACAGAAGCTATAGTTAACACAGTGGGCAATCAATTGCCTTATTCTTATAGAAGCTATAGTTAACACAGTGAGTAATCAATCGTCTTATTGTTATAGAAGCTATAGTTAACACAGTGGGTAATCAATCGTCTTATTGTTATAGAAGCTATAGTTAACACAGTGGGTAATCAATCGTCTTATTGTTACAGAAGCTATAGTTAACACAGTGGGTAATCAATCGTCTTTTTGTTACTGCAGCTATAGTTAACACAGTGGGTAATCAATCGTCTAATTGTTACGGAAGGTATAGTTAACACAGTGGATAATCAATCGTCTTATTGTTACAGAAGTCATAGTTAACACAGTGGGTAATCAATCGTCTTATTGTTACAAAAGCTATAGTTAAAGGGACTCAATCAGGCTAAAATCATCAAAAAATCAGTGATTTTATTTTGGCTTCTTAATAAGACCACATGATGTAAACATGTCCATAGACTAGAACTGCAAAAGTTTTTAATTTTTGTGCCACGCATTCACCAGTTAGACTAGATACAGATACGAAATTCGCGTATTTCTTATTTTGGACATGCATGTCCGAAATAAGAAATTGGGAATTTCATCTCTATATCTAGCCTAACTGGTGAATGCGCGGCACAAAAATTAAAAACTTTTGCAGTTCTAGTCTATGGACATGTTTACATCATATGGTCCTATTAAGAAGCCAAAATAAAATCACCGATTTTTTGACGATTTTAGCCTGATTGAGTCCCTTTAACACAGTGGGTAATTCATCGTCTTATTGTTACAGAAGCTATAGCCACCACAGTGGGTAATTAATTGCCCTATTGTTACATAAGTTGTAGTAAGCACACGTGGGTAATCAATTGTCGTATTGTTACAGAAGCTATAATCACCATAATGGGTAAACACTTGCCGTATTGTTGCATAAGCTCATAATACTTAAACAGTATTGAACAGATTTGCATGTAACTTTTAGCAAAGGTGTGCCTCGCGACAAAGAACAATCGATTAGGTTTTGGGGGTGATCAGGATTTTGATCCGGATCTATAATGTGTATTACGAATCTGATCTGATCCGGATAGCACAAATTTGCTTGAAACTTTTACAAGAGGTGTGTCTCGGGCCAAGGACCAATTATCTAATAAATTTTAGGAATGATTCGGATTATGATCCAGATCCAGATTATGATAATTAATTTCAGCCAAGACGTCGTATCAGATTTTAAAGTCGATCCCCAAACTGTAACAGTAATTTTTTTTTATAACAGTCATAGACTCATTACATAGGTATTCAAATGAATCGGGAAGGGCTGACTAAGACATTCATAATGATTTCAATTGAAAAAAACACCTTTGGCCTCCATGATTTATACAAAAATTATTATTACAGAAGCTTCAGGGCTTGGTTCACCTCTCGTACGGCGGATAGTGAGTAGCCTGGTGATCACGATCATGATAGCGGTCCTCCTGATAGTGGGAGCGTCCTTGTGGTGCACGAAACGCAACAAGTCAGGAGAACTACACAGAAAGAAAAGACGGCGTAAGAGTCGACAAGGCAGCACAACACACACCTCACACCAAACAGCCTTATCACAGAAACAACAGAGTATTAAAAAGGTGAGCTGATTATAGACGGTAGCAATAAAATACATCGATATATGTAATTTTATGTATCCTTCAATGGAGAATTATTAAAGTGTTAGGGCCCATATTTATGTGTACCATGTCGTATTTCCTAGATATCATAATCTTTCGGTGGTTGGAAATTGAAGTCAAAATAGATTCACATGGTATTTTTTAAATATTATATTTGATGCTATATCATGTTAGGGACAAAACAATTATACTTGCCATTGTTTATCAAACATAAATAATAACATGGGAATTTTCGTTTTCTTAATTTGTTTGTCCCACTCATTGGTGTGAATGATTGATTGATTGCGATTTATATTTCAACTGTATTTTGTTATGGATTTATCCCCCAGAAAAGCATTATCAACGATAAAATTATGAGTGTTATTCATTCGGCTATACCCAACAACAGCACAATCTACATGGGTAGCTCTGTAAACCATTGGATAAAGTAGAAATCAAGCAATCTATTAGTGAACAAACGAATTTATTATTCATGTTGTATGAGCTGTATAAAGAATCAAACAAATTATGGAAAACCTATGTATTCATTGTATGGCAGATGAACATGTAGTCTTAGTTACCCAGTCAAAAGTGGTGACATGGTGGTGGTTATGCTATTTATTTTTAATAAACCATAACGATTTATTTATTTATTTTAATTACCTCTATAGCTTGACATTTCATTAATCATATATACTTTCGGTGTCTGACAAAGCTCACTACTCAACATATGTAGCAATTGTATTGGCATGGATTGATAGGTCTGCATTTTTTTGGAGATTTAATTCCTAAACACACTATTATTTTCAGTTGGAGAATGATCAGCTTTTGTGAGTAAGTTGGTGTTTTATGTTGTGAAATTAGACACTGTAATTTTCTCATTGTGAGCCATTAATTTATGATACAAGAATAGCGTTGTGTGTATATCTTGTGCTTTCAATTAAGTTGAAAGTTATTTTTAATGTATATTTTTTTATCATGACCTACACTTTATTTTAGTGTTCTTCTGCACTACATTGTAATTTTCCTGAATGTACCTGTCCCAAGTAATTGATGATGATAGTATGCTAGGTGCTATGTTACAGTTTGATGCTGTATGTTTAGTGTCTGATGTTGTGAAACAAATTGTATGTGACACATTCACGGCTTTTATTCCTACATTGGATGCAAACTATCAGAAGATGTAATCAAAGTTTAGCCAGGATAATTTTCTAGATGCAATACTAAAACAATTTCACGTAGTATATCATGTTATTTATTAGGCCCTACATGTCTTCAATTTAACATAGTTATCTAGCAAATAAAGTTATTCTCACTAAATATTTTTATTTTATTTTATGTAAATTATACTTGATGGTCAAATCAAATAATGCCATAGGGTTTGGCAAAACATGATGACTTTCTTAACTTAAAATAATTAACTCCTATATACATACATGGGCCTAAATACACACATATGCACACCCATACACACATATATACACACGCATCCACACATATATATCAGCATTTCGAAAATTATCAAACAAAACAATAGGGCCTACTCTCAATTAAAATGCAATTAATAATCATACTATTCATTAACACATATGCTATAGCTAGCCTACTATAAACCATGTAAATGCATGTGACACATTAAAGCGCTTTTATAGTGATTTAGCAACAGCTTCATTAAAATGTATTGTAATATGGTTTATAATGTATTTATTGAAGCATGTGTAACAGTAAAAGTTTCTGAGTGGAATTGCGGAATAGCTGTTTGTCGGCTAATGGGGCCAGTAATAGCTTAACAGCGGCGGCTCTCATGCCGTCCCCACGGTAGCGGTCCGCCAGCAACATAGCCCCATCTAATCCACTCCCAGCAGACACGAGACGTTCACCCAATGTTAGTCCACTGTTGGTCCACCGTCTACGACGTCGGTCCAACAGTGGACCAACATTGGGTGAACGTCTCGTGTCTGCTGGGCTGCCATATACATATATGCCGCGATATAGGTTTCTCCTGCAGCACATTGGAAGTGATTGCTGTCGTCAGTGAGCCACCAGTGACCAACTAGTCCACAAGAGATGACAGCAAGTGAACCACCAATGTCCGGTTTCTGTAGTTAGCAAAATCTCACCCTCCACATGTTACGGGTTAGCAAGCAATGCCTATCTGAACCGTAAGACCGAGCGTCATATGTGACACGCGATCGATTTAACCCCTATTACCGCCCTCGAAATATCTTTTAATTGACTTCACCTAGCTTACTGACCTTTTATGAAGCCACTCAGCTTATTTTCATGATTTTGAAACATTCGCTCAGGTATTTATCGTGTGAGAGCACTTTTAAAACACCTCCCGAAAAAACTTTCGGCCATTTTAACCATTTGTGACGATGTGAGTATCTTACGTTTCAGATACATGCTGCGTTCTAACCCGGAACGTAGTGGAGGGCGAGATCCTTCTAACTAGGTTTCTGGTCTCTTGGTGCCATATACTGAGTGGAGTTGGTTTTGGTATCTTGGTCCACCAGACATGAGAGCTAGAGAACCACCAATATGTTCCTGCCTGGGTGGTATTATTCTGTGGCTAACCATAACAATAATCATCTGATGATGTAAACCTAACTAATTGTTTTGTTTGTTTTACAGGAGCCTGATCTGAACCTAGGCACAGTAAGTGGTAATGTGTCAGCTGTGAACGCAGCCCTCTATGGTGACGGTCCGGGTATCCCTGTCTAGTGAACGTTCCCAGCAGACATGTTACGTCGATACAATGTTTGTGCCATGTTGTTGTCAAAAAGTGTCTTCCTACATTTCAAAATACATAGCCTAGCTCAAGACAATATTTTTATATAGAGACCAACAGCCAACAACAAGTGCCCTTAAAAATACTCGTTAGAACAGACGGCACTTAGTATAAGAATTTATGAAAAACCTTGCCATCCCTGGATTCACAAAACCTGCACAAACTTTTGGGATGATCCCCTAACTTGGTCATTGAACCAAGGCTGAATGCAGTGAACCTATATATATGGGGCCAATAATAGTCTTCCAAATAGAAAAAAAAGTGGAAAAAATATTATTTAAACCTGAAGAGGACGTGTGCATGCCGACCTCCCAGTAAACACGAGACGTTGTTCCAATGTTGGGCCTGGGTCACAGACGATGGGCTAACCCTGAGGCGAGATTTGTTGTACGTCTCTTGTTTTCTGTGGTGGATATTGCTTCATAGATTTGATGCATAACAGTTAAGTGAGCTGTAAAACTAAGTAATATCTACTGTTTAAGATTTATACGTACAGAAACAACACAAATGTATTAATTATCTGATTATAATGAACAAAAAAGCAGAGTTGCCAGTCGGTCATGCAGTACGTTAAATCTATTTTTTACCGTTAATTAATGTTCAGTTAAACTTTTAGGTCAATTATTGTAGGCCTATATTATTTTTGTATACTTAAAGAGAAATAGTATATTGTTTCTGTAAGTTTGCTAAAAGGTGGCCCTCTTGTTAGTGGTCACTTGCTGACCTTAAGGAGAGTCTCCCCGACCACCTGTAAAACAAAACACATCGTATGAAAAATATATGTATTCTGATTCATATCAGTACGTACTGATTATAATATTATATATATATATATTAATATCAGTACGTACTGAATGTATTATTATTATTATTATATATATATTAATATAAGTACGTACTGATTATAATATTATTATTATATATATATTAATATCAGTACGTACTGATTATAATATTATTATTATATATATATTAATATCAGTACGTACCGATTATAATATTATTATTATAGATATATTAATATCAGTACGTACTGATTATAATATTATTATTATAGATATATTAATATTAGTACGTACTGATTATAATATTATTATATATATATATTAATATCAGTACGTACTGATTATAATATTACTATTATATAAATATTAATATCAGTACGTACTGATTATAATATTATTATATATATATTAATATCAGTACGTACTGATTATAATATTATTATTATATATATATATATTAATATCAGTACGTACTGATTATAATATTATTATTATATATATATTAATATCAGCACGTACTGATTATAATATTATATATATATATTAATATCAGTACGTACTGGTTATAATATTATTATTATATAAATATTAATATCAGTACGTACTGATTATAATATGTATTGTAACAATATTGTAATACCATGCCCTCAACTCATGTTCATTCACTACACTTTAATTTTTGTTTTGTATGCACACAGGCTGTCTAGCCTATTGCTAATAAACTATTACTTACTTACGTACTCGAGCATCTTAGCTTCCCCTTTATTTCCACTAACCCGTTTTATTCCTTGGAAGTGAACCTATACACTATTCCATATCCAAAGAGATAACAAATATACTAATTAAAGCTGTATGTGAAAAAACACACTGCTAAATTAGATGATTTGAGTAATTTGGTTGTTTGTATAACCCTTTCAGCTGACTTTAGATGTCAGAATCTTTTGTTTATGGCTATAGTTGTTTCTAATCCGTTTTTTAGCCGATTAAATCACTGTTATTCGGAACAAAATAGCGGTTACCATGGTTACAGGGTGGAAGCATTATTTTTTGTGTACATTTGTGTTCATCATTCACATATGTAAAACTATATAAAATATGTAGCCTATATTATGAAATGTTATTTTTATGTACAGAAATGAATTGTGTAGAAATTGTATATAGAATTTGTATATTGAAGAGCCAGTGACCTTATAGAAATGACGCATAATCTATATATTCTCACCAATTAACATTCGTACAGATATATTGTTTTATATAGACACGCAATTACAACAGTGATCATCACTTCATAACATCAAAATAGTCACCGACACATCCTGTACTTGCATGAACTGGTTAACGAGATTAAATAAATATGGCTAGTTTTTACCAACTTGAAGTTGTGGGTCGCGGTAGCGAGACACAACTTCAAGTGGGTAAAAAATTTATTAGGTAACTTGGCAGGAAACGCTTTAAATAATTGCACTGCAGAATATGTAAATCATGTGGCCCAAGTGTGGTGTTCTAGCCACGTATGTGCATAGCACTAGAATGACAGGTGGTGATTGGCTAATCTAGTCAGGTGACAAGGCAAGTCACTCTTATTGGTCAATTAGTTAACATGATACGTTCAACCAATGATAGTTCAATGTTGGGCCAGCGTCGCAGACGTAGGCCCAACATTGAACCAACTCTGGTTGAATTTATTGTCTTTGTTGGGTATTGTGTTATGTACACATTTGTAGACTATGCATGATCCCCAATACTGGAATGAAAGAATGGGGTTTTAGGCCACCTTTGTGCGCATATAGGCTAAACTGGGCCAGGAGAACATTTACAGCCAGGCAGCTTTTAACCACTGAACCAGGGCACGTACTGTCCTCCCACATACTGGATAAACTGATCAAAATCCTGGAGCTTCTGGGCGGGGGCCCTAGGGTAGTGGTTAGCACCGCTGCCTTTCACGCCAGAGTTCGGGGTTCGGTTCCCGGACTCAGCGGTTTGAAAGAAACAAAAATGTTTCTTCCCCATCCCGTGTGAAAGTCAGTATTGCGGGGAGCCTCCGTGACCGAGAGGTAGCGTGCTCGGCCTCGGACCGCCAGGGCTCGAATTTCGAATCCTGTGTCTGGAGGACAGTGTCATCTCAATCATCTCACCATCCTCAAGAGGTTCTCCTGGCCCAGTTTAGCCTATATGTGCACAAAGGTGGCCTAAAGCCCGATTCATTTCATTTCATTTCCTGGAGCTTCTACACATGAACTGATCAACACAAGACGTCGAGGCTATGTTGGTTCCCGGGTGTTGCCTACATGTTGGGAGATGGTCACAGACGTAGGCCCTGCATTCATTCAACAAATATTCAAAGTCTTGTGTTATTTCCATGACTGCATAATCTTTGACAATCACAATAAAATTTGTATGTATTTGTATTGGTTTATCTTGATTTCTCACGCCATTTAAAGCGACACAATCAGGCTGAAATCATAAAAAAATCATTGGCTTCTTAACCCTTTGACTTCCAGGCCGGGGTGCATGCCAGGATCCAGATATACTGGTGTAGGAGTTTTATTTTTCGTCATTTGAAGCTGGAATTGCTAACGCAATTTCCAGCTTCAAATGACGAAAAATACATAAATGTAGTATATATTTGACGAAAATTTGTGTCATTTTATGGTTACGTTCATTGACGAATGACGACGGAAATTTCCGTCATGTATGGTAGTGAAAAGGTTAATATTATCAGATGACGTAAATATGTCCATAGACTAGAACTGCCATTTTTTTTTAATTTTCGGGCTGCGCATTTACCAGTTAAGCGAGATATATGGCCAAAATTGCCGCATTTCTTATTTTGGACATGCATGTCCGGGGTTTCGCCAATTAACACCGCCCTTGGGCGAGAGATAAAAATAACACATTCAAGGTGAGAATAATTTATTTGTAGCATCTTCATAAATACAGTAGTCGCAAAATATAATAAAATATGCAGTAATATCAATAATATCAGCGGCACCATTACTTTTGTTCAATACAGCTTACACCATTTAACCTTCAATACCAATTGATTTACAATGTTGATACTGACCAGACCGAGGATTCAAGCCACAATTCCCGACATTGGGTGGCTTTAGTACTACCATTTTGGCCAAAGAGTTAACTCCATGGCCAGACACTCCCGTCCGTCATACACACGCCCAGCTATATGGGGTATTATTGACTAGGCAAAAATAAGTCTTTGAATATTACATCTATAATATGTCTATAACAGATTACCTAAATCAAAGCAAACACGACACGCTGGTTTAATATTGGGCCAGCGTCGCAGACGATGGTCCAACATTAAACCAACAGTGGTCCACAGTCTCACATTTGCTGGGATATTATGCTGGAAGTGTATACAGGTATCATATGTGTCAAAAAAAAATATATTCCAAAAGAGCTTCACTTTCATGGATTAGTTTTTTCTTGGACAAATATATTCTATTTGCAATAGACCACACAGTGCATGTATAATAAGTGAAGCGGGCACAGTCATACCGTAGATCTGATAATTTTCGCTTGTTTAAATTTTCACAAATTTCTAAATTTGGCACTTTTCACGAAGTTTGGAATTCTTGAATTTTCTTGAATTCGCAAATTTGTCCTCCTCACGAAAATTAAAACCTCAGAAATATTACCAGAGCTACAGTATTAGTGCGACATCGCAGTGGTAACTCTAAAACCGCTCGGCGCCACCATATTCGTTTTTTATCCAATTTTATATGTTTAAATCGCAGCGCTTTAAAAGAAATGTGTTTAACCCTTTGACTTCCAGGCCGGGGTGCATGCCAGGATCCAGATATACTGGTGTAGGAGTTCTATTTTTCGTCATTTGAAGCTGGAATTGCTAACGCAATTTCCAGCTTCAAATGACGAAAAATACATAAATGTAGTATATATTTGACGAAAATTTGTGTCATTTTATGGTTACGTTCATTGACGAATGACGACGGAAATTTCCGTCATGTATGGTAGTGAAAAGGTTGAAATTTGTAAAAGTTTAGTTAAAAATTGAACAAATACCAGTAATTCTCGCCCGCTTGAAGGTGTGGATCGCGCAGCAAACACAACTTCAAGTGGGCGAAAATTTAAATTATTCAATTTGGCGGTTTATAGTTAACACCTGGTGTACATCAATCAAAAATTACGTCAACACTCAAATAAAGCACCAATTAAATATTAACCCTTGTATATAGAAGCTGCTGGTGTGTGGTGATAACGTGATACATATATTGTCTACGTCAGGTGAGGAGACACGCAGAGTGAACATGCCACAGGGTGTGACGCCATGGAAAGCTGTGGCTCGGCTCACATCACCTGGATTTGTCATCATGGACTGTAACAACAAGCAGGTTGTCCTGGTGACTGAGAAGGGAGAGATACAGCACACATACCGTGGTCAGGAGGGGTTTATGCCTAGTGACATTGTCTATTATGTCATGGTTAATAACATCGATACACTGGTCTCAACCTTAATTCGAAGATGGTGTGGAGCAGTTGTGGATCGTAGTAGGAAGACACAACTTTGCGAGACTTAACATTTTTATTTTTTACCCCAGAGCTCTAGGGGTTAAACAAACATACAATCCTAAAATAAGTTAATGCATTTTGCTCTACAAAAGCATATTTTTAAATATATCATCAGCAAATATCATGTGCCATTATTTGTTTGCTACTGAACTTGTCCTTGACAATATCTTATTAGAATTGCAGTCAAATGTGTCATTGTAAACATTTTCTCACCTGGATTTGAAAGGGAATAATCTGCCACTGTGCGAAGTGGCAGATACATCCCTTTTCAACAGATGATGTAATTTCAGTTAAATAATACAGCACCATAAAAAAGTGTAAATTACCCTCTCCATTTCAAACGGCGGTTACATCCTTTTAATTCCCAGGTTTAACCACGATCTCCTTAGAATTGAAATGATGTATGTACTGTTTGCAAAATGGTAGATACCCCCTTTCAACTTCAACATGATTATGTAATTATATTGAAATAATACAGCACCAAAAAATTTAGTCAGGAAATAACAGTTCAATAAAACAACTCGAAGATTTTATATTGTGTCACCATATGTACATGTATGGTATCTCTTACATGATTTTATATGTTTAACCTTAACTATTTCCACTACAGCAATATTCCTGGGTTTTTTATTGGCACTTTATAAACAGATTTTGTAATGCAAAATATATATTACATGTATACTCTTTGACACTGATAAACTTTGTGACTTTAAATATCACAAAACAATGTAATGAATTGTGTGTTTTCCATAAATACAGGAAACCGTCCCATTAAAATCATCCTGATGGTTTCAAAAGTTGACATCTTATACATAATATATTTAGCACGATAACGGTTTAGATTGACAAATTATTTAATAGTGAATATTGCTTTACGTCGCTTTCTGCACAATCATGGCAATATTGCAACAGAAGAATGACTTCAAGGGTTCTTTATAGTGAACAGTACCATAGGCAACACTGTACACTTCAGGGCTTTTAATCATTTAGAGCACTGTATATGCACAACCATGATGACAAATATCCGGCCCAACCGGGATTCGAACCTGATACCTCCAGGTTACAAGCCCCAGTCGATAAAATGAGCCATCAGGGCCGGCCGACAAACAATCTAAATAATTTTAAAATAATAGTTTTTGAGCTTGTGACCCACCACGCGAGAAGGTACCTTCCCGTGGCTTTATTCAAATTATCTATGACGTCATATAAAATTTAATTTTTTTGATTACATAACTAAATTTAAAATATTAAAATTGTATAAAACAAAAAGCACTAAATAATCCCATGAAATAATTGGCTACAATTGAAATCACATTGATTGGATTTTGTTGGTTTAATGTTGTGCCAACACCGCAGACGGTGCCTCAACATTAAACCAACAGCACTTCACAAATCACATCAATAGAGGCACAGCAGCTGAAAGGCTACCATGGTTACACCTTATACTTGTGCTTGTGTGGCAGTGACATGTCCGAAAAATCTGTATGCACAGTTGTAACAACACTGATGTTTCGATTATGAAACTGTCATGGAAACTCCATCCTGTCAGTTTTTTACCATTATATTCTATTCATTGTGCCGGCGTCATGGTGGCCACATCAGACTGCAGCCATATGGCACGGTAATACTGATGTGTTAGTCCGAGTTTGACGGAACCACCTGAGTTAGAGTCAAGAGTAAGACAGCATAGCAAAAGCTGGTTTTGTATGCTGGTAGCCAGTGTACGCTGAGATCAACAATTTCATGAAAAATGTCAGGGTAACCCTGTTCAAATGATAAAATCACCTATAAAGACTGGCATTTAAATCCCCACGTTAAGGCATTATTCCAATGAGATGTAAATCTGTCATTATAAAATAAAACAAAACTCACTGATCAAACAATGATGAATTCATTGCGCAATTGATAGTCCCGGGACATGCACCCGATTTTTGGGGCACAACTTTGCTAATGGCAGGATCCTAACACCTTACTACAGCATTACGAACTAGCTGTTGGGTCCGCCTTAGACGTTCAGGCTCCAATTAAATCAAGGACCATGGAATATCGGCTACGTCACCCCTGGTACAATGACTCAATTCACTTGGCTAGGGAGATACGACGTGCTAATGAAAATAAATGGAGATCAACTAAGCTGGAAGTACATCGCCAAATCTATGTTGAACATCGAAAAAACGTGAATGCGATGATCAAGCAGGCCAAAATGGACTATTATGAGTCAGAATTTGCAACTGGAAAACAAGATACATGTTTCCGTGTCATCAAAGAACTGACACAGGTGCTTGGAAGAATGCTTCCTGAGGCCAGCAGTACTAAAAAGCTGTGTGATGACTTCTCAATGTTCTTCTCAGAAAAAATTCAACTAATTCGAGAAAAAATTACGATCCAGTTAGCTGCTATGGATACCACCATCACTGACAAAGTAGTTAATAACTCTATCGTTCACAAATTGGATCAGTTTACACCAACCACTGAAAAGGAACTGGAGCGCATTATAAGGGATTGTCCAGCTAAAACATGCAGTCTGGACCATTGCCCGACCGACGTTCTCAAGAAAACGCTACAGCGCCAGCTCTCATACCTAGTAACTTTAGTCAACAGTAGCTTTGATCATGGGATATTTCCACTTAAGCTAAGGACTGCTGTTGTGAAGCTGTTGTTGAAGAAAGACAACTTAGACCTTAATGTTTTTAAGAACTACCGGCCTGTTTCTAACATACCTTTTATCAGTAAAGTGTTGGAAAAGGTTGCTGTGAAACGTCTGACTAACCATCTAGATATAAATGGGCTGCAGGAAGATTACCAGTCTGCCTATAAACTCATGCATAGCACAGAGACTGCACTACTCAAGGTGAAGCATGATATTTCCAGTGCTTTGGACAGACACAACTCAGTCCTCTTTGTCATGCTTGATCTCTCAGCTGCATTCGATACAATCGATCAAAATCAACTTTTGGGTTTATTGCGAGATGAATACGGGATAACTGGGAAAGCTCTGTCCTGGTTCTCTACCTACCTTGAGGATCGAACCCAAAGAGTGCAGGTTGAAACAACCACATCAGACCATGTGCCTCTGAAGTGTGGTGTACCGCAAGGGTCAGTTCTTGGCCCAGTCATCTTTACACTATACACAGCTCCGATCCAGCGAATAATTCATAAGCATGGAGTAAAACATCATAAATACGCAGATGATATTCAACTCTATGTGGAATATGATCCAGCAGTACCAGGTGCAAGAGAGGAAGCAATACGGAGGCTTGAAGCCTGCATCAAAGAGATTCGAATTTGGATGTCAATACGAATGCTCAAGTTAAATGATGATAAGACAGAGATGGTTATTTTCTGCTCCAAGCACCATCTGGGACAGTGTGGCCATTGTACCATCAACATTGGTGATAGTTCAATCATACCTGTCAGCCATGTCCGTAACCTTGGTGTGCAAATGGACGACCATCTTTCCATGATAAGTCAAGTCACTGCTATATGCGCGGCGTGTAATTTTCAGCTATACAGGGTATCGTCAGTCCGCCGCTACCTGACTGTTGATGCCACTAAGAATGCAGTCCAGGCGCTGATTACCTCTCGTTTGGACTACTGCAACTCATTGCTCCTGAACCTACCGACATCACAAATAGCACGCCTGCAGCGTATACAGAACAAGGCTGCAAGACTGGTGACTCGGACTTCCATGCGAGAGCATATCACACCGGTGCTAAAAGAACTCCACTGGTTGCCAATAGACAGACGTGTTGTGTATAAGGTTCTGGTGATCACTTACAAAGCTCTTCATGGCTTGGCTCCAGTGTACCTGGCAGAACTGCTAGCACCCCGAGGTTTGAATAATTGCCTGCGCGGAGCCAACACATTAACATTACACCAACCCATAGCCCAAAAGAAAGTCGGTGAAGGTGCATTTGGTCTTGGAGCACCCCACCTATGGAATGGATTACCGAAGGAACTCCGTGCATCCGGTTCCCTAACGCAGTTTAAAAAATTGCTAAAGACACATATGTTTTGACTCAATGACTGTACAGCGCTCTGATCCACATAGTGGGAGTGGGCGCTATAAAAGAAACTTTAATAAATAAATAAATAAATAATGGCAATGATTACAGACTCTGTATCGCACACAGAGTCGTGTCATTACGGATTACTGATGTGTTGGATATGGTGTTATTACACAGACAGACAGCGCACTAATTACAAAACCAGTGTCTGCATGCCTAATTTCTTGAGTGATATATTGCAACAATAGATTATGATGTTACATATACAACAACATAACCATTATATCAAAAAATATTCACATTAATTCTTTCAGTGCCGGGAACGTCTTTATACATCAGAATCTGACGTCGGTAGACATCAGATTCTCACGTATAAAGACGATCCCCGCACTGAGAGAATTAAGATATTTATAATGGTCGTAGACCCATAACATAGGTATTCAAATGAACGGAAATAGCTAACTAAGACATTTATGATGATTTCAAATTGAAAAAAACCCTTTGGTCTCAATAGATTATACAAAAATAATTCTGTGTTGTGAGGGTTAACCCTTTAACCGCCGGTGTCGCATATATTCGGGTTTTCATTTTTTATTACAACATTTTTTATTACCATAAACTATGATTACTTGATTGCACAGGATGCATTTGCAGAATCTGTAACAACAATAGTTAAGACTATTACCATGGTTACACACCCCAATGGGAGTGTACTTGATTAATCATATTTTACCATCCTTGAACAAATGATACAAAAACAGATGATATAATACTAATCATACACACTTCTAACAGAAAAAGTACTAAGTCTGTATACTTGAGCGGGATTATAATTTTTGTGCAATATATATTTGTGACAATACCTTTATAAGTAAAAAGATCATATAATACATGTGTCCACTTGGATAAATAGTAAAAAAGGTGCATTCCTATTAATAATGATGTCCGTGGTTAACATTGTGATAAATATATATTTAGGTGCAGTAAAATATATGTATTGCACATTTGAAGTATGTTCTGCTATGTTTCGTAAATCAGTAAATTTATATGTTCTGCTATGTTTCATAAATCAGAAAAATTATGTGACATACACAAATCAACACGCACAAGTCAACACGCACAAGTCAACACGCACACGTCAACACACCCGCTATATCACAACACACAACTATAATCACAGGGATGTATTTATATTTTTCAATTGGAGAGTCATAATTCAAATGTCTCACATAATTATAACATCCTACTTACATCCAAATAACAACAAAATGATAAGCGATACATTTTTGTGATATAATATAACAATTATAAGTCTATGATACAGAACAAAAGCAGGGCAGAACACTTTACAGTTTCAGTAACCTCACTTTGGAAGCTAAAATACATGTACACCTACAATTATGCTATGTAGCTTTTTCAGTCCCAAGATTGACTGATGACCCTCAACTCTAACAGAGCGGGGATCGACTTTAGTCGATCCTCGCACTGTAAAAGTAAACATATTTCTAGTGGTCGTAGACCCATAACATAAGTATTCAAATGAATCAGAAAGAGCTAACTAAGACATTTATGATGATTTCAAATTGAAAGAAACCCTTTGGTTGCCATGACTTAGTTATACAAAAATATCTCAGCCCTTAAAGGGTTAAAATTTACCTTACTTAAACCCCCCCTTCACTTGGTGTTGTGTCTCACTAGCGCGACATACAACTTCAAGTGGTTGAACATTATTCACATTTGTTTAGTCTGACATCAAACATTTGCAAATTTTGCTGTTTAAACACACATAATCATTTCATTCTCAATAGCTGTAATTTGATCTGCTAATAAACAAATTTAAAATGACTAGCAGTGTAAGAGTTAAAGTGCTAATCACGTGTATAGCAGTTTTCAACCTCTTTATTTGTCCTTATCAGACGAAAAATAAATTAACTTTAAATTTTCCAGTTTGGCGAATGTTTCGCTCCAAATTATACATATGCAAATATTTTTTTACACATTTGAAGTTGTGTGTCGCTAGAGCAAGACACAACTTCAAGTGGGTAAAAATTGAAATAGCATAAGGCTCTAAAAGTTAACCCTTGTCCTGCTAGACCTGGATATTCAAGCAACTTTGGAACTAAAGTAGATCTTACATTTGCAGAGCAAATATGAAAAAGTCTCCACCTTTCACAATTAAAAGTTTATTGCCAGTGCAGTAACAATGGAGCTATATGACAGGAGGGCCATGGCTGCCATCTTCGATATGCAAATTACCTATTTTTTAGGGCTATCCATCAGAAGGCTGGTTAAAAAAAATTGAAAGGATTGGATGAATATTGGCGACTGGAGAGCGTTCGGATAAAAGTCTATCTTGAATATGCAAATTAGCCCATGGCGGCCATCTTAAATATGCAAATTAGCTGATTTTCGAACTCAACCAGGATAATTCATTTTTGAAATTAGGCAGGATAATCCACCAGAGGGTGTTCAGAAAAAATTCACGATGATCGAATGAATATTGGCGACTGGAGAGCGTTCACGTCGATCTTGAATATGCAAATCAGCCCATGGCTGCCATCTTGGATATGCAAATTATCTGATTTTCAAGCTTAAGCAGGATAATCCCTCGGAGGGTGTCTAGAAAAAAAATCGCGAGGTTGGATGAATATTGGCGACTGGTGAGCGTTCACTTCGATCTTGAATATGCAAATTAGCCCATGACTGCCATCTTGGATATGCAAATTAGCTGATTTTCGAAATTAAGCAACATAATCCATCAGAGGGTGCTCAAGAGAAATTCACGAAGATCGGAAAGATATTGGCGATTGGAGAGCGTTCACGCTTTACATTGATCTTGAATATGCAAATTAGCCCATGGCTGCCATCTTGGATTTTTAAACCTAAGCAGGATAATCTATTGATGCTGGAAATTGTGTCAGCTGCAAATGCATGACAAAAATTATAGCAAAAAATTCAGCAGCAGAATCTGATGTGTTATCAGATGTAGAATTGCAAACATGTGAATTTGGTACTTCACCCACTGCATGTCTACACTAGACAACAGAAGAGCCTAAAAAGGCTATCGGAAGAAACAACATAAACAATCATCATTATTGTGTTACAATAAGATAATTTTGTTTTGAAATACGATAACTAGCTATACAGAGTATTATAGAGCTATGATGATGAACACATGCGAAAGTACATTGTCCCCTTGGAGTTAGAAGGTGCAAAAATGCCACTTTACAAAGTGGCAGTTTAGCACCTTCTAACTCCAAGATGACGACATGTAAGTTTAAATAAAATGTCTATACGAATAAATACAGCTTGCTTAACCCTTTCACCACTGAAGCCCGTTTTTATGTGCTGAATGCCATAGCATTCAGCACATAAAAACGGGCTTCAGTGGCCGTTTTTATGTGCTGAATGCCATAGCATTCAGCACATAAAAACGGGCTTCAGTGGTGAAAGGGTTAAAGTCCTACTGACTAGACTTTAGTATCGTTCTAAGCAAAATATTATTTGACTATTTTATACACAAAAATAGTGACACTTTCTCTACTGTATACATCAGAGTGTATGAAATATTCCCAGTAACAGGATCATTCAATCAATGCAGATTAATGCTGGACATATTAACCTTTTCAAGCCGGAATTTACCATAGCCATTTTCACCCACTACAAGCCGCGAATCGCTGTCGCAATTCTCGACTTGTAGTGGGTAAAGATGACTTAAAGTAGGTAGGAAATAAAAGAAAAATCACTATTATTAAAACAGTTCCATGAAAATATTTGTTCTAAAACCACTAGGTGTAGGGAATCAAGTCATTTTTCAGAGATGCGAAATGATGCTTTGATGCATCGTGAGGGTTGAAAGGTTTAAAACACTGATGTCAACTACAATAGACATGTTTTATTAGCACCTGCATAATCAGTTGTTAAAAGTAAAATATGTTTTAAATCATCCTAAAAAATGATTTAATTATGTTGAAACTTAAGTTTCGCAAACCACATCAATTTTCAGTCACTTGAAATTGTGTATCACGGTAGCGAGACACAACATCAAGTGACTAAAAATTCAAATTGAATAGCTCAGTGCTCTAAGGGTTAATATGTGCTTACATAAAACAATCATGAAGCCAACATAAAGCAAACTTTTTTCACTGTATACATCAGAGTATATCTGTATATAAAACATTCCCAGTTAACGCAAGATGTCTAGACAATGTTGGATCAATGTCGGCTTGAGGTTGGGTCAACGATGGAGACAGCGGCCAACGTTGTGTTAACATCTTGTGTTTGTTGGATTGATGCCTGTGAAAGTATTCTTTGTGTAAGAGGATACAGTTTTACATAAATATAATACACTGTTTAATATTGATATTATACTCCACTGGCATCCCAGCAAACTGCGACGCTAGACCAACATCAAACTAACATTGGTTCATCGTCTTGTGTTTGCTGGATTGATGTCTATAAAAGCATTCTCTGTCTAAGACTATACAGTTTTACATAAATATAATACACTGTGCATAGTGTAAGTCACATTAACTTTTTGCGCATGTTCCAGCACAATTTCTCAGATAATTCTCAACCGGTTTTCATGAAATTTTGTCAGGACTATTTTCGTGTCACCCATCAAATACTGTGCACGTTTTATAAAAAAATATTCTTTAGTTCAAAAGTTAAACCATCTGGCATGAAATGCAATTCAGGCCTTAAAACAGGCATTAATTTAACCAGTTTAATGGGTTCAATGGGTCGTAATTACAAATTTACTACATGTCGAATTGTCTAAATTTAAACTAAAAAAATTCTTGATGTTCTGTAGACGTCAGATTGTGACATATAAAGACGGTCACCGCATTGCAAGAATTGACCCATAACATAGTATTTAAATGAACCGGATATAGCTAGCTAAAACATTTATGATGACTTGAAATTGGAAAAAACCCTTTAGTCTCCATGAGTTAAACAAAAATAATTCAGCGTTGTAAAAGTTAAGTGAATAATACACAAGCATAAAATGAAGAACAATATGATAAAAACTATCTTGATTGCAAATTGAGCAAATCATTACGTTTCCTTACTTTTTGTAAACAGACAAGATATAGAAGTAAAAATACACTGCCTCTTGTGACCAAACTCTTATGTATTGGGAGCGATAGAGTTGTCAATGCTAAATCATTTAGTACATTAACCCTTCCTGTGCAGGGACCGTCTTTATACGGCAGAATATGACGCTGCTGTATAAATATTCTGCTGTATAAAGACGGTCTCAGCACCGAAAGATATAAAGGCCGTAGACCCATAACATGGGCATTTAAATGAAGTGAAAAGAGATACTGAGACATTTATTATGATTTCAAATTGAAGAAAACCCTTTGGTCTCTATGGTTTACAGCTTCCACTTAGTAAAATGATGGGTGCAGAAAACTGGCTACTTGTAGACATTTATTTTCACTTAGAGTTGTTTAGCAATTCATAGCTCAAAGCGAATAAAGATGTTCATTATTTGTAAGTATTTTCATCCACTGCATACAGACATACTGTACAGGGTCCTCATACAGAAGAACCATTACTTTTTGCTAACAAAAATGTCCTAAAAATTAAGTATGAGAAATTATTGTGCACAACTCTCATTTTTACTCGTTAATTTTCAGTTCTATGTTCTGTGAACCATGTAGATTATCTTCTAAATTGTGCTTTGCACCTACTTTTTAAATTGTATTAAATCGAAGTACACCTTAATTGAAACTCTCATATACCTACATATAATTTTATATAACAATATATATTATGTGGACTAAAACTAAATAAGTCAAGCAGGGCAAAATTTTGAATAACAGTTGCCTATTTCTGGAGGTGCAGTGTTATCACAGATGTGTTATGTCGTTAGCTTTGAGTAAGGCATTGGTGCATTCAGACGGAGATAGCCAGCTGTCCTCCTTCTCAACTAGAGGCAGCTGGAGGTGGCTATACTTACGACCCACGTAATCCCCCTCCGTCACACGCTGAGCGGGGAACGGGAATGACCCTGGGTACTTACGGCAGGAGACACTGTCTAGGCACAAGGCATTGGGCGATAGCTGTGGCCAGAGCTCATTAACAATCATATCAGGGAAAGACTGTTGGTAAAGTGAAGACGCTAGTTTAGAAAATATATTTTTATCATCTTTGCTCTGAATGTATTTCCTGATACCTTCTTGCAAAGTTGAGAACACTGTATCATTTAATATTGAGTGTATTAGTTTAGGCCTGCCTCCCCACAAACCTGGGTTGACTGCTGCCATGGTGTGGCTCGGGTGATCTCGTATACAGAACACGGCTCGTCCCGTCTCAATCCACAGTTTAATGGCGGACGTTTCTCTGTCACTCACTCGGTAATCAGCGTCACGAATCAAGAAATAATCCACATTCTCATCATCAGCAATCAGTGTCCTCCACTCAGTCGGAGGTAAGCCGACCTGCTGTGGGTCTAAGTAAGCGAGCTGAGCTCCAAGCCGATTCAGCTTGTGCAGTACACGAGCAGGTACGGTGAGGTTAGCGTAGCTCACGTTTGTTGTGTCGACGCGTGCGGTGTAGATTCTGAGCTGCCAGCCTGGCAGGATAACAGGCAGAAGCTGAGCGTTACGGATTGCACCCATAGTGTACAGAGGGTCTCTACCGTATAATGACATCGACATTATACGCTTCCCATCCACAGTCTCACGTTTTTCCTCTCTGCTCCTGAGGTATCTGAAAGTTACATTAAAATAACAGTTAAATCACATTAATATAATTTTAAACACATGATACAATTGGATTAGAATGAAAAAAAATTATATAAATATATAATTAGATAAATAATTCTATTTTATCTTTGAGGTTGAATGAACTAAAATTAATAAAAAATGTTGAAAATTATTTTCATAACTTGATCTGGTAACATAGAATTTAACAAGGCAACCAAAACAGGTTCCTATTATTATTACCTCATATACTGCAAATAGAACACTTCATAATATTTATAAATATACGTTAGCAAAAAGAGCATTTGTATTTCTAATGTTCTTCATTAACGTAGTAGGTCCTATAACATATTATAAAAAAAAAAAATTATTCAAACAAAAAACAAGCAATTACTGAATTGCAAAAATGTAAAAATTCAATTGTAAGACAAGAAAATAGTATGTAAAATTCATATGGACCCTTATCCTGTTCATTTATTTAAATTTCACCTACTTAAAGTTGTGTCTCGCTACCGCGACCCACAATTTCAAGTGGGTGAAAATACCGCATAACGATATTTGTTTAATTTGAGATCAGAGATTTGCAAATCTTATGTTTAAACACACCTTTCGTTCCCAATATCAGAGATTTGATCGACTAATAAAATAGGTTAAAAACGACAATAGTCACGATCAACAGGATAATGGGTTAACTATAATTGATATAAAACGACTCACCGCATGAGTCATACTCTTAAGTAACTAATATAGATTTGTCCACGATAATGCTAAATGTATAATTTATTTTCACAGCTTAGCGATTCCACTAATGCAAATAAT
Source organism: Flabesymbios commensalis (assembly GCA_964017125.1). Taxonomy (NCBI): domain Eukaryota; kingdom Metazoa; phylum Annelida; class Polychaeta; order Terebellida; family Flabelligeridae; genus Flabesymbios; species Flabesymbios commensalis. The sequence continues at coordinate 2,406,355 of OZ024903.1, read as the reverse complement.
GTAAGAAAGAAAATTTTCAGGACCAATGTTCAGAAAGGTTAACAGGTTAAAACATATGTTTAAATCTTAATGGCTTTTTCTGTAATCATTATCAGATTTTCACTATTAAAATAATAACACTAACATTTTCATTGTACATTCTACCAGCAAAATCAAATACATGTATGTACAGTGTAAAAAAAGCCCAGTGAACTTATGTACATTGCATTTGAGAAAGATAAATACATTAATACTATCATAAGGTAATCTGAAGTAAATTGAAAAGACTACTACATGTACATATTACAAGTTATGGAATACCGGTAATAGAAAAATAGATCACTGAAGATCAAATGTAAATACACAGAAGTTGTAAAAGCATTTTGTGATTAATCTTTTCAAGCCTGAGTTTACCATTGATATCTTCATCCACTACAAGTCACAAATTAATTTAATTTAGCAATTCTCAATTTCTAGTGAATGAAGATGACTTGAAGTGCATGGCAAGTTTCATGAAAAATTATTTCTAAAGCTATTAGTTATAGGCAATTATGTGTATTCAGAGATGAGAAATAATTATTTGCTGTTTTAATTAGATGAAGTATCAAAATAGACAACCATTACTTGCTAGAAAGTTATTTGTATTATCCGTCAAACAATGTTATCAGTTTATAGAATATATTTCAAATGTTTAAGAGGTGAAGTATTGGAAGTGATTAAAAAATAAAAGTTGTGTTGCTTGCAGCAGGCCGAATTAAAATCTAATCATGTAATAAAATATACTGCACAAATAAGACTAATGTGTTAACCCTTGAACATGTTGAAGTGCTAAGCAATAAAATTTAAATTTTTACCCACTTGATGTTGTGTCTCGCTACCGCGACCCACAACATCAATTGGGTAAAAATTACTTGCGTATTTACATTTTGAATATATATGCTAATATTCCAAATTTAATGCTTACTTCAACTTCAAAATTCCTTGTTCCAGTGACAAATAAATAGGTTTAAAAATGCCTTCTGAATCAATTAGCATTTTAAGGGTTAATATGTTATAAATAATAGTAACCATGTTAACCAGCACCTAATGTTATAAAAGGTTAAAAAATACAACTAGAGAATCACAAATAGATCACCTTCATAATGTCAATGTGTCTGGAATAAATTATTATATTCCATAGAGCTGAAATTTCACATTCTACTGACTAATTTCTTAATCAGACTGATTTCCTCTAATCAGACTCAGCTCTTTAACCTAAAATTCAATATATTAAGAATTATTAAAGGAATGCATTGTTAGTCAGAGAGTATTCTTGTGTTTCATGTTGACTGTTTTATCTCCAATCCTCTGAATTGATACTTACTTGAAACACGTTAACCCTTTAACCGCCAAATTATATAATTGCAATTTTCACCCACTTGAAGTTGTGTCTCGCTGACGCGATCCACAACTTCAAGTGGGTGAAAATTATTCAGATTTGACAAAATGGAGATCAAATGTTTTGAACTGTTGTTGATTTATATCACGAGTTATCACTGTGTTAGCCAGCGACCCGTGCACCCGTCACTTGGACATGTATAAAGGCAAAATGACTGGCCAAAATTGTCCAAATTACACTATAAAGGAGGAAATGCACAGGCAGTTATGCAAAATTTGGAACAAAAAGACGGGCAGTTGTCTAATACTAGCTAAGACAGTGCGTCTTACTTTTAACATGCTTAAAAGCTGGAGTTTATTATGCCAATTAAAAAATGAAAAACCTGAATATAATCAGGACCGGTGAGAGATATACATACTCAACATCAATCAGCAGGCAAGTGTTGTATACAACATGCAGTTTACTTTGCTAGGAGATGATGTGTATGCTTTAACACTTGGTGTAATAAGAATTTAACAAAGCAGATTTCAACATGCAAGACAATACACTCATTTCTCCAAGTCTCGGAGTGGAATTATTTATCATGCAAAGCAGAAATACACCAAGCTCTGGAACAAGAAACATGCAATTACATTAGAATCTCTTTACTCTGAGGATAACTATGAAAGGCATACGGGGCTCTCTATTAGGTGTCTGGATGTCCAAAGAAAATAGAAAGCTTCACAGACCACTAAATCTAAATCCCTGCAAGTATAGGCTACCTCAGATAACATGATGCCTTACAGGGATCAATTTCTTCAACATCGCAGGGTGAAAAGCTACACAATTTTGGTCAATTATTAATCATACTTGCAATTGATTAGGAAAATATTTTACATACAGGAAAAATATGTATCGGTATTTATTAAACAGGTTTCTTGTGAATCAGTTTATGATTATTCATAAGTTTTCACCCCATAGCATTGTATTTACATACATACACTAAAAACATTTTCATCAGGGCTATCAATTTTTTATTACAGATCGCTTAATATATCTAATATCTATAATCTATATATAACTAATATATAGAAAGGTATATTAATCTATTTGTAGAAGCACATAGGTCGGGTAGAAGTAGTAAACAAAAAATAAGGTATAAATCATATATTGGAGTAGATATAGAAAATATATATACGACACATTCTACTTCACAATAACATAAGGCTCTCATAAACAAAACTAAAAAGCGAACAATATTCAAGTAATGTATTATATCTAAAATAAACATTAAAAAAAGCTCATTATACAGTGTTGTACAACTAGACTGGATAAAATGCACATGATTTTATAACTAAACTGGATAAGCTCATTATACAGGTAAGGGTTGTAAAACTAGATTCAATGAATTCATTTCACAGGGTTGTAACCAGACAGGACAAACATTTGACAATAATATGTTGGGGATACTAATCATGCTGAAGGGAAAAGCATTTAAACTGACTATCTGGAGCGTGACATGCACTGTAATTTATAATATATAATACGACAAGGAAGGAATTAAAACCATTTAACATTCAGCTGCCTGATCTGTTCATTGTTTATTTTTTATTAACCCTCAAAATGCTGAATTATTTATGTATAAATCATGAAGACCAAAGGTTTTTTTTGCATTTAAATCATCATAAACCTCTTAGTTAGCTGAATTCCTATGTTATGGATCTCTGGCCATTACAAATATTTAAATTCTTACAGCGCTGGGATAGACTTTAGAAGTCAGAATCTGACATCTACAGACGTCAGATTCTGACGACTAAAGTCAATCCCCGCAATGTAGGGTTATTGTTCATCTTTAATTAGGCATGTTAAAAGTTTGAATTAATGATCATTTCTTTCTTCAAGGCAAAGAAAAAAAAAGGCAAACTAATTTTGTGTGACAGTAATTATTTTCCTTTTGAATAGAATATTGTATCAATATTTTCATCAATAACTCATCAACCATTCAGGTACAGGATTTCTAGAATTTAAAAAATTCTAATCCACATTCAGGTTTAATCCTTTCAGCTCTAGGATCAACTTTAGACGTCAGAATCTGACGTATATAGATGTCAAAGTCCATCCCCACGCTGGAAGAATAACAAATATTTCTAATGGTCGTAGACCCATAACATAGGTATTCAAATGAAGCCGGAAGAGCTAAATAAGACACTTATGATGATTTCAAATTGATAAAACCCTTTGGTCTCCATGGATTATATAAAAATAATTCAGCGAGCTAAGGGTTAGAAAGTCATATGGTGTATATCTCTTACAAAGGCCTTTTACATGTTATATAGTATGTGTTCAGTTCAGTTCTAAATATTATCTGGTTAAATAAAATTTATTTAATTAGTCTTAATAGCCGTATTTGTGTAAATATTTGGCATACTTTCACAGCACCGATGGCCTTCCAAAGCGTATCATCATTCTGAAGAATTGCTCTAGTTTTTTATCATGAAAATAAGTCATCTCTCGCAATCTAATGGCAATCATTATCACAATTAAAATGTGAAGGGAAATTAGAAGATTTGTTGGCTGCGGGTATGTGAGTTATGATGGCATTTAGTTCCTTCCTTGTCATTATCAGATGTATAGACAGATTCGAAAGTAATCTTACCTGTTTAAGATAACTTTATCTTTTATGATCTCTCCCGCAAGTTTTCCTCCTACAGATTTATCGCGACTATAACGCTGACCTAGCTCCATCGTGTGTTTTAACTTAATGCTGGTCAGCTTAGTGGATCTACCGGGCTGATATACCTGACATGAACAAAGTGACAAATACAGTAAGCTTGGTGGATCTCCCGGGCTGATATACCTGACAAGAACAAAGTGACAAATACAGTATCACAGCTCTCGAACTGTTGACTTCAAATATTAGTCACTTGACTCGATCCACAACTTCATGATGTATGTGATTCGTGAAAGTTAAGTCGCAATATATTTCAATGTTTCAAGATTTAAGACACATTTCCTAGTCTTGGGACTGATTCTGAGAACTAAGCTATTAAATCTAGAGTTTGCTGCACCCCCCAACAAACATAGGTTTCTCACTTTTTTATCTTTTTTTGGTATATATGTAACTAGTTTGAAAACATAATCCCTCTAGAAGTGTCAGAAAAAAAATCACCTTTAAAAAAAATAATGTTTTCTCGCTTTTTTTTGCAGAAAAAACGATTAAATTTCAATTTGTGCTTCGGTAAAAAACATTTATTAAACTGCAATATTTTTTTGTACATAAGTATACTGCTAAGTAAGTACCAGGTAAATTTGCAATATTTGTTATGGTTTTTGTTAGCTACAAGTGTACAAATGTCAATGTTCTCATTTTCACCAGAGCACTATGACCGTCTGCAGGAAATGGTCCTCAAAGGGTCTTTCAGACACTTTTTGGAAAGGGATAATGTTCTTAAATGAAAGCTGGTGAACCAAAGAAATAGAAGATGCTATAAAACCTATGTTCTTCTAGGGGTGCAGCAAAATCTAATTTTTTCAGAATCAGCCCCAGGACTATTCCGTATAAAAACTGGTTATGCAGGTGCTAATAAAAATACAGAATACCCAGGAGACACGAGACGTTTAATAAATGTCGGTTTTACTTTGGTCCACTATCTATGATGTTGGACTAACATTAACCCAACATTGATTAAACGTCTTGTGTCTGCTGGGTATCTGATGTAGTCAAGTCATGAGTGCTCAAGGGGTTAAATCTGTCTCACCTTGGTGATCCAGTCATCGCCAAACCAATCAGAGAATACACGAGGATAATAAAAACCAAATATGTCAACATGTGTCCTGTGTACAAAATCATATGTGAGGATACCTGTGTTGCCTCCTTGATGATGTGGACCAACAACGCCAACCTGTAGAAAAATAATTAGCATGATTTAGATAAAGCAGCAGACAGAAATGACTCACAATATGACAAAATTTGCAAGAATTATTAAGGTAAATGAAAAAATATAATATTCAGAAAAAATATTCAGAACATTTAACCCTTGTGCTGCTGAATTGTTTGTGGGTAATTTTCTTTGTTTTACAGCTGGAATTGCTAGCGAAAATAGTTATATTTATGAAAAATAGACATCTCCAATATTGAATTAATCGTTCAACTGAGCATCTACCAAAAATTTAGTGATATTTCTATTGATCTAAAACTTGCTTGAAACCGTAAAGCATATGGTTCGAGCAGCACAAGGATTAAACACAATCTGAGAGAGAATGATTCTAAATCGGTATTACAGCGATGAATGAAATGAAAAAAAGAATGAAAAAGTCCAGGACAGATTTGTGAACATATAGGCTAAATTGGGCAAAAAGACCCTCCTGACGATGGTAAGATGTATCAGGTGACACTCTCCACTAACACAGGGTTGGCTGCAGCTAATACTAACCTTAGTTGGCTTGTAGCGATCTAGCGCAGATATAAACGCCTCTGCCCAGCGGCTGGTCTGCATGTTTGTGTCGTCATTTATCCTGAAACATCAGACTGATAAAATACATACATATTACATGTATTCACCCTTATACTGATAGGTCTGTATATATATATACGTTTTCAAGCAAGATTCTAGTCAAATAAAATTGTTCTAAAATTGATAAAATATTTTGTGAGAGCCAGAAAGAGCTAACACAATTCTGATGATTTAAAATTGTAAAAAAACCTCTAGTGTTTATGGTTTAAACAAACAAAATTCAGCGCTGTAAGGATCAGTCAAGTCAGTAAATTCTATTTACTGTAAATAACAGCACAAAAAATTAGCAGGTTAAAATCCAAGAGACAACAGTGATCTCACCTATAATAGTATTCCATGTCATCGAGGTAGGCTTCCATCATGGCATCGTTTTGAGCCCACGCCGGTTTGTGAGCGTGAGCACACTGAACAAAATGAAGACCAACAGACAGATTGCGTGGACACGCCGTGTCTATTATGTGCCGGAATGTTTTATGAAAAGCTTTCAGCATTTCCTGCTTTGTAAAGAATGGATCTGTGTTATCATATGCGAGGTAGAAGTGATAAAAATATCCCTCAGATACAGTTTTACAAAATGATGGCAGCAGATTCTTGAAGATTGGGAACTTGAGATGTAAGTTACTGGTGGTGATTCCTGTGATTTTTATTGAGGTAATTCCGCCACCAATGGCTATAGATTTAGCAAGTATATCATCGGACACCACTTCATGCTTTCCCGTCGTCTCACCAGCATGTCCAAAGTTGGCATCGTGAAGATGTATATCCACATGTCGTAATATCTCACGTACAAGAGGACGCCTCGTAGGCTCAGACTCAAATGCCAGATGTTCTATTGATTTCGATTTATTAGTCTCTAATATAAATGAATTCTCTGTCGTTTCACTATCATTTCTTATTGTAAAATCTCGTACAGTATACGTCAAATTATTTATACTCCCATTTCTCAGTAGTTTATACGGGTTGTTAGTCGAATTATTACTCTTGTCTACAACTCCAGGAGAATAACCAGGATCGAGATAAATGTTTACCAAATGTGAGCTATTCAAACGATTTTTTATGATATTTCGAAAAAAATAGGCCTGCCCAATAGAGAAATTTTTGCCAAGCAATCCCCTCAAATTGTTACTTTGCAGCCAAATAACTAGTAAAACAAAGTATATAAATCCAATTGAGAAGAATATTTTCTTCTTTGAACTAGAGAGGCAATCTGCTATGCTAGACATTCTGGAAGTTTTTACACGTGTCAGTTGTTTGTTCTTTGATCTGATGATTAGATGTTGATCGCAGGTTTTACTGAAAACAGATTTATTAATCAATCAATAAAAATATGAGAATCTTACAAAAACACTCAAGCTCAAGTTGGTTAGTTTATTTTCTTACCTTATATAATTAACTTTCATTATTGTTACAGACACAGGACTCAGAACCTGCTGTGAGCAGCCACCCAAAATTATGAGCAGCCAACCTACTATGCAAGACACTTGACCATAATTTTCCAAAATGAAATTTTGTATACAAATGTATCTCATATATGTAACCACAACTTTTGAAAGGCCATTTTTCCACTGTCAAAAAGGTGGTTACTCATAACCATGATAATTCATGACTGGAAAAATAGTTTAAAATGTAGAGAGCATCTTCAAAATGCAAGGTTCTCTAAAAATGACTTGCTATAAAAAAAATGTTTTAGTACCAACTGTACTAAATTAATTTTGAACCTTGTACTTTTGTACACATTAATCATTTATATGTTGTACACAAGAAATCATTAGAAATGGCTAGAGAACCACTGCATCAAATTTTTAAGCGACCCAACAGTTCATAAGATATCACGCCCACAAGCTTTTCTGGTGGCCATTTTTTCAAAATGTCCTCCATCAGCCATCTAGTTTTTTATGAAATATTCCCAAAAGTTAATCATATCATTAGAAATGCCTAGAGAACCACTGCATAAATTTGGGTGCGATCTAACCGGGCTTTAGGGGTGGCTATTTTTTCCGAAATTGAATACGATCCATTCAACAGCTAATAAGATATCTTGCAATCTTGCACACAAGTTTTTTGGGCGGCCATCTTGGAAAAAATAATGTCCTTGTCCAGGAATGTCTGTAGAAAATAAACAAATATCATCAGTTAACCATGTTAACTCTTAGTGGAAGCTAAATTCCACATATGCCCGCTAGAAGAAATATAAAAATGTTTGTCACCACAAAAGTTGGAAAAAGTTGTGGGCTAAAAAAAAGTTAATTAATGGAATTTATGAAAAATATACCAGAATAAACCTACAAATTATAAAATCCTGGAATAAATAAAAAAAATATCACACTGACATTGTCCCTGATCGGGCACCCAAGAGAAAACGTAGGGCTGGCAAACAAAACTTCACCCAGGTTTTACCCTGGGAAAACTAGTGCAGCCTTCCCCAGGTATCTCAATTCTTAGAGATTCCCACGTTGTTCTGTCCAAATGGCCTTAATGATGGCCTCCACAACTTCCTCATAGGGCAGTGGACATCTAGTGATAGGAACCCTCAGAAAAGGTGATAAAAGTGCCATTTAAAACAATAACGCTTTTAATTCTACAATAATGGCTTCATTTCTAGCAGTAATAGTGAGCAAAAAAAAACAAACAGAGAAAAATATGACTTTTATTGCAGCATCTCACATCAATCCTGAGAAAACCATGAAAAGAAACATCGAAATGACTTTTTGTGATGTTATTTGTACCTGGAACTGGTCCACGTCAATTTTTTTTAGAGTCTAGACACCTCTGGCCCTGTCTCATCATTATCGCCCATACTGAAATTGTGAATCATTATTTCCCCATACTGTGTTCATTTAATAAATTTAACAATTGTCCAATGAAATTATACTGAGCCTTTTTCATAACTGCCGACATGCTAAAAGAAATATTTGACCACATTCCACAGTTTTCACTGAGCAAGAAAAATGCTGTCGTAGATCAAAATCGGGGTTAATTATAAAAACATCTATAGCTTGTGACCTCAATTTTGTAAATCCTGGCAGGGATACAGAAACCAAAACATCACCTAGACACTTGGACTTTTTGAAGCAGCGGAATAAAACTACTCTGGGTGAACGCTAGGAAGCGAATTGAATTAGCCACAGCCAGTGGCTATGGCTAAATGGACCTAATTTCCATTAGCCACATGAGAATATTTTAGCCACAAACAAAAAGCTAAATCAAGAGTGCTGATTGGTATCAATTTACTTAATTGGAAACACAAAATAAAATTATCAAAATACGTCTGTTTTATTTTCATGGTTTAAAACTATAGAAAATACTATAGAAAATACAAAACAACTTTTGAGCAAAAAAAAACTTAGCTACATTACAAGCTGGCCACACGTTGCTAAGTGCTCATTAATGTACAGATCCAGCCAATCTTGTTGCTAAAGCATGTTGCAATTTATAACAACACGTGTTGTAACATCCGGGATATTAAATTATTTGTGTAGTGGATATACAGCCAGTTAGCGCAGGAGGATACTGCATATATTCTATACAATGTTTGATTTTCATTGACAAGAGCATACCGCATTTTCGGGTGTATTGTATTTAACCAACAACTGCTACTTTGCCAGCACTGCACCGGTGAAATCACCTCGCGTGTTCCCGGCTCACGCCGCTGATTTGTGATACATCCACGACACTACAGTTGTGAGGAACATGCTGCGTCCTAGAGCTAGACATATAGCAACTTAAAATCTGATAATTTTTTAAATAGTACTGATGCCGACATTGTATATTATAATAATACAATATTAAATTTTTTGGGGATATATTAACAGATTAAAGGCCGATTGTAAGCCATAATGGCTGGCGAGATAACGATCTGCGATTGGTGTATATTACATGTACGCGTGCCTCTCATCAGAGTCAACCCTTGCATTTACATTAGAACTGGTCAGAATATGCATAAAAACATGATAAAATAATAACTACATTGTACTAACATCAGTATTAGGGTTTAGTCTTTGTGAAAATAGAGACAAGTAGTAAAATTCTGGACATTTTCTGGGTGATTCTGGACGCGGGAAACAGGGTGAAAAATCGGAACTGTCCCGCCAAACTCGGGATGGTTGGCAAGTATGCCCTTGTTGTGTCACACTGTGTTAATGTAGTTGTTCTCCCGTCGTTGTAGGCCTATACAATGCCTGTACATATACACCATACAAGACGATATAACCCCTTCGCTGAATGGCGCGCAAATGTCCGCCGCTTGCTGGTGATGTCATATAGCTTGTCTCGTCTGTCTCGTGTCAGCAAACATTCTGGGGCCTGAAACGTTTGAAATTTAATCTATCATGGGAAATGAAATTGTTTGGTCTTCTTAATACTGGTATATTCATATTTTGCAGACTCGTTTCTATCATACTAATGCAGGGCTTCCAATGTTTCTAAATACAATGACCATTTTATATATCGTTCAGGGAATAATTTGCCTGGTGTAGCGGAGCAGTTTGCTTCTCAATTTCGGGCAAATGCTACACAATAATATGTTGGTGTAGCAGTTTTTGGTATGGAGAATAGTTGTTCTGCATATTCGCGGCTGCTAAACTGCTACACAATTTTTCTGGGACAAATTATTCCCTGTCGTTGTGCTCACACAGGGTTCGTAATAAGGGCTGAAAGTCTGGTTGTCCAATGGACAACCACATTCTCAAAATGTGGTTGTCCGCCTGATTTTCTGGTTGTCCGTATGCCTTTGCTCAGTGCGGCTCCTAGCTAAGCCTAATCCTGGAAAGTGTGATATTTTGCCATCAACAGACTACTTTTTTGTACGGATCAGTTTTACTATTAGTGCCTAGGCCTATATAGTTATCGACCTGTGATGATCAACTTTCTGTTTAACACGTCTTACGACATTCAAAATTTGGCAGCGTTACCAGACTTTTTGTAATTTTTATTACATATTTTTTTGTTTGTGCAGTGTCAATAATTAATATTATGTAGGCCTATATGCTTGTAAAACAATTTCGTAACCTAATATAGATCGCTTAATGTATTCAAACTAGGCCTACATGACTGCAGTCTTCAAAAGGTGGCTTTGATTCTTAACAATGCTATATTTGACGCGATAACAGTGGCACCGTTGATAGAGATAGACCTACACTGGTGTGAGAAACTGGCCAAGCGTTGGGTCAATACAGACGACGTCGGACCACTATTGAATCAGCATTGGGATAAGATTGGTTAAAACATGGAATAGTAACTATATCTATGCTTAAAAGTAGTGAAATACAATTTGCATAAACTAGTTGCGAATGACAATGCGGATCAGCATCTCATGATCTATCATTCCTACCATATGAATGTACCGGTACAGCAACTGCTCACCACGTGCATGGCTGTTCCTTTTTGTTGCGATTCCCCCTATCAAACGTTTATTATCAAGACATATACTGCAAGTCTAACACACAAATCATAATGGCAGGGAAGGGGAGGGAAGACGATAAAGGAACAGCCCCAGGAAACGGAAACCTGGGTATTCCCCACCGACTGGAGGAATATGTGTAGGCATTACGATATCAATGAATACAAGTTTACATGTGGCTTCAGCACTGATTCATTGCCAATGTCGCATGTTAAGCTTTTCTCTAGAAAACAAATTATTGTTCTGTTTAGTCCTAAAATTTAAATACTGTGTTTCTACCACACGGCATTGTCAACAGTCAGACCCACATGACAGCAGACATGATTCAAGTTAACTGATATGATGCTACTAACTTTGCCGTGTGCCGCGTGTCACGGTACGGCGTATGTCAGCGTGTTTAGTGGCAAAATTGTTTAGGGGATAAACGTGGTTGTCCGTACGGACAACCAAAGTGTTCCAAAGATGAATCTTTGGTTGTCCGTGACGATTTTTGGTTGTCTTGGACAACCGGACAACCACTATTACGAACCCTGTCACATAAGAACCGTCGAAAATGATAGTGAATTATCCACAGGTCAACCGCGGCCAGTGGCAGTAAAATGTCACACCTTCATTGATGCAATGTCTGAATTACCGAGTGGCGGCTAACTGTGAGAGTGAGGTGTTTGTGTAGTGGCCATCCACAGTACAGTGTGCAGCCAGTCGCTGCCTGTGCCCGAGTGCTCATGATTAGTGAATTGCGCTTGTTCATCTTTCGCCACAATCAATTGTCTGCGGCGAGAGAAGCTAAAATAATGTTAGCCACAGGGAAAATTGTTGAGCATTTGGTGATGAGGTGAGCACTATAGCGCTAGCCCAGCTACTGAGATGTGCTATCTGTAGATATTGGGTTTTAAGATACATCAGGGTACCCGATGAGTGCCCCGCAATACTTTAACAGGGCAAATATACCACATAACAATCAGAAATTTGGGCATAGCCTCCGGCCCCATGGATCTCAAAATCCACCGAACAAAATCTGCATCTGTTATCCTCCCTCCAATTGGGTAAAAAATGCTCTCACATGAAAAAAAACTGATGGAATGTGGATGGAATCAACTGAGTGAATGCATAAAATGATAAAACCCAATTAAAATGTGTTTCAAGGGCGTTTATTACTTAATAGCTTAAAAAAGTTAAATAGAGTCTAGGGGTTGAATGGATCGCGGGCCGCAGGCGGAGCGCCATCTTACGGTTCTGATAAGGAATGCTTGCTAAACACGTTGTGGAGGTGGCGTTTTCTAACCAATGCGCCCCACAGACCCGGAGGTCTAAAGGGTGCCGATCGGCGACAATAATTAATTGACAACAAGGCTGGAAATGCTGAGGCTTTTTCAGTACAAATAGTCAGGCAGAACCATAAGATAACCTTGCAATATCGAATTACAATCATTTTTTTACATTTTTAAGTGGAATATAAGCCATAGATCAAGAATCAGCTGGCGTTCCATATCCAAACCTTGTGGGTTTTTCAAAATCCAAGATGGCCGCCAAAATGGCTATTAAAACATAATACAGGCTCTAACTTTCTAACAAAGTGACTTAGAGACATGATTTTGTTGTCTAGGTCCGGGTTTTTGGGGTCGGAGAATCCGATTTTGCTGTTATCTTAGAGATCAAATACAGTACTGGTGTAAAAAATTCAAAATGGCCGCCAAAATAGTGATTAAACCAACGAATAGCGCATCTGAAATTTCACAATCGCTATTTTAGCGATGTTTGCGATTATGTCTGATAATATAATTACAGTTCTGAATAATAATATGCTCTCTTTTATGTGTTTTGGCTGAATAATGGCTGAAGAATGTAGTGAAGAATGCTTCTTCAAAAAATGCTTACTGTTTACACGAGAACAAACCTTTAGGTAACTACTTAGTTTAGGATTGAAAGTATTAGTTCTGCAGTGAGACAAGGGGTGACATCATTTATGATCAATTCAGGGCATCAACTTCAGTTCGCGCTCACAAAAACTGTGCATCACACTATATGAATTCTAAGAAAACTTTGTCAGCTCAAACTAACTCGAAAGATAAGAGGGACAATTTTGACTTTGGAAAGCACCGTTTTTTGTACAAATGTTCCTGCATGTATTCCACCAAATGAGTTCCATTGCATTCGTCTGCATGGCATTGCTTCAATTATTCTGTCCAAACGTGACTCCCAGGTTACATGACGTTAAAGAAGCTAGTGGAGGCGGAGAAGGAATATAACAGCGTTAGAAATGCCATGCCCCATACAATCCTAGAATGCGTTATTATATCTATAAGTAGACCACCCTTGGTGACCCTCTGAATCTTCATGTTTTGATGAGTGGATCCTTTTGGGAGTATTGACTCGATGCTAAAGGAAGAAATTTCCACAAATGTTAGGCCATTAAGGTTAGTCATCGAGGAATTGTTAAGGCCCATCATTGAATCAAACTGTTTAGTATCACGGGATCCCATCTATGCGTGTGCACTCGGTGTTCTTGTGAGCAACATCAATTTGAATTTCCAGGAAATACTGACACACGAATCGAACTGACTGCATACCCACCTGTTGTAATTACTGATAAGATAATGGTGACATGCGAGTAAAAATAATGCTACTCGCAATAACAAACTAAAAATAGAGGTAAGCAGCGGCACTAGAACACTTACACAGTCAAAAGTCATGGTGATGGAAGCTCTGCTATGATTTGAACCTTGGGTTGACCAATGCAATGCAAAGTAGCTGATCCCCACAACGTCCAAATTTCAAACATTCTATTATTATTTAGTTTATTTATATAGCGCCTTTTTGATTTTGTAACCAGTCAAAGCGCTTGTGTTTTCAGTCTCTGGAATAATAGTGTCTTTTGAATAGGTATGTCTTCAGTCTTTTCTTGAAGGTCATAACGGATGGAGCTTGGCGTAAATCCATCGGTAGGCTATTCCATTATCCTAGGCCCCTTGATTGCAAAATCAAAGTCTGACACCTCTTTGCGTCCAACTCCAACAGTGTAAAACGCCCAGCATAGCTGGAGCGTAAGGGTCTTTTAGTTTCATAGAGACTGACCTCATCCGAGATGTAAATGGGAGCAGTTTTTTTCAATGCCTTGTACATGTACAAGCAGAGCTTAAAGTCAATCCTTGAACTAACCGGTAACCAGTGCAAGTCATGTAGCACAGGGGTAATGTGATCTTGAGTTTTAGTCCGAGTGACCAAACGAGCAGCGCGATTTTGGACACGTTTCAGCCGAATCAAGTCCATTTTTCTCAAACCTCCCAGCAGGGCATTTGAGTAGTCAAGTCTGCTGAGGACTGCAGATCTAACTGCATTGAAACATGCATCTCTGGTTAGATATTTTCGAATTTGTTCAATTTGGCGCAGCTGATAATGAGGATCTGCACAACTCCGACACATGGCGCTCCATCGCACATGTACTTGTCAAAATAAGCACCAAGGTTCCTCACAGAATCACTAGGTTCAAATATGATATTCTGAAAATTTAAAGAAGATGTCGAGTATCTATTTTCATGATATTTAGACTGGAAGATGATAAACTCAGTCTTGTCATCGTTTAATTTTAGTTCGTGAATGAGCAGCCATGCTCTAATTTCTTGGATGAATTTTTTCAATTTTTCCAGTGCATGTTCGCGGTCACCAGGGATAGATGGAACAAGCGTGATATAAAGCTGGGTGTCATCAACATTCTACGTGAATATGATGGGTAACTGTGGTGTGCGATAGGTATTAGTATCTTATGTGTATTAAAACACACACGTGCATGTTCTGGATCGACCGAGGAAGCCGCGCTCAAAAACTTCATATAATCTCTACACCCCCAGGACAGGAAATACTTCTTTCAGTTTCAAAAAACAAGGAATAATTTTACAGAATGAAAGTCGCAAATTAGACACATTTGGAGACTGCCCTTGATACCACCCTTCACAACCTAGTCGCAAGCGGATCTGCAACAACACATGAGGAGACACACATCATTGTGGTCTAGCAAGCCATCATTGGGGCTCAGGCAGGTAGATCACGGTCTTGAAGGCGCAAGTATTATGAGTGTATGCAATGTTTGTCAAATTGCACACAAATGATCCCTAGTTGTGCCTTTTCAGGTTATTGTACCTTGATGTTGACCCGGCACTTTGACCTTATTTATAATATTAGTATATCCAATTAAAATATTTTGCGGAATTTCATGAAAACATCTCAAGATAGCTGGACCATTACTATAAAACAAAAAGTTAGGTTTCAGGGGAGGATTCACCCTAAAAATGTTTAACTCGCTCGAATTCAAAATGGCCGACAATCGGCCATTATTTACCTCAATAGGCCTGATATCGGGTAAACCGTGCTAGATACCTAGACCATTACACTAAAACAAAATGTGAGGTTCCAGGGGACGATGCAACTGGGAAAAATCGACTTGATTAAATTCAAAATGGCCGCCTATAAGCCATTATTTACTTTCATATGCCCCATATTTGGTAAACAGTAAAGCGTGCTAGATGGTCAGATCATTATTAAAACAAAATGTGAGGTTTCAGGGGAAGATGCACCCTGAAAAATCCGACTTGATCAAATTCAAAATGGCTGCCTATCGGTCATTATTTACTTTCGTGTGCCTGAAATTTGGTAAGCCGTGCTAGATGGTTGACCACTACTATAAAACAAAATGTGAGCTTTTAAGGGGAGGATGCACTCTGACAAATTGGGACTTGAGCGAGTTCAAAATGGCCGACAATCGGCCATTATTTACTTCAATATGCCTGATATCAGTTAAACCATAAAGCCAAATTTGAGGTTTGATGAAACCTGACAATTTTCGACTTTATCAAATTCAAAATGGTCGCCTATCTGCCATTCTTCACTTTCATATGCCGGTTATATTGTAAACCGTGCTAGATGGCCAGACCATTACCATAAAACAGGGGAGGATGCACCCTGAAAATGGTTACCTGGTTCAAAATCAAAATGGCCGGATTTACATTTATTAAATGCTTGATATTTGGTAAACCGTGCTAGATAGCTGGACCCTTACCATAAAACAAAATGTGAAGTTTCAGGGGAGAATGCACCTTGAAATAATTCAACTTAATAAAATTCAAAATGGCCGATTGTCAACCATTATTTACTTTAACATGAATTATATCTGGTAAACCATGTTAGAAAGCCAGACCACTGCCACGAAGCAAAATGTGAGGTTTCAGGAAGGGATATTCAACCTGATCAAATTTAAAATGGCCGACTTTCGGTCATTATTAATAATAATATGTATAATACCGTGGTAGTTAACTAGATCATTACTCTTAAACAAGTAGTAATAATTCTAGACTGACTTATTGCTTCCACCAGGAATGTTATGTTTTTGGTCGAGTTGAATTGTAGTCTGCCTGTCTGTCAGTCCGTCCTTCGGATTACTTAAAAAGTAACAAAAGTATTTACATGATTCCGGATTATGATCCAGATCCGGATGATGATCCGGATCTGATCCGGATTTCACAGATTTGCATGAAACGTTTACCAGTGTGTCTTTGGCCAAGGAACAATCCATTAAATTGTGGGAATAATCCGGATTACAATCGGGATCCAGATTAGGATTTTTTGACGAATGTTTGCCGCCAAATTTTAATTCCAGGCTGGAGCACTTGGATTTCTGTAGTCTTGTATTTTTATGATTTCATCAAATTAGAGTGTATACTACATTTACCATAATATAAACCACATAAATGGATTCCTTGCTAGCCAAAACCTACTATTAGACACCAAGATCGAGACTCTAAGTCGATTGTTAACAAAGTTACGGCAATTTTAGTGATACGGCGGCCATCTTGGCGGCCATCTTGAATTTTGCAAAACTCACAAGGTTTGGACATGGAACGCCAGCTGATTCTTAAAGAGATCGATATTGTCCATTCAAAAATGCAAAAAAACTATTGTAATTCAAAATTGCAAGGTTCGGCCACAAAAGGTCAATATTCTGCCTGACTAAAAATACACATTTTTGTCCTATGTCTATGAAAATCAATGAGTAATGTTCACGATAACTTTATTTTCCAATCTCACCACACATTTACCCAATTTACATCAAATAACCACATAATAATGCGTAAAATTGCATTTCATTCCAAAACCTCGCATTTAACATCCACGCCAAGGTCATCAAAATACAGTTTGTTTATTTGTTTGGGTTAGCCTAGAAGTTGGGCTGCCATGGCCTTCCGTCGGTCCGATAAACATCGATTGTTCGACCACACCAAGCGATCAGAGCTGTTTTGGTAAGATGTGGGTGCTATGAGCTAACTAAACCTTAAAAAACCAGCCGGAACTCGGGAGGCGGAAAGAATCGCTATCACATATTTTGACATATTATCGCCCACTCTCTTTGCACCTTCAGCTGCATTGATTCGATCATTGTCATCAATACGACATCATGTTTCTGTTTCAGATATTTCAGACCTAATTACATAAATATTCCTGCCTGTTTATAATTGCGTAAGTATTGTATTTTGCAGTTTACTACCTATTTTTATGTAAATCTAACAAACGTTAGAGAATTTTTTATCAGAATGAATAATATCAATCAATAAGGGAGCTAGACAAAGTCAAATTATAAGGCCTATTCGACTGGGCATTTTGGATGCAAACAATCAGACCACCTGACCTGCCCAGTGGATAAAAAGTGGTGTACCAGCCGAATACGATTTGATAAAGGTGCAGTGTTGAATATGGTAACCAATAACGTCCTTAGATTATAGTTGAAACGACCACGTGACTTTACTGCATCGTTGTGCACCCTCTTTTTAATGGGGGCAAGACGTTTCTGCACCAAGCTGCACTAATTTGGCTGTAAGACCACTCCAATACAAAAAGTGCTGCACTTCTCAACGGTGCTACACCAAAACGACCCAGTCGAATACTGGCATAATCATCACAAGAAAGTGCAAATTTTAATTTTCATAATCTTCTAACCTAATTTCTTTCTTCGTATACAGCAATCAATCTTGACGCAGGTGTGATTGGTTGAGCAAATTATAAATAGGCATAATGGATTTGACGCATTAAACCATAGATATAGCTAGAGAGATTTAGAGATGAAGTTAACTGTATGGTTAATAGAAAGTGCATTTTCTTTTATTGTAGACGTAGTGCTAGCTGACGAGGTCGCAGGTCCCAGCCCGAAGTGTCAGACAGGTGCCCCGTCTAACGTAGTGCACAGTGGCATGTCCAGCATTGGGCATAGCCAGCATACCCCCCCCCCCGTTCAGCTGCTCCAAAATACATGTGCCTATATATTGTCATTACAAGACAAAGTGCACGTCCAGCGCACGGCATAGCCTCCGTACGTTATCACAAGGGGTAATTTTCATTCACTGTGAAGTAGGTATAGTGGTAACTATTTATAATTCACAGTGATTGAATGAAAATTTAATTAAATTTCAGAGTAGGTAACAAGAAACACAAGCATAAAGTATCAACACTATTAAATTTGAAATATCGTGCGTAGAATTGAGTTTGATTTTATTGTCTGAAACTAAATTATTTACACAGTGCCGTAATATATTATTTACAAGCGAGAAAATGGAAGAGATATACATGCATGTATAACGTTATACCTCATATGTTTGTTTGATTATTATACTGATCATTGTTCTGATAATTCGTAAAATGACAACTAACATTAAATTAAATGCACACCTATCCCCGACATGGAATTTAAATATACTTGATATACTGCTTCAGACATTATAACAATAAACTTTTTAGGCGTTTTCATTTCAAATTATGCTATGGAAATTCCCGTTTATATTAAATGTGTAATTTTTTCACATGGTTGCCTGTTTTTACATAGCTATAGGTAAATCAAGGTTTACCAAGCCGATGAATATGACTTCTAAATACTTCAGATTGTAGGGAAACACCCCCCTCCCCCGTTCCAATAATCCTGGGCACGCCACTGGTGCAGTCCGCAAAGTTGGATATGTAGGCTTAGATACTCACTAATTTTTGTCACTAATGTAAATCTACCTCTACTATAGTCTAAGACACAAATATTTCAGTAAATCTGCAGCGCACAAAAAATGTTTTTTGTAAATTTCTCCGTCAACTCGATGAACCGATTTCCTTGACATTTTGCACAGACCATTTCCAAGTCGCATTGTTGTAAATTTAATTATTGTTTGAGCTAATTGAATTGCGTTTTTCGGCCCCAGCCTCCAGCACTCTGTATTAAAAGCGTACGTCCTCTGGTCAGTTTATTGTTCTCTAGACCCAGTCCTGTGCAGATGTACCTGTTTTGCCCCCTAGCATAAGACAGTGTACATCAGACATTGTCCATCAGACATTGGGAACAACTCATACCTATTAGCAAGAGCTAAAGTAGCTCTTCTCAACATTGGTACCAGAAGTGGGGTTGGGTTAAAGTTTGACACCAATGACCCAGGAGCGTAACCTTTGACCTGCTACATGCTGATCTCCGCCTCTGATCATATGTGACTATACATGTACGTCACATGACAAGTTCCATAGAAAATAAAAAAGGTGGCTGTGGAAAAAATCGGGATGGTGATTTTATTAATTCTCCAGACATAAGAATATAGCCACATAGCCTGATAACGTTACTCACATCATGACATTATCATGACTTGCCAGTTACTCTAGTGATCCAATTAATGTATCATTATCAAATGATTTTATTCACAAATTCACAAATTTTTGCATAGAAATATATACTATAACTTAAGATATGTTATCATTTTTTATTGCGCATTAGCCTATATTTATATTTGAAGTACACCAAAACAATGTTTATAGAAATAGGTTTTTTTCAATTCGTTTTTTTTATGTAATTTTCATTTAGTTTGCAGATAAATAGTGGTTGTTTTATGTATCATTACAGACCTCTCCAATATACATGTAATTCGATGTTGTATCATTACAATTAATAGATCGATTTTAAATTAATTTTAAAATTACATTATCTAATCCGAGTATTTATTGTGTTCATACTTGTGAGCACAGACAGACACGAACATTTCTATGTCTGACATTTGCTTCTATGCTCTATTACAGTAACATTTCACCCATCAAACATTTTCTGGTCACATTTAAATGCATGATTATTATAAAGGACGAGCGACAGGGTCTTGTACTGCAAAGATGAATTGAAAGTAAATGGCAAACATCTTATATTAAACAATTAAAAGACTAGTCAACTGTGTATCAACTGCGGGCCACATCTGTACCCAGAACACACCACGCTGATTTCAGAGATAGAGGCAAATGTGGTACAACTAAAACCAGAAACGTACATAGAGTGGTCTATAGCTTTAAGGTGGCCTTGATAATTAATTATTTTCCTTGTTTGTGACTCTGCTAAAGGTAGAATTCATAATTATAAATAAAAGGGTTGTCCCGACGCCATAGAATAAACTCTACTTATTTTATCATATACTATTATTTTATGAAGTGAAAACCGTGGGAATAAACCCCGGAGCAAAAACCCTTCTGCTATTGGTCTGTTAATTACAACCTTATTGCATATATGTCTTGAAATCGGTAAAATTTCGCAAAATTATATTGATTATTTTAAATGTTAGACTAATTAAAAATAAATAAAATTGTATTTGTTTCGATTGCAAAATAAAAATATGTTTATACAAAAAAAAATGTTAGACCATTTGACATGTGATAAAATTACAGAATTAGTATGATGGGTTAATAGCGGGACGTCATAATTTCAATTTACTACATGTCGAATGGTCTTACTTTTAAAATATCGGTACTGCATGTAATTTTAATTCTTTTTCACCGATGTTAGGACATGAAAACGAAAAACATGCGCTACTGGTTAGTTCTGTCATAAGGTACCGTAGGCCTATACCATAGGCCTACGGATAATATCAACTTTGCATGACGTCAAATTACTCATTTTGACGTCATGCAAATTAGTTGATATTATCTTTAATAATACAAAAATGTCATAGGGAGTCCACAGACTAATTTGCACTATAACTAAGCTATCAAAATAGCATCAGATGTAGAATGGTTAGGCTTAAGTGATACAGGATGCAATCTTTAGGCTACACGTACCTGACAGAGCAATAGCTAGGCAGACAATAACAAGACCATTGACGAGCCAGGAGACACAGGATCTAAAGAAAGGGTACAGGTAGACTACAAATGTACATATTTTAAAATAATCATGATGTTTTGCAGTGTTATGTACATACAATTAATAAAAATCTTGTATTACATCTTGTATCACATATTATATAATAAATTACCATTATTTTTTGTGCATATTATAGGTACATATGTATTACATATTATATTATAAATTACAATTATTTTTTGTACATATTTTAATTATTGTATTACTGCATGTGTAGGCTTATAAAGAGGGCATATTTGCCAAATTAGTACGATAAATGTAATGATTATTGGTGCCCCTTACAAGATTTGAATTTGACTAAAACAAGATGGTACTCGTTTTGATGCAATCATTTAAATAACAATTAAAATTGATAACCTGAAATACATTTTATGCAAGTATTATTAATACCTTATTCTGTAAGCGTTCAATAGGAATGCTACGATAGCGCTCACTAGTTCAGCGTTCCTTGGGTTAATGGAACGTTCGTTCAAAACATTATGAGCAAGCGTTACAAAACATCCTTGATGAAACATAAAGATAACACTTATTAGTTGCAATGTTGTCATGTTATGCCTATATAAGACCCCAATTAAGTGCTAATGCGTCACTAGCAGGCAAAGGGCTGTTTAACACGTTGTAATGGCGTATATGAGTCATGCGACATTTATTTTAGATTAAATTAGTTCAATGGAAAATGGCACACATTAAAAATATTTTAGCTGGTAGCTTCAATTTGATCTATTATAGTCCTACGGGGTGGTTTAAGAATAAGCCCTTACAACGCTGAAATATTTTTATATAAAGCATAGAGACAAGGCCGGGTTTTATTCAATTTGAAATCATCATAAATGTCTTAGTTAACACTTTCGCTTCATTTGAATACCTAAGGTATGGTGTTCAAACAATTATAAATATTGTTAGTTCTTTCAGTGCGGGGACCGTCGTTAGACGGAAGAATCTGACGTCTAAAGATGGTCCCCACACTGGAAGGGTTAGCATATATCTTACATGTAGTTTGCAGGCTGTATTTCTGTGTTTTTAAATGTCTGGTCAAGTGTTTTTTTCATGTGTGTCACTGATTATAACCTACCTTACGCTTGTAGGTAAAATCAACACACTGCTTAATAAAAATAGAATTACGCATATATAGCCAAATTAAAATATTTTGTCAACTCATAACCAGACAGGCCCTCGAGACAGTGGTTATTTTTAATATTAGCGAGGGTCTTCAAGCCATATCATTTGGTAAAATAAACATGTTCTGTCTTTCTGTCTGTCTGTCAGGCTATTGTTTTTTCATTGCAGAAGAGGATATAAGTTTTCAATATATTGGGAACCTATGTGTTCGTTTTACACTCACAAGGGCATGGTCGTTCGCTCATGAGATAGTAAAACCACATGAGATTGTAAATCGCATGTGGTTTTAGGACATAGACCGCCCCCCCCCCCCCATATCAGTCATTGTCGGTTTGGTCTTATTTTCCACATACCTGTAGGCCCAGTCTTCTCAGTAAAACTAAACGCTCCTTTCGATGGCTGACATGTCACCTTGTCCAAATTCGGTTCATTGATACCAAGGTATTCAGACAGAATAGTTTAATCAACTTGTATGGTTGTGTAAATCTACATGAGATTATTGTAACCAAATTGTGTGTGCGCATCCATTTACCCAATATTAGACCAATGTTGGTTCACCGTCCACGACGCTGACCCAACATTGGCCAAATGTCTTCGTGTATTGATTTATTCAGAGGTAATATAACACCAGCTGTTTGAGGGAATCCATCAATACATCAATATGACACAAATTATCTCCCCACCAGCAGCAGATGCGCTGTCTGAACCAACGTAAGATGTTGAATCATCTGGCCAGCGTCACATACGATATACCAGCATTAAACCAACATTTGATGTTTGCTGGGGTGATTCAGCACAGATTTTAGTTTTAATTATCATTCAGAAATGTTCAATAAATTGATTTTTCTTTATCACTAGGATACGTACCGCATTATAGACTTTAGCTTTAGTCAACAGGCGCTTCAATCCCTCTGGTCTTCAGTATGCCCCATATCTGACCAGTTACCGCTATATATGATGTACTTACGGGCCTGACTTTTTGCCTCTAAAATGAATCCTGTGACGACAGCGATCATTGCTTTACCTTTACTAAAATATACTTATATACGTTTTCAAGCACGTGTCTGTTAGAGTAAAATATAACATAAATTGCTGAGATAGTTTGTAATGGAAGCTCAGTTAAAGAAATATTTTACTTTGTGAGATACATTTTTCATAAAGGGAAATATATTTTGTCATTTGAAGCTGGAAATTGTGTTGAATGAACGAAACATAGTAACAAATAATTCAGCATCAGAAGGCTTAATCCTTCCTAGCCTGACTTTACCATTGTCATCTTCATCCACAATAAGCCGCGAATTGCTCTCGCAATTCCCGACTTGTAGAGGATGAAGATGAATTGATGTGGGTGGAAAATTAAATTGCCATGTATCTGTAAACCAGCTTCATGGAAATTTCCATTCTAAAACCCTTGGTTGTAGGAAAATTAAGTCTCTTTTCAGGGATGTAGAATGATGCTTTGATGCATCGTGCACTGATGGCTTAAAAGCTTGATATCTTATTGGATGCGTGAATGATGTTTCATATCTCCCAGATAGCGGCAAAATGGTTATATATACGGTAAGCTTCTGCAATAAGGGTCAACCCTTTCATCGCTAATCAAGATTGTAGTCGTTTTTAATCTGTTGTATTAGCCAATCAAATCACTGTTATTAGGAATAAAATGTGTGTTGAAACATCAAGATTTGCAAATAAGTGGTTCCAGATTAAACTATTTGAGTCACTTAAAGGCATAGTCCACTGTTGATTATACACGGGATACTGTGGTCCCACAATATATTTTTTATTCAAAGCGATTTGAGGGAATTCCAACTTTTTACTTAACTATGTTATAGAAATCAGCCGCAGGAGCCAGTTTCTGTAACATACTTAAGTACAAAATAAACCCTTTTTACTTAAATACGATACAGAAATTGGCCCCAGGGGTTTAAACTATATGCTTACTTAAGTATAAGTGGTTTAAAATTTGAACTATATGACCTAATTAGCGCTTTAAAGCCCGTGTTAACCCAGATCACGCCACTAACAACCACAAACACGTAAACAGACATAAAAACAACGATTTATTATTATAAAATTAGTTATAAAATAAGTAGGTAGCATGCTTAACAGGCTTTCACCAAATGTAGCCTACTCTTCTAATTAAGCACTCAGCTAAAATACCAAGGCATTGTTACTTACAGTAGGCCTAGTATAATACAAGCTGCCATAAATACAGTCTACACTTAAATATATAATAAATTCACCCATTTTCACTTAATGACATAGAGATGTATTTTTCTCAGAATACATGCAAATTTTATGATCATATCTCAATTTTGCAATCGGCGCAGTGAATTACTTGATATTTCAGCTTTTTGCAAAAGTTTTCAAGATATATTTTTAGCATAATGCATTACTCAAAAATACACCAGCAGTGAATGGAAACGATCTTGAACATATCATGCACATTGTGACACTGCTGCATGATATATCATGCATCCCCCGAGTCATAACTATTCTGCATATTTATATAATAATATAATCTCTTGACGTCTAAAGGGTCTTATCTGCCACTTTGTGAAGTGTAAAATACGACCCTTTAAAGCCTCGGGTTATGACGGTACAATCATCAATACATATGAGCTTCCACAGAGGAAAAAAATTACTTCGTAGACAAATCAAAGGGAGCATAAATATCTTGACAGCTGTATAATGACTAGCTGATCGCCATAGGGAGCATGTATAGTGTCATAAATGTAACAACAGTAACTCCTCACTTAAATAAAAGCAGCTAGTTATTTACACTTGTATTGCTTAGTGCACCGCTAAGGGGAGCATATATGTCTTGATAGCTGTATTTATAGTAACTAGTGCACTGCCAAGGGGAGCATAGATGGTTTAACAGCTGAGTAATGTGAGAACACCATGCGGAAGTGGTTTCTGAGTATGCGGGGAGAGATGAGGTCAGCTTGCAGCGTTTTCCAGTGACGCAGGTTCCGGTCTATTTGGCTGTGGCGTCTGTCCAGCCTGTAGTCCAGTTTAGCTGTGTTCACCTGTGAATAGTGAAATAAATACATAAGTGACAGCTACAGATGCTTAACCCTCACAACGCGGAAATATTTTGTAGAATTTATGGTGATCAAAAGGTTATTTTTAATTTGAAATCATCAT
This sequence comes from Flabesymbios commensalis, assembly GCA_964017125.1. NCBI lineage: Eukaryota > Metazoa > Annelida > Polychaeta > Terebellida > Flabelligeridae > Flabesymbios > Flabesymbios commensalis. The sequence continues at coordinate 2,380,649 of OZ024903.1, read as the reverse complement.
AAATATCTTAGTCAGCTCTTTCCGCTTCAATTGAATAGGGCCTACCTATGTTATGGGTCTACGGTCACTGATATTTTACTCCTTTCAGAGCGGGGATCGTCACGTCTAAAGACCATCCCCGCACTGAAAAGGTTCACCTGTGAATTAGAAATGATAAGAATTAAATAAACATACAAGTGACAGCTACAGATGTTAGAAACCCCGGTTTGAAACAGGAGGTGGCAAAAGTTATCGGGCTGCAAACTTAACTCTCCGGCACACTGACCGCCATTTTATTTACACAGCAAGCTGTGTAAAAACGACGACGCTTAGGCCATACCGAAAAAACTCGGATGTCATGAAATTGAGACAAATATTTCAAAGAATGCAAACTAGGCCATTTTCAGCTGGTAAAATGTAGTGAATTTATTAGAACTATATTTCGTTTAAAAATGGAGGTCTCTGTGTCAGAGAATTGCGATGTCATCAGGGTGGCAGAAAGGTACTACATGACTTATAAGCGCGTCACTAGCGTCCAAAGGGTCATCTCTGTTATGGAAGAAAATAGACGACAGACTTCAACAATTCAAAATTGGGTGGCAGCATGCGATGTTGCATACATTGCAATGTGAAATTTGACACACTGGATATAGAAAATACCACATTGAACAATAGCATCTAAATAATGTGATTAGGTGGAGTGTAAAATTTAATATTGCACTTTGCATGATTGATCAATTGATTTATTGATTGATTGATTGATTGATTGATCGATTGATTGATTGATTGATTTATTAATTGATTGATTGATTGATTTATTGATTGATTGATCACATGAATGATCACGTGAATGATCACATGAATGAATGAATGAATGAATGAATGAATGAATGAATGAATGAATGAATAAATGAATGAATGAATGAATGAATGAATAAATGGGGCTTTTGACCACCATTGTGTACATATAGGAACCTACTGCGGATGTTGAGATGAATTAGATGACATTTCCCAATAGACACAGGATTTGAGCACTGGCAGTTTGACGTTGAGCACGCTACCCCTCGGTCACAGAGGCTTTCCGCAATAATAAACCTGCACTAGTGGGCAGGAAAGAAACATAAAGAAGACTGATTTCACATTTGTCCCCAATGTTGATAAAACGTGTTAATTTTGTGGCAAATGCCTACCTCCAATTAAGTTGACTTTAATATAAACAATAGGCCTATAAGGTGTCTCACGAGTAAATGATTGCACAGTAGCCCCCCCCCCCTCCCCCTATTGAATGTTTTATTAAGAAAAAAAACAAACATTAAAGTTTCACATTCAAGCATTGTTTAAAGTTTTACAGTCAATCAATGTCAAGCCATGAACATCAAATCGATGTCAATCATCAGACGTCAATTTGATGTTAATTTGCATTTGTGACATGTTTTTTGTCATTTTTACATTTTTGACGTCAAATCAAGATCACTAATTGTCCACTGGGTATCGATTTGGCCCATAACTCTGTCTTACATTTGATCGTATGTTTAGCAGGTCCTCTGCTGTCAGCTGATCAAATGGTGTGTTTTTCTTGACCAGTTTAGGCGGAAGTAACACCTCGATGTGATCTGTCCTCTGACTGGTCCATCCCCTGCCATGCCGGAACTGACGTGTGGGTGACGTAAACGCCGGCTTCTGCTGGGAAGAAAAAAAGACAAGTCACAAAGGTCGTGATGACTTATAACAATTATTGTGATATGGATATATTGAAGCATGTGGTCGATTCCATAAGCGTGCCTAAAACACCTTAAGCCCTCACGTTGCATTAAAGCATAATTTTACATCCCTGAAAACACACTTACCTTTCCTAAACTAGGGATGTTAAAAATAAATTTTCCATGAGACTGGTTTACCAATACATGACAATTTTCTTTAATTTCTAAACCACATCAAATCATCTTCATCCACTACAAGTCGAGAATTGCGGCAGCAATTCGCGGCTTGTAGTGGATGAAGATGACAATGGTAAATTCAGGCCTGAAAGGGTTAATAGGGAGACAAATGAGAAATATGAACAAGATTTTTTCATGCTCGTAAGTGGCAGACTAAAGCTAACTAGCTCCTGACAAGCAACGAAGATAAAAGGTGATAATGCACATGAGCACCCCCCCCCCCCATGGATCTGCAACTGATGCACCCTGGTCTATATCTCTGTATTCATTACCTCTTTGACCTTAATGAACTAATGTTCCATACCTGTTGTTTGACCTGAATGACATTCCGTTTCTCTGTTCCACCTCAACAACCTTAGACTATTTACCTCTTTGATATTCACTCAAATTACCTATTGGAACATAGTGACCTTTCGTTCTTCAGCTGTTCCACCTTAGTGAACATTCGCTCAACACCTGTTTGACCTTGATGCCTTTCCGTTCATTACCTGTTTGACCTTGATGACCTTCCGTTCATCACCTGTTTGACCTTGATGAGCTTCCGTTCATTACCTGTTTGACCTTGATGAGCTTCCGTTCATTATTTGTTTGACCTTGATGACATTCCGTTCATTACCTATTTGACCTTGATGAACTTCCGTTCACTACCTGTTCGACCTTGATGACCTTTCGTTCATTACCTGTTTGACCTTGATGCCCTTTCGTTCATTACCTTTTTGACCTTATATGACCTTCCGTTAATTACCTGTTTGACCTTGATGACCTTCCGTTTATTACCTGTTTGACCTTGATGACCTTTCGTTCCTCTCCTTCGTCTTGTACTTCTCTGGGCATTTTGATTCTCAGTGTTATTCGTCCTGTGTGTGGCTGGTGGGGCTGCTGTAAAGGAATCCCGTTATCCACCGCGATGGCCGACTTCACATTCGTGGCCGACATCACTATGTGCAGAGGCTGAGCGTAGGGCGAGTTAATTGACTGATCTCGACCTGAATTAACAGCATTTGAATGCTACTTTTTTCTTCACAAATTATATAATTTAAAGATAATTTTCAAATTGAACATGGTGTCTTTTTTATAGTGTTTTCCTCCACTCGCCTGATAACATATGCCATCGTGTGCTCGTGTGGCGACTTTCAGCCCAAAGTCTATGATAACATGTCATCGTGTGCTTGTCAGTCATGTGTTTTAATACCAAATTAACCTTCATCAATTATTTTTTGATATATTAGATCATTTATTCTTGAATTCATTTAACCCTTAAAGCTCTAAGCAAGAATACAGTCGCCTGTAATTCATTTAATTAGCCGATCAATTAAATGTTAGCTGGATAGAAATCATTTTGCCGCATCAGGTCTGACAGTCAGACCAGACGTTGACAACAGGGGTGCTTTGAAACTGTACGAAAAGGAGGGTGCGAGCAACAATAATATTCATTATGACGTCACTGGTTACTGACTACAGTGTGGAAGGTCACACTCAGGTCAACTTGTCTGGGTTGTCTGAGTTGGCCGAGGAGGAGGGGGTCGTGTACTCATAGCACATATATGTGATATCAAAGAGTCTGCCAGTAGCAGACATCTTGGTAGATGAAGAAGATGGATGGAAATCAGTGTTTACACATTTGGTTTCAAATGAAACAAATATGAGTAATTTTCATCCACTTGAAGTTGTGTGTCGCGGGTAGAGAGACCCAACTTCAAGTGGCTAAAAAAATGCTTTAAATTAATAGCAGGTAAAGCGTTAAGAAAACAACACTTCGTCCCATTGGACATGAAAGGGTGTATCTGCCACTTTGCGAAGTGGCAGACACACCTTTTCATATCCAAGGGAAAAACTTACTGGCATTTGAGGCTTTCAGTCTTTCCAGATGTTGTTTCAGTTGTTTTTCTGATAAGCCAATCAGCCGAGCTCCCGCTGCGTAGTGGTTCACGACGTGCGGGACTTGTACTCTCTTATACTTAGTGTGGAAATAACTGCAAGAAATGATAGCAGAAAATATCAATATATGGCTGTACACAGAAACTAGCACTATATACGAGTACAGGATGAGCAATGGTTTACTACGGGGAAATGGCTGCAAGAAATTATACACAATCTCATCCATGCTGTTATATTTATATTTACCCCACAATCTCATCCATGCTGTTATATTGATACCCACCCCACAATCTCATCCATGCTGTCATATTTATATTTACCCCACAATCTCATCCATGCTGTTATATTTATACCCACCCCTCAATCTCATCCATGCTGTCATATTTATAATCACCCCACAATTTCATCCACTCTTGTTATATTTATATTCATCCCACGATCTCATCCATGCTGTTATATTTATATTCATCCCACAATCTCATCCATGCTGTTATATTTATATTCATCACACAATCTCATCCATGCTGTTATATTTATATTCATCCCACAATCTCATCCACGCTGTTATATTTATATTTACCCCACAATCTCATCCATGCTGTTATATTTATACCCACCCCTCAATCTCATCCATGCTGTCATATTTATAATCACCCCACAATTTCATCCACTCTTGTTATATTTATATTCATCCCACAATCTCATCCATGCTGTTATATTTATATTCATCCCACAATCTCATCCATGCTGTTATATTTATATTCATCACACAATCTCATCCATGCTGTTATATTTATATTCATCCCACAATCTCATCCACGCTGTTATATTTATATTTACCCAACAATCTCATCCATGCTGTTATATTTATAATCACCCCACAATCTCATCCATGCTGTTATATTGATACCCACCCCAAAATCTCATCCATGCTGTCATATTTATAATCACCCCACAATTTCATCCACGCTGTTATATTGATACCCACCCCACAATCTCATCCATGCTGTCATATTTATAATCACCCCACAATTTCATCCACGCTGTTATATTGATACTCACCCCACAATCTCAGCCATGCTGTTATATTTATAATCACCCCACAATTTCATCCACGCTGTTATATTGATACTCACCCCACAATCTCAGCCATGCTGTTATATTTATAATCACCCCACAATTTCATCCATGCTGTTATATTTATATTCACCTGACAATCTCATCCACGCTGCTATATTTATACTTACCCCACAATCTTATCAATGGTGCTATATTTATACCCACCCCACAATGTCATCCACGCTGTTATATTTATACTTACCCCACAATCTCATCCATGATGTTATATTCACCCCACAATCTCATCCACGCTGTTATATTTATACCCACCCCACAATTTCATCCACTCTGTTATATTTATATTCATCCCACAATCTCATCCATGCTGTTATATTTATATTCATCCCACAATCTCATCCATGCTGTTATATTTATATTCATCCCACAATCTCATTCATGCTGTTATATTTATATTCATCCCACAATCTCATCCATGCTGTTATATTTATACCCACCCCACAATCTCATCCATGATGTTATATTTATATTCATCACACAATCTCATCCATGCTGTTATATTTATATTCATCCCACAATCTCATTCATGCTGTTATATTTATACCCACCCCACAATCTCATCCACGCTGTTATATTTATATTCATCCCACAATCTCATCCATGCTGTTATATTTATACCCACCCCACAATCTCATCCATGATGTTATATTCACCCCACAATCTCATCCACGCTGTTATATTTATATTTACCCCACAATCTCATCCATGCTGTTATATTTATAATCACCCCACAATTTCATCCACGCTGTTATATTGATACCCACCCCAAAATCTCATCCATGCTGTCATATTTATAATCACCCCACAATTTCATCCACGCTGTTATATTGATACCCACCCCACAATCTCATCCACGCTGCTATATTTATACTTACCCCACAATCTCATCCATGGTGTTATATTTATACCCACCCCACAATCTTATCCATGCTGTTATATTTATACCCACCCCTCAATCTCATCCACGCTGTTATATTTATACCCACCCCACAATCTCATCCATGCTGTAATATTTATACCCACCCCACAATCTCATCCATGCTGTTATATTTATACTCACCCCACAATTTCATCCACGCTGTTATATTTATATTCACCTGACAATCTCATCCACGCTGCTATATTTATACTTACCCCACAATCTCATCCATGATGTTATGTTCACCCCACAATCTCATCCATGCTGTTATATTTATACCCACCCCACAATTTCGTCCATGCTGTTATATTTATACCCACCCCACAATCTCATCCAGGCTGTTATATTATTACTCACCCCACAATCCACCCATGCTGTTATACATATACATACCCCGCAATCTCATCCATGCCGTTATATAAATACTCACCCCACAATTTCATCCATGCTGTTTAGCGCTGATTTCTTCATGAATTCAGTCAACGCTTCGAACAGCAGATTCTCACGATTCTCGTTCTCACCTTCCGCTGCAACCAGATAACAGTTGTCCATAAAAACAACATTTGAAATTTATAATAATTTACCTGACGAAGTTACTTACATATCTAACCCATCTTAGCACCTTTGCCCGCTAAACCCAGTGAGAGTGAGATGATCATGAACTGTTCATGGACACTCAGGAATAGTTCATGAATGTTTGTGAACAAAAACACTATGGAACAGATATGAACGTTCATGAAGATCCGTGAACAACAAATGAAACTTTCATAAAAATTCAATTGAGTTCATGAAATTATTTTGCTCATGAACTCTCACTTTTATCATGAATTTGGGTTGTTGCCATGAACTCAAATAATAAATGAACCATATAGTTATTGAACATTCATGCACGTTCTTTAAATGTGTTCATGAACTATTCATGAATGTTTCTTAGCAACAAATGAGACATTCATGAAAATCATGACACCACACAAATTCATTTGCGCATATCATTATTTATCAAGTTCATAACAATTCATCACAGTTCGCGAAACTGTCCCTTATTAACTTTCATGAACTAGCCATGAGCCGAACTAAGACGTATCAAGCTCATAATAATTCATCAACGTTCATGAAACTGTCTCTCATGAACTTTCATGAACAAGCTGTGAAGTGAATTGATCTCACCAAGTTCTTTAAAATGCATTACTGTTAATGAAACCTTCTATATGAACTTCATGGACAAAATCAAGTGTTCATTAGTAGGCCTATTCATGATCCAGACCATTGAAGTCTTTGAAGAACGTTCAAGAAGGTTCATGAACGTTCATCAACGTTCCTCACTTGATGAACTTCATCTCACCAGGAAAGTTATCTTGTTTTAATTTGCGGCCATTGAAGTTGTGACCAAAATTATAAATATATGTTTTCAACCCAGCATTTTCAAATCTTGATACACACATTTTAATGCTCGGCATTTTTTTTTATAAATATTTTGCGTAATTTGCAGCTGAGAATTGCGTCTCTATTTTTCTATATAAAGTGTATGTAAATGATGTTGTGATGCACCTTGCGTGTTTTAAAGGAGTAACATTTTATAAATTTATTTGCACACCTACCAACACTCTCCAGGAATCTTTCTGTGTTTGTCATCAGCTGAAGAAATTCGTGGAAGTCAATCTCGCCATTTCCTAAAAATTAAACATGGGAAAAATAAAAACAAATTTTGATCACAAACAGTCAGGGTGGTCCTCACCACACGCCCCCCCCCCCTCCTCTAGATCGGACACTGAATTTTGAAGATGAGTAGATTTTTTATTTTCTCGTGGATTATTCATGTACCAATTGTCTGGACTGTAGTATTATAGTATAGTAAAATATTGCTTTACGTCACTTTTCTGCATTTAAATGGTCATTTAAAGATCCTGTCAACTGCGAAATCGACATTTGTAGGACGGTGTCTATAAATAGCCACGACAAAGCATTTCTCTATAATAATAAGACAGTAATGATATAAATAAACATGCAGTCATGTGTAGGTGTACAGTATACAATACAGGCTGGCGGCATTCAACTCAGAAACTAACCTAATTACAAGACTATAGATACCACTCCAACGCGACATTGACCAAATGCTGTTTTAATGTTAGACCAACGTCTGTGACGCTGGTCCAACATTAAAACAGCATTTTGTGAGTGTGCCGTGTTTGCTGAGAAAGCTTTCCACGTCAATATGCGTGGGGGTCAGCTGTTTCTAGCTCCCCACAGTAACACAACAGTGTGTGTCTCAACCCAAAGACCATCTGAGAGCAATAGTAAAAAGAACCTTCGATGCCATTGGGCATGGTGGGTTGTTGAAAGTGTTTTTACTCCACAGACTCGTTTTCTTTTTCAAAACACGGCTCCGCTATTCTTGGGTAGGGTAGTCCCGAGATCGACAATCAATAAAGGTAACCCTATCTCACGTGAGAGACCCGATGTCTAGATTAAAAGAAAATGTTAGCACATAGGTCAGGGATGCAGTTAGGAAAAAAATGAAAAATATATAAGAAGTCGAGCAAATATGTCTGTGTTTCTCAAATGATATTGTTTTGTTCCTAAAACGGAATTCCGGCCATGTCCATAAAATACATTATATCATCCCATTAGACATGAAAGGGTGTATCTGCCACTTTGTAAAGTGGCAAATACACCCATTCATGCCCAGGGAATGATATATTCACTCACCGTCTTTATCTATGGTCTGCAGGACTTCTTTGATTTCGTCCCTTGTCAAGCAGATACCCACTGATCTGAGGGTCTGATCCAACTCATCCGCGTCAATGGTACCGCCTCCGTTACTGTCAAAAAGCTCAAAAACCTCCAGAAAAGCTGCGAACACATCAAAATATCACATATATTAAAAGCTGCGAAACATCAAAATACACACATTGCTACCCTCCTCATTGCTGTAAAACATACTAACCATCCAAATATTATATATAATAAAATTACTGTACTGTAACATTACTAAATTTAGTACTTCCAAAAAACATTACTTCCCTGTATTTCTTTTCCATTCGGAGATGACTAATAGAAAGACCCAATCAAGCCCTTTACGAGATTTATAATGACCCAGTATTCAAGCGAAGCAAAAAGAGCTAACTAAGATATTTACGAGATTTATAATAGGATCTAATAGGTTTTCAAGTGAAGCCGAAAGTCTTAATTAAGCCATTTACTAACATTGATGGAAATTACTAACACGCTTTCAGCATTAATTTGTTGTTCACAGGGCTTGCTATGGCTTTGATTTATTATGCCTTTGAGACTAAACTTTGATTTATATTGTTCGCAGGGCCATGCATTTGAGACTAACCTTTGATTTATATTGTTCGCAGGGCTATGTTTTTGAGACTAAACTTTGATTTATTGCTCGCAGTGCTATGCATTTGAGACTAACCTTTGATTTATATTGTTCGCAGGGCTATGCATCTGAGACTAACCTTTGATTTATATTGTTCGCAGGGCTATGCATTTGAGAATAACCTTTGATTTATATTTTTCGCAGGGCTATGCATTTGAGACTAACCTATGATTTATTGTTCGCAAAGGTCATACATTTAAGACCAGCCTTTGATTTGTTGTTCTCAGGGTTTTGCCTTTGGGACTGACCTTTGATTTGTTGTTCGGTAAGGCCCAGCTGTTTATAGAGAGCTCCGCCGCCAGACTTCATGTTACTGTCTGCAAAGATCAACACAACACAAATAATGATACACACATGGATGCCAGATTTCATGATGTAGCTGTAGATTATCTTAACTTTCTCTCACTATCATTAGAAAAATTAAAATAAATCTTATCTTTCCTAAAGAAAATAAGTGAAAGTCAAGATAATCGGTAATATTAGGATTCTTAGTGCAATGTTCTAGTGTTTATTTTTTAAGCCTCACATGGAGGAATACGGGAAAATAAGTGGATTTATTACACAGAACATACAATATAACACATATTAATGTATACATTACTACACAATCAAATACAGTTTTTTCATTTCACACTTTCCAAAATAATCTTAATAAAACTCGCCAAATTACGTAACTTTGTTTTATCATTCATTAGGCTTTTGAATTTGGGTGCCGAAGGGTGTATATGACAATACTTCGGTAGGTATGTGCGTCTCTGATCAGCGAAAAATGGACGGTTAAATATAAAATGAAATTCATCACGAATTTCTGACCTCATACTTAGCTGTCACATATAGCCACCTTGGAAGTAAAAGGTGTATCTCACACTTTAGTAGGTGGCAGATACAATGATAATTATATGAAAATGATTCTATTTACATTGGGCTAGACACATCAACACAAGTTTAATAGTGGGTATGGTTATACAGCCATTATAAATATTCTAATTCTTTCAGTGCGGGGATGGTCTTTATACGTCAGAATCTGACGTCTACTGACGTCAGATTCTGACGTATAAAAACGGTCTCCGCGTTGAAAAGGTTATTGTTGAACAAACTTCGCAAACAGTGAATGTAACGCTCTAAGGGTTCATATACAATCACTTTCAAAATAAACACCCAATGTGAGTATAAACATTTTCATATAATTCTCGCTTCAGTTTAATAAGGTTCTTCCAAGGGATATATTCGGTAAGGGGATTGTTGAAAAGCTGTATCTGCCATTTTATAAAATGTGTGAGATATACCTATCATTTTCATTGATTGATTAATTGATTGAGACTCAAAAAGCCTTTCAGCTTATTGATGGGCATCACTGTGTTAATACATGAGCTCAACTCTCCCACACTTAAATTCCCATTACCCAATTCATATCTTGGCTTCTTTGTTTTTCTATTCTCTGCATTCACATTTTCTTCTTCCCTATTATATCCAGAAATAAAGAAATTCTGCGAATTTTCTTAATATCTTCGCCAAAATTTTAACTTCTCTCTTCCCTTTGATAACTAGACTAGTCTAGTTAGCAACAGCTCGTGAAAAAACTTCCCTTGTTCCCCTTTTCTCTTGTGAACTTCTCTAAGTGTCAAGTGCTCATTACACCAAGAATCCTAATATTACGATTATCTTAACAGTCACTTTTCCTCATTAGAAAAGTAAAGTTTTATCCTAACTTTTCTGATGAAAATAAGAGAAAGTTAGGATAATCTTAATTTTTAAATTCCAAGTGGGATGGCACCCTGGGGCCCATCGCATCCCACAAACGTCTTTCAAAAGAAACACCCAATGTAACTTGTGAGTATAATCATTTTCATATAATTCGCTTCAGTTTAATAAGGTTTTTTCAAGGGAGATATTCGGTAAGAGGATTGTTGAAAAGCTGTATCTGCCATTTTATAAAATATGTGAGATACACCTATCATTTCCAAGAAGGCAATATGTGAGAGCTGAGTATCAAGTGCTCATTACACTAAGAGTATTACGATTATCTTAACTGTCAATTATTTTCATCACAAAAGTTAAGTTTTATCTTAGCTTTTCTAATGAAAATAAGATAAAGTTATGATAATTTTAAGATTCTAAGTGGGATTGTCCCCTGGGGCCCATTACACCCCACTAAACATCAGAAAATTATTAACATTGTCTTAACTTTCTCTGATTTCCATCAGAAAATTAGGGACATCTTAGGCCACTATTTTTTTCTCTCTGTTTTAGATGAGCGCGCGCATTGGATTGTTGCCGAATTCGATAAAAACAGTTATTTCGGGGGATAAAAACACATTTTTCCAGCTATGTTTCTTTTTTGCTTATTTTTTTCGTAGCCCTCAATAATTTTTTTAAATAGATTGAATGTTTTTTTATTTCGTTGCCCTCATTAAATTTCCTAGAAATTTGTCCAATGTTTTTTTTATTTCGTCGCCCTCAATAACTTTTCCAAAAATAGGTTCAATGTTTTTTTGTCTTGAAAGTTGTTTTTACCGCCCTCCCTCATTAGATTTTATATTTTTCTGATCTAAAACAGAGAAATTAAACATATCGGCCTTATCACCTAACCGTTGGAGTTGATGGGAGAGCCGTTAGGTCCTGTCCGGCTGATTTTTGGAATACCTCTGGGTGAACTCGGCCCGTCACTGCCTCCAAACCGGGGGCTCGAACCAACCTGTTTCTCCACCTGAAAGATATACCATTCAGATATTTTAATGATCAAATGATATTTGAGTCAAACAGATTTGTGGACAATCTCTACCTATTCGTTTGAATTTACCATGTTTACCTGCTAAGATCATTTATTTAATTTTTCACCCACTTGAAGTTGTGTCCCACTACCGCGCCCCACAACTTCAAGTGGGTGAAACTTACTCATATTTGTTTAATTTGAGCAGAAATATTTGCAAATCTTGACGTTTAAACGTACATTTCTTTTCACATAACAGTGATTTGATCAACGAAAAAAAACAGATTAAAAACGACAATAATCGTGATTGATCAGCAGGATAAGGGTTAACGCTTACAACGGTGAATTTGTTTATAAAAACCTTGGGGACCAAAGGGTTTTCTTCAATTTGAAATCAGCATAAATGTCTTATTCAGGTCTTTCTGATTCATTTGAATACCTATGTTATGGGTCTACGACCATTATAGATATTTTCACTCTTAAAGTGCTGGGATCGACTTTAGTCGTCAGAATCTCACGTCTACAGACGTCAGATTCTGACGACTAAAGTCGGTCCCCGCACTGTACTCAGGGGCGGATCTAGCTTTTCAATGAGGGGGGAGGGGTACAATTTGACAAAAAAAATATTTTACTGTAATGGGGTCGAGGGGCCCGTCCCCGGGGAAATTTTTGATTTTCAAAGGCTTTCTCATGCAATCTAAGGCATATTGGGCACTGTTTCCCACTCATTATATCACCAAAACATCAGGAAACCCCTAAATAAGGTGATGATTTTTTTTCTGAGGGGGGTGGGGTTTAAACTCCCCCCCCCCCCCTTGGATCCGCCACTGCTACTCATATAGGCTCAGACAAAACCGACTAAAATTCTATAATACTGTACATTTTGTTTTCTTCTTGTGGTTTTCTTGGTGGCCGGACCGCTGGAGGAATGTCCTGTAGACGTGGACACGGGGGATGAGTTACCAGAGGTACCATTTCCAGGTCGCACACCTGAAATATATACATCAACCTGTAATAAAGTGCTGGTCTACAAAGCCAAAAGGCAGTATCAGCTTACTTGTAAATTAGGCAGATATATACTGACTTTTGGCGCATGCTTTTCGCTGATTTCCCTGAGAACATTTAAATCTACATCGGCCAATAGGAGATGAGCTTCCAAACTGAGGCTGGCCAATCACAACCTAGGAATGAACGACCAGTTCCTGGCCTTTTGTGTGCAGGCTTTTTTGGCTGGGGGTCATTCAAAATTGTCAAGGTCACAGTATAATTTTCTTTTTTAGAACTGTTCATATTTGCTCAGAGGAAATTATTTTGTACAGCCCTGTATATAATTTGTGTATTTTCTATCGTTAATCCGAACTCTTCCATTTGGCGGGTTTTTTAAGCGACATCAACTTAAAAATGGAGAACATTCACGTAACTATTGACAATTGTGAGTGACCCCTAATTTGACCAGCAGCTATTACTGACGTCGCGTGGGAACATTTGGGGAGTTTAATATAAATAAATTGTCAGTTCTCAGTTGACCAGTATTTTTTATTCATTTGAAGCTGTAATTGCTAACGCAATTTCCAGCTTCAAATTATAAAAAATAAAGTTACTTTCAATTGTGAAAAATATATATTTTCAAACCTAAATTATAGCACAAAATATGTATATAACGCTAGGCCTATCTCAGCAGAATTTTCTAGAATAAGCGGAGAGAGAACGCAGAATGTGGCACATTACTGGCCTCTATATTAGTAAGCAGACAGATATACGACAGCCCCTCTACATGAATATGGCCCCTATAATAGAGTAAGCAGATACCAGCAGCCGCTCTAGGAGTTGACGCTACAGAACCAGCTGGTGACGCCTGGCCTTTAGCGAACGCTTCCTGTGCCTCCAGTGCCTTTTGGCGTGTCTTCTGTCGTTGACCATGATCCAAGGCATTTCTTCGGCCAACAAAATCTCTGTATATTTCTGCCTTTGCTGATTCTGAGTCGACCAGTGTGAGCCTTGGTGAAGCCAGTCCGTATTTCATGTAAGCTTTGCCAGTCATACTCAGCCGCCTGATGTGGCTCATACCTTGTAACAATAAGGGACCACCCATAAGTGACAGAAGCGACAAAAATAAGGGGTCACCCACAATTACCAAAAACTACAAAAACGATATTTTTTATATAATTTAAATTAAGGTTAAGACGAAAGTAGAAACAAAAAGGCCTGTGACGTTGGACCAACATTAAATCAACATTGTGTTTACTGGGATAACTGTAAGAATAAGGGACAAAGCAGGGCCACCCACAATTATCAACGGTTACAATAGTTTATCACCAGCCAAGAAAAACAATGGATGCGACGATAATGTGCCTTAACATTATGAGTAATAGATCAGCAAACACAAAACATTTTCTAACATGTTTAAAAAAGTCATATGAAAATGTTTTACAACATTAAAATGTCGGGTCAAAAGAATATTTTAAAACATTAAATAGAAATATTATGCAAAACATTCAGTATAAAACGTTTTTAAAACGTTTTAATTACATTTTTAAAAATGCATTTTTTTACAATAAAATGTAAATATTAAAATATTTTTAAAACGTTTTTAAATGATGTTTTTAATAATATTTTAAATTAATGTTTTAAAATATTCTATTGACCCGACGTTTAAATATTAAAAAAAACAATTCGTCTGACATTTTCTAAATATCATTAAAATGTTTTTGTGTTTGCTGGTGAGTCCCAGTGAAAACAAAACATTTGTATAACATTTATACAACGTCGGCCTAACGTCTTCGACGTTGATCCAGCGTTGTATAAATGCTATAAAAATGTTTTGTGTTTACTGCGGTATTCTCTATATCTTTGGTCGCTGGTCATACTAATACTTATCAAACAGCAACACCTAGAGGTCTAGCTGGTTAGCACATGGCATGCTAATACATTTTACCGCCAAAAGCCTAAACAGGACTAGCCTATAAATCGAACGTTTTTAATCAATTTTATCATCAGGATAAATCACGATTATTGTCAATATTGAGAAGGAAATGTGTGTTTAAACATGAATAAGAAATTGTTTAATTTAAACACTTATTTCATTCACAATGTTATAAATGTAGGCCTAATAGCCGGGGAGGCTGGGGCTAAATCCCCTAACATAACCTGCTAATAAAACAGATTAAACCGATTAAACCCCTAGACTAGAGTCTAGAGAGACTAGGCCCTATACTAAGCATAGTATAGCCTATAGATAATATAGTCGTGAATAGCGCTTGCCTTAAGAAAATTAGTTTTAAGACTTAAGATTAAGTTATGCTTAAAAGTTCCTCAACGCAATATAACCATGATAACGGGTTAAAAGTAGGCCTAAGAGAATTATAAATTGTACACTATTAGTTGAAAATATGGCATACATCTTAATAATTATTATTATAGATCTTGACTAAGACTAGTCACTAAGTCAGTAAGTCTAACATCTAAAACTAAAGATACTACTAATAAATCAAGACTAAAGCCTGCCCTGGGTTATTGCCTACCTTTTTTTGTTGAACTCTTTGCATTTAATGTGGATTTGGTAGGCAGAGAATTAGTCATAGAATTAGATCTAGAACCCTTTCTTTTTTTCTGTAGTTTCACATTGTTTTCTGTTTCTTCTGTGAGTTCTGTTTTCTCCTCACCCTGGCCATGAGGGTCAGTGTCAATGTCTGTGACCTTACTGTGACCTTCATGGTCGGGTGACGTGGTTCGCACCTGGAGCTCCGGTGTGTTGTGTAGGGAGGAGCTTTTACTGCTGACCACACCTGGTTTGACATCCTCTAAGCTTGGCAGTCTCTCTGAGGAGCTGGGCTTACTATTTACTCTCTCCTGTGGGCTCACATCCACTCTCTTTATTGGTGATCCCACTCGTGAGCTGGACTGGGGGATATCCGGCAGAGATGATGAGCTAATCTCACGGTGGGTGCTCAAACACCTGTCCAACACTTCCTCTACATCCATCTTAACAAATAACTTGACCTAGACCCTAAAAACTACATTTATCTTATTCTAAGCATATTGCTTCCTAAGCCTAAGGCATAATTTAACTATTATATCAATGTGTGTGGTGTAACCGATGGCGATAATATGACGTCATATGTCAAACACGGCAACGGTTACCATTGAAATGTATGACGTCACATTATGGCTGTTTTATACCTTGATTACATCAGTCATCACATGTCAAATGATTGTAAATCTTGGCACAGAAAGGGTTGCGGCTCATACCCAGAAGGGGGAGGGGGAGGGTGTCGCATACCGCGAATATAATATGACTGTCTTCGACACTCATGTTCAGGTAGGGAGGTTCTGATGTAGTGATGACAGGGGCGGATCCAGCATTTTAAAAAGGGGGTCCCATTGAAAAAATAACAATTCAGGTGTCACTAAAGACGTCAGATTATGTGCAGGGAACGTCTTTATACGTCAGAATCTGACGTCTACGGACGTCAGATTATGACGTATAAAGACGGTCATCGCTACAAGTATGAGCTGGTATGTTTTCATTCATTTAAAGCTAGCAATCGGTCTAGCAATGCCAACTTCAAATGACTGAAAAAATGTCAAGGAGTAGGCCCTAAACAGCAGCCACCAAGTTAACATGTTGACCCTCCAGGCCAGTGAACCATCGGCCTAGAACCCTTAGAAAGCTGAAATATTTTTGTTTAAACCATGGAAACCAAAAAGTGTTTTTCAATGTGAAATCATCATAAACGTCGTAGTTAGCTATTTTCGCTTCATTTGAATACCTATGTTATGGGTCTACGGCCATTAGAAATATTTCACTCTTTCAGTGCGGGGATCGATCATTATGGACCCGACGTTGGGCTAATGGTAGTTTATCGTCTTCGGCGTCGGCCCAACATCATTTTTCATGGGTTTTTTCCGGAGGCTACCCACTATACACTATACTAAGTAAATGTATTTACCTATGTAGCGTTAGTCTTATCTGACCGCGTCTTATTAACCCCTATAGCGCTAAGTTAGGCCTATGGGCCTACAATTTTATTTTCACCCACTTGAAGTTGTATCTTGCTACCAATATAATCGTGCTTCGTGCTTTAATGTTTAATACTGTGCGCTTATCAGCTAATACGTGACTTTGAACCAATGTTATTTTAACTTTGAGCCACCGTCTACGACGCTGGCCCAACATTAAAACAACATTGGTTCAAAGTATCGTGTTTGCTGGGTAGCCACCACAGATATGGTGGGAATGTACCGTGTGCTTTAGGTAGCCTCGAATGTGACTGAAAACTGAAGTATGGGCCGCAGATTCCCACAATATGAAAATGAGAAGACTTCTTTAGACGTTCATATTTAAGAATTGGTGGCGATTTATTGGAATAAAGAACATCGACTTATTGAAATGAGGAACATTTTACCTACATTGAAGCTTCATCGGCTCATTTTTTGTTAAGTGATTACAGTAGGGATTCTTCGAACATTGTGTGGCTATCGCTCTCACACGGCACCATGTTGAAAAAACGCGGATTTCAAGAGTGAAACAAATTTGGAGAACCACCGCTCTCATCTTGGGGGTGTGGCTGTCTAAGGCTCGCGTTCAGATCAATCATTATTTCCCTTTTTGGAGGTACAGATCACGGCACTGTATGCAGTAAGATCAACATACTTAAAGAAAGGTAATAAACATACATATTTAAAAATATATGCAAATATTGCTGAATGTGTAATATATGTATGTAAATATCTGCTGGGACGGGAAAGAAATTCAAACGATCAGTGGAGAGTTATTAGGCTTTTAAGATTTGTTTAATTTGTATTTTAACTCGATTGTTAACTTCACTTCACCACCAACACTTTGACACCAACGGATTATAAAATGTCCTTCACATTTTAAAATTATGTCATTGCTTGATCTTCGTGCAGCCCAAGAGTCTAGTTTTCTAGATTCTTTGGTTATTACGGGCGAAAAAAATGTTCGTGTAATTTAAGGCCCAAACATTTGCCATTCTACGTGATTAGGCACAAAACCGTTTCTTGACTATCATGTATACATTCTAATTTATTAAATTCTGTGAAATTCTATTGTCTCTGAAACATAGTGAGAACGTGAAGGCTCTAGCTGCACAAGGTTAGTAATTCCTTAACGTTCTTGTTTCAGACAATAACAGCCATCGCGAGATGAAACTTCTTCTTTTTGTCTTTTGCATCGTCATCTATAGCACGTAAGTACAAGTACGCACTCAATAATGGCACCAATCTGGTATGTCAAGACTATATAATTATATAATTATATAGTTATGTAATTATACAATTATATATTTTATATTTTATTATATATATTATATTTTATATGACTATATATATCCATATTATATTAATCCATAATTTATGTCCATAATTTATGTATATATATCCGTATTATCTCTGCATATAATTACACCATGTCACAACAAATAATTGATATGTCACAATTTTCTTAGAGGGAGGCAGGCTTTTTCTTTGCCGAGGATATCATACCATATGTTTTTTTTTATAGAGATCGTCTTTGTTTAACTACTGGTGACATCATATGACATTTATATAGATGATCTAGGACAGCTATATCCATTATACTTTTTTTTGATGCCGAATATATACTTTCGTTGAAGCCTGCTTTTGCTTATGACACTTATTATTATATTTTTTTCCGGGATGCCTGATTTGGATTAATTATGACACTTATTATATTTTATTCAGGGATGCCTGCTTTTGTTATGACCATCTAGTAAAGAAAGGGTTAACTTTTATCACTCTAGACACCATAATGGAGACAATAGCGTGATCAAACCGATCTCTACCGAGCATCCCCAATATAACACTTTGGCTTATGACAGATAATGCTTTCAGGGATGCTTAGTTTGGCTGATGACACTTATTATATGTTTCCAGAGATGCCTTGATTGGCGTAAGAAATATGCTGTCTTTATGTAAGCTAGGTTTGTCACATAATTGTATTGTTTTCATGGATGATTGTTTTGGTTTATCACACATATACTGTTTTCAGGGATGCCTGGTTTGGCTTTGGAGATGGCAGTAAACCAGATCCGGACAAATGCATGGAGACGACGATGAGCCACATGTGGAGATTAATGGCGAGAGACGAGGTCCAGATGCCGTGGGAATACTTCACACAGTTCTTTATGGCCTTAGATTATGGACGTGAGTCACAGAAAGGTTAACCCTTAAAGCGCGGATTTTCTATACTGTAACAGTTAGATCAGGTAGTCTTCGCGTGTTTAGATTTTCGCGACTTTGTAAGTCTAAAATTCACGAATTATCAATTTCGATGATAGCTTGCGCAATCATAATATATAATAATATTTTCACGGGATTCTTAAATTCGCGAATTTGTTCTCCTCGCGAAATTCGCGTTAATTAAAACCTCGCGAATATTACGAGATCTACAGTATATAAACCATGGAGACCAGAGGTTTTTCAATTTGAAATCATCATAAATGGCCTAGGCAGCTCTTTCCGCTTCATTTGAATACCTATGTTATTGGTCTACGACCGTTATGATTTTTTTAGTCTTGCAGTGCAGCTTTAGACGTGGAAATTTGACGTCTACTGACGTCAGATTCCGACGTCTAAAGTCGATCTCCACTATAGTTGCAGTCAACTTCCACCAGCGTTGGGGGTTTTTCGCCGATTTCTCACTCAATTCTTGATCAAGTTACATGAAATTTTGCAAGCACTCTTTACAACTATTTCGGCGCCTAACCAGAAAATTTCGTGAAATTTGAGTTAGTATTTCAAAAGTTAGACCATTTGACATGTGGTAGAATTATGAAATTAATGGGTTTATAGAGGAGCGTCATAATTAAAAAATACTAAATGTCAAATGGTCTAACTTTTAAACTACATAATATTTTTTGTTGAAATTTTCAGGGAAGTTGCCGTGAGACCAGAAAATAATGATTACTAAATTTCATGACAATGGTATGAACATTGCGTGAGTAATTAACGAAAAATATGCAACGCAAAAGTGAAACATTTAAAGGGACTTTTACTGTATCGTCGTGTTATATCGTCTTTTTTACTGATTAAGTCAGTTATTGAGAACTAAATGTGTGTTTAAACATCAGTATTTGCAAATGTTTGGTATTAAATTAAACTAATATGAACAATTTTCAAGCACTTGACGTTGTTGGTCGCGGCAGCGAGACATAACTTCCACCAAGTGGTTGAAATTTCAAATTATTTAATTGAGCGCTTCAAGGGTTAATGCGTTGACCTGGTGTTGTTTTAACCTTTCTGCGGTTGTTAAATTGTAAGGGTTTTTTTCCAAGTTAAAAAAATCCAAAAATACGAGAAAAACTCGGAAGTGGGTGGGTGGGTCCAGCAAATTTATTTTTATTTTTGAAATTTTGTGTTTTTTTTGTGTTGTTTTTTTCTTGTGGGGGGGGGGGGGATGGGTCTAGACAATCCGAGTTTTTCTCGGATTTTTTGATTTTTTTTAACTTGACAAGACCCCTAAACTTGTTTATATTTTTCATTTATTTAAAGCTGTAATTACTGACGCAATTCCCAGATTCAAATTTTCAGTGAAATATATCATGCTTATCCCCTCTGAACGTCGGGGTACTGTTTCGATGTATGGCAAAGGCACTCTACCATCGTATGCTTCACTTGACTCAAGTGTAAATGAGTACCTGGTAGGAAAGATTTGGCAATGTGTAGGCCTAAGTTAAGTTCAATGCGCCGAAATGGCTGCAGGACTGTATGCTCTCCGTGGAGGTGATATGGCACACGAATGAGCAGGTTCAGTGACCAGGGGGTAAAATGTAAAGTCGGCTGATAGGTCTTCGGACTATAAACCTGTACCTCTACCTTTTTTAATTAACTGTAATTAACCTTTTCAGTGCGGGGACCGTCTTTATACGTCATAATCTGACGTGTGTTGACGTCAGATTTTGACGTGAAAAGACGGTCCCCGCACTGAAAGAATTTAAATATTTATAATGACCGTTGATTATTAACATAGGTATTCAAATGAAGCGGAAAGAGCTGACTAAGCCATTTATGATGATTTCCAAGTGAAACCCCCCTTTGATCTCCATTGTTTATACAAAATATTTCAGCACTGTAAGTGTTAAAATATTTCTCAGCCTTCGCCATTCTACGGATATCTCTCTGTTTTCTACGGATTTTTTTCAGATTATAAAATCTACGAACGGATTTTTTGTCATTTGTATGCATTTTTGAAAATGTGTTATTACAATTTTTTTCTTCCATGACACATAATATTAATATGCATATTTATGTGGTTACTATACATGTACAAGTATGCTCAATCAACCCTTACAAGGCTGATATATTTTTATATAAGCAATGGAGACGACTAGTTTTTTTCAATTTGAAATCATCAAAAGTAGTCAGCTCGTTCCGCTGCATTTGAATACCTATGATATGGGTCTAAGTCATTATATATATTTTACTTTTTCAGTGAGGGGGGCCGACGTCAGAATCTATTGAATTAAATGTTTATCTACATAGTCAGTGATGATAAATCTATATATGCATTGAAGTTCCACGGGGCTCTGTATTTGGACCACTGTTTTTCACCTTATAAACTACACCACTCTGCCTATAAAAAATGTAATGGTGTTATATATTGACCTTTGTTTTTACATATAAATACCTTGTTGACCACCGTTTATCTGTTGATGACCTAATTGACTTTGACGATGACCATGTTTTACCTAGTTTTTAGTTGATGACCTGATTGACCTTGTTTTTAGTTGATAACCTTGTTTTTATTTGATGGCCTTAATGACCTTGATGACCTTGTTCTTAGTTGATGACCTTGCTTTTAGTTGATGACTTGATTGACCTTGATGACTTTGTCTCTGTGTGGACCTCCCTGGTGGGGATGTCAGAGGAGGACTCAAAGTCACTGTATCACATCCTGGCATCTTATGGGGATACAGATTCTGACGAGGGCTACATAGGTGACGATAACGTATGGGCGCTATGGAAGGACCTAGCCAAAGGTAACTCATAGAAGGAAGGACCTACATACAGGTAACTTAAATATGGGAGGACCTAGCCAAAGGTAACTCAAACATACATGAAAGGACCTTGCCACAGATAACTAAAACTTTGATGGAAGGACCTAACCACAGGTAGCTCAAACATACATGGAAACACCTAGCCACAGGTAACTCAAACATAGATGGAAGGACCCAGCCACAGGTAACTCACAGATAGAAAGACCTAGCCACAGGTAACTCATAGATGGAAGGACCTAGCCACAGGTAACTTATAAATGGAAAGACATAGCCACAGATAACTGAAACATTGATGGAGGGACCTAGCCACCGGTAGCTCAAACACACATGGAATGACCTAGCTACAGGTAACTCATAGATGGAAGGACCTAGCCACAGGTAACTCAAACATAGATGGAAGGACATATAGCCACAGGTAACTCATAGATGGAGTGACGTAGTCGCAGGTAGCTCATAGATGGAAGGACCTAGACACAGGTAACTCAATCATAGATGGAATGACCTAGCCACAGGTAACTCAAACATAGATGGAAGGACATATAGCCACAGGTAACTCATAGATGGAGTGACGTAGTCGCAGGTAGCTCATAGATGGAAGGACCTAGACACAGGTAACTCAATCATAGATGGAATTACCTAGCCACAGGTAACTCAAACATAGATGGAAGGACATATAGCCACAGGTAACTCATAGATGGAGTGACGTAGTCGCAGGTAGCTCATAGATGGAAGGACCTAGACACAGGTAACTCAATCATAGATGGAATTACCTAGCCACAGGTAACTCAAACATAGATGGAAGGACATATAGCCACAGGTAACTCATAGATGGAGTGACGTAGCCGCAGGTAGCTCATAGATGGAAGGACCTAGCCACAGGTAACTCAAACATAGATGGAAGGACATATAGCCACAGGTAACTCATAGATGGAGTGACGTAGTCGCAGGTAGCTCATAGATGGAAGGACCTAGACACAGGTAACTCAATCATAGATGGAATGACCTAGCCACAGGTAACTCAAACATAGATGGAAGGACATATAGCCACAGGTAACTCATAGATGTAAAGACCCAGCCACAGGTAACTTATAGATGGAAGGACCTAGCCACAGGTAATTCAAACATAGATGGAAGGACATATAGCCACAGGTAACTCATGGATGAAAAGACCCAGCCACAGATAACTTATAGATGGAAAGACCTAGCCACAGGTACCTTATAGATGGAAGGACCTAGCCACAGGTAATTCAAACATAGATGGAAGGACCTATAGGCATAGGTAACCCAAACATAGATGGACATATAGATAGAATCGTGGTAGTGAGACTCAAACTCAAGTGCGTATTTTTTTATGTGATAAAACCGCGCTCTGAAGAATAAAATGTACATATCATTTAGAGTTCCATAAGACTCCGTACTGGGATCACTGCTTTTCATCTTATACCCTACACCACTGAAGCATTAGAATCTTTGCATGTGTCAGTATAAAAGACACGTTAATGAAATGAGTATAGAATTTACAACTTTCTACATTTGCTTAGTCATGCTAATGACTTTGATATATATTTGCTGAATTACAGATCCTACAGATGAATTCTATGCCAAAAAAGAAGATTTTTTCAAAGGATTCCGTGACGTATGTTGTATAATTAATCTTCAAATTTCTGATCACTTATTGTATTTTGCAAATTAAACATTAAACCGCTGAAGGATTTTTCTAAAAAACTTGGAAGCCAAAGGGTTATGTTCAATTTGAAATCAGCATAAATGTCTTAGTTAGCTTTTTCCGCTTCAGTTGAATACCTATGATACGGGTCTACGGTCATTATAAATATTTTGGTTCTTTCAGTGCGGGGACCATCTTTATACGTCAGAATCTGACGTCTACAGACAACAAATCCTGAAGTATAAAAAAATGGCTAAGCCTAAAACCGGAGATCAGACAAATATTCAGTAAAAAAATATCTCACTTTTTTAGTAGTACTATATTTTAGTAGCTGTTAACCGATGGTTCCACAGCGATTTTGCATAGTGCTTGCATTGTTGTCGTTATGTGGATAATAAACCAGCTGCCCACCATTGATTGCCGGGGCTAATTGTGTCGATTGTATATTGCATATTTTGCATATTGCCTATTGCGTTTATTATATATATCGTGTGATATATCGTTTCAGATTATGAAGCAGTTACCCACCAATGGATGCCTGGCTATTGATGAGAGAATCGTGGAGATATTCGCCGGAATGAGGGATGAGCTGTAGACCAAACACGAGATGCTGGGCCAATGTTGGTTTAACCCTTACAACGCCGAAATATTTTTCTATAAACAATGGAGACCAAAGGGTTTTTTCAATTTGAAGTCATCATAAACATAGAGGTAGGATAACTCCTACCTCTATGCTCATAAATGTCTCAGTCAAATCTGTCCGCTTCATTTGAATACATAGGCCTATGTTATGGGTCTACGACCATTATATTTTTTTATTATTTTAGTGCATGGACAGTCTATAGCGTCAGAATCTTACGTCTATAGACGTCAGAATATGACTCTAAAGTCGGTCCCCGTGCTGAAAGGTTAACAATGTTGTTTTAAAGTTGGGCTAGCGTGGTAGACGGTGAACCAATATTAAAACGACGTTGGGTAAATGCCTGTATTTTGCTGCATATCCTCTAAGTCTACATATGTGAGATATTGCAACACATGCAAAAGAACCTTTATATTCCTTAATTACTGCAAGGAAAATATAATCTGATTCTATTTTCCTTGATCACTGTGACGGAATATAACAGCACGGTCCAATAGAAAGGCTACACAATTAACTGTAGAGTCATTCATTGTTGTATATAAATAATCAGAAATGATGTATTCACAAAGTATTTTTTTCAATAAAATATTGCATGGTTTGGTCTTCTTTTATTAAACATGCCAAATGACTTTCAATCTTTTACCTACGCAGATAAATTACTCAGATTCCCATTCACTCTTAACGGTCACAGTAATTCCACCAGATAATCTAATCTAACTGCTACCACCAGATCGTGTACTTAAATTATAATCAAATATTATCTGGAATATTCCCAGACAGAGATGTTGACCCACTGTCTGTGATGTAGGGCCTACGTTGATACAACATTAAGTCAAAGTCATGTATCCGCTGGGCAGCAATAATTGTATTGCATATTGGAGCATCATATTGCACCAACTTTATTATGTTTACTCAAATGATTAATCCCAATATAAACGGCATGGTCCAACATTAAAGTATCAAGCATCATGGTGTCTTTTTTTTTAAATTAGAGAAAATGCCACAAAAAAAACTTGCATGCCATTCCTGTAGCCCATATCCCACTAGGAATCTTACAAGCGAGTGAGTCAGTGGCCTACCTTCTCTATTCACTTTTTAAATCGTTATAAATGCGAATATATTCGTTTTTAATCCGTTGTTGGGAGCAAAATAAATGTTTAAACATCAAGATTTGCAAATGTAATTTTCACCCACTTGAACTTGTGGGTTGCGGTAGCAATTTAAGGGGTTGAAAATTTAAATTATTCTTAGCGCTTTAATAGTTAACTTGGTAACATGTGGTCACTTTTTTTAAATTGTTTTAGGATGGAATTTATTAAAACAATATCCAGCTTTAAATGATGAAAATAAATTATCTGAAAACAACTTATCGGAAATTATATTAGTTGATTGACTTAGTAATTTATAACAAAATGCTTTATTGATTTGAAGACTTTTTATTGCCTTGAAATTTGGTTGAAAAGGTACATTATAAATAGAGAGGCCGTAGCCTGAGGCAAAACCCAGGGGGGGGGGGGATATTTACCAATATTGTGACAAAATGAACCATTGTACAAGTTTGTCCTGAAAATGCAGCTCCCCCCCCCCCCCCGCCGCATGCTACGGCCCTGGAGAAGTATAATTATAAAACTAGACACCTTCTCGTGTTTCCTGAGAAGCGATGAGAAGTAGGCACCCATGACATATCCACACTTCATAAAGTTTGACTGCCACCCAGCATAGCATGTCCTCTGGATGAGCCCCGAGACAATCACTAATTTATCTCTTTTTCTGCTCTGTTGTTTCACGCCTGACACTGCTGTATATATACCGTGTACATCAGACATGACAACCTCACACGCCGCCGTCATGATGGTGTCGTCACAGGCCGCCGCCGTCATGCTAAGACGGATAACTAAAGCGAAATGGTTTAAATTCCTGTTGTTTTCAGGCTGGATGTATTTCTGGTTTCGCGTCTGTTGGAAAGAAACAAGTGAGTACTCTATATCGATGTCACTATGCATGTGTCCACATAATATCGTCCCCGTGGACATGAAAGGGTGTATCTGCCACTTTGTAAAGTGGCAGATACACCCTTTCATATCGAAGTGGACGATATGTACCCAGCAAATACAAGACATTAAATCAGTGTTGGTTTAATGTTGGTCCAGCGTCGAGCTTATGCATTGTGACATCGACATATTTGAGTTATATCGGAAAATACATGGGCTGACACTCTGTGCTGTGATTTTTACTAAGACGTGTATTGGTATCAGCCTATATCGCACTCTGTGCAGTGCTTTTCGATGTGAGACGTATATCGGTCACACCCTGTGCAGTTTTTTTTCAATATGAGACGTATATCGGTATCAGCCTATATCGCACTCTGTGCAGTGGTTTTCACTATGAGACGTATATCATCCCATTGGATGTCACTATGCAAAACCCGTATGGTCTACATAATATCGTACCCTTGGATATGAAGGTGTATCTGCCACTTTGTATACACCCTTTCATATTCCAGCAAATACAAAACGTTGCACAAATGTTGGTTTGATGTTGGTCCAGCGTCGTAGACACGTACGAGTTAATGCATTGTGACATCGACATGTTTGAGTTAAATCTGAAAATACATGGGCTAAAACTCTGTGCTGTGATTTTCACTATGAAACGTATATCGGTATCAGCCCATATCACACTCTGTTTTCAATATGAGACTATATATAGGCTATATCACACTATGTGTTTTCATTATAAGACGTATATCGGTATCAGCCCATATCACACTCTGTGCAGTGTTTTTCACTATGAAACGTATATCGGTATCAGCCCATATCACACTCTGTTTTCAATATGAGACTATATATAGGTATCAGCCTATATCACACTATGTGTTTTCATTATAAGACGTATATCGGTATCAGCCCATATCACACTCTGTGCAGTGTTTTTCACTATGAAACGTATATCGGTATCAGCCCATGTTACACTCTGTGCAGTAGTTTTCACTGTGAGACGTATATCGGTATCAGCCTATATCACACTTCGTACAGCGGTTTTCGCCATGATATAAGACGTTTATCGGTATCAGCCCATACCACACTCTGTGCAGTTGTTTTTACTATGAGACGTATATCGATATCAGCCCATAACACACTTCGCACAGTAGTTTTCATTATGAGACGTTTATCGGAATCAGCCTATATCACACTCTGTGCAGTGGTTTCCACTATGCGATGTATAGGCCTATATCGGTATCAGCCTAATGTCATACTCTGTGCAGTGGTTTTCACTATGAGACATATATCGGTATCAGCCTATATCACACTTCGTGCAGTGGTTTTTATTATGAGACGTCTATCGGTATCAGCCTATATCACACTCTATCTGTAGTTTGAACTACAGTGTGCAAGAAACTACAAACGTTGTTTCGTGGGATATGGGGAAATACAACACATGTGCAATGAAAACGGTGCTGAATTTTACTATATCGCACTCAAATGAACACATTTTGCATATCGTATACGTCTTTCAGATGATATACTGCTTTATAGCGTGCAGATGTATTAAGCTTATTTTTAAAAACGCAACAAAAATTCTGATTATAAAAGAGGATTAATTCCCAGTAAACACAAAACATTTGTATAACATTTATACAATGTTGGCCCAACGTCAAAAACGTTGGGCCAACATTGTATAAATGTTAAAATTAAATGTTTTGTGTTTACTGGGCTAGCAAATAATGTAGGCCTATTAAAAACATAATTCACATAAGTACTTATCATTTGCTAATTTCAGGTTTCAACAGAGAAAATAACAATGAAAATATAACATATCCACAAAGAAAAGATGATTGGGTGATGGAATGGCAGTTGAAACGTAAAGTAAGTAATCTAGCTGTGCAATATAGGTCAACATGTCATGTGACATGTCATGTGACAACAACATGCCATGTGGCATGTCATGTGGCGACTACACTGACAATTTCACAAAAGTTTATTCAGAAGTTAGACTATTTGACATGTAAATTTGAAATTAAACCAGAATGAAGTCAATGAGTTTTCGGAGAGATGGCATAATTGCTACGTTTTAAATACAATATTTTTTTAAATTTAATATGGGGGGCAGATACTTCATCAATAAAAAATGGCGCTAGTAAAATCGGGTGAGAATCAACTGATAAATTAGTGAAAATCGTTCCCCACGGTTATCAAATTTAAATTTTCACCCACATGAAGTTGGTTCTTGCTACCGCGACCCACTACAACTTCAAGTGGGTGAATATTACTGATGTATATTGTAAGTTGTGGCCAAGCATAAAAAAATAAACACTCATTTCATTTCCGATATCAGTGATTCAATCGGCTAAGAAACGACTATAAGCAATTAATATGATTCCACCTATCGAATTATATAATAATTCAAACTATTAAATTTCAAATTGTTTTATATAGTCGTGCATAGCGCTCAAAGAGTTAATATGAACCTTAAAGGTGATCTATCACCCCTTATATGGTATGAATAATTATGTCCTTATATGGGGTGATTGGCTATCATGTCACCCTCTCAGAGGGTCACGTGATAGCCAATCACTCCATATAAGGAAACACTTGTGTCCCATCTTGTGGCAACTTTGATTTACTTGTCACAAATTTATTCATACTATATAAGGGGTGATAGATCACCTTTAATGTTATATGTGTAGGCCCCTATATTATAATTTCAGCAGACGTAGGCCTAATTTGAAAGGTATTGATATCTTAAAATTAAACCTGAATGCAGATAATGAGCTCTAAGGGACGCGCGGCATACATGCAAAAGAGACTCACTTTTCTCATATAAAATATTTTGAAAATTGGCGACGTAGGACTATTTACTTTATCAATAGTAAATATATCGCTTTGTTTTTTTCTGCAATTGGGTGAGACTTAACTGAGTTGACTGATAAATCAGGGGAAATCGTTCAATGCGGTCAACGCTTACAATGCTATGATCTTTTATAATCCGTTATATTAGCCGAATAAGTCACTGTTATTGGGAACTAAATAAGTGTTTAGACATCACGATTTGCAAATATTTTTTCTAAATATAAACGAATAAGAGTAATTTTCTCCCACTTGAAGTTGTGGGTCGCGGTAGCGAGACACAACTTCAAGCGGGAGAAATGATATGAAATTATTTATTGAAGAGTTTTGTGTGTTATTGAAGAATCATTCAGCTTCAAAACGCGCATGCCTGGGACGGTCAAGTGTAGGCCAACAGTAGCCTATTGAGTACAGATTGACGGCATTAATATAGCCACTGAACTGATTACAAGATACTACTCAAACGTAACATTGATCCAATGCTGTTTTAATGTTAGGCCAACGTCTGCGACGCTGGCCCAACATTGAACCAACATTAGATTAATGTACAATGTTTGAGAGAACGTCCTCCTGCCCAGCAAACGCAAGACATTTGTATGACATTTATGCAATGTCGGCCCAACGTCTTCGACGTTGGTCCAACATTGTATAAAGTCATACAAATGTTTTGTGTTTACTGGGTGACAATACAAACTTGGGGGTCAAGCAGTTTCCAAATCCCCGCAGTAATACAGTCAGTTTGTTTGCAAGTAGGCGACCAAGTAGGGGCAAAAGACAAGGGCTTTGAATTATTACTTCATAGATGTCGCTCAAGTATATATGAACTTGCTGTGATTTGAGAACTTGCTCTTAATGAGGCTTTGGGTATGAAACGCATATTTAGTATTATTATGGAATAGGGCCTTGGCTTACCCACGGGCCTTCTGGGGGACCCTTGTCCCGCGAATTTTGACAGTTGACTACACCTTTAAGCCTTAATGTTATATATTATAATTTCAGGAGTTGTTGTTAAACCCCAGCCGACCAAAGAAGGTGTTATTATTCACGTATATGAAAGGCGGATCTACATTTCTGGGATCTATATTCCAGTCTCATCCAGAGTCTTTCTATTGGTATGAGAGTCTAGGACCATTTTACAGGCAATACCTACTAGAGGGGTTTCCATCAATGTATACAATATATGACAAGGATTTTAAACTTAGGTGAGAAAATATATATATGCATAATAGGAATACATACCATATATTAATTATCAAAGCTCTAAGCTATATAATTTAATTTTTCACACACTTGAAGTTGTGCCTCGCTATTGCGACCCACAAATTCAAGCGTTAAACATAGGCCCCCTCATATTAGTGTAATTTGAGACCAAATTGATTCAAGCTAACAGCATTTATTCTTCTAATGTAAGTGCTGCGATTTTGTTGAATTATATAAACAAGTGTATTATCTCAAATAAGAGCTCTTGACATAAATTAATTTAAAGTAGGCCTATGTCATGTGCTGCAAAATTACCGCGCGTGTGCAGAAAGTGATAATTACAGAATTTCAAAAATGATTTGCAACAATGAATTAGTTTTTGTCGGGGGGGGGGGGCGATGAATTTTATCAAATAAATAATTAATATTTTTATTTTTTTCAGAGATATTGGACAAGAAGAGAGCGAATCTATTGCTGATTTTATGGATAAGATTTTGGGATGTAATATTAAAGACCTATACCCAGATGCACTACATCACTGCTTCTTCAAATTGCCATTCTCTAACGCCGACATGTTCAAATGTTTCTTCCCCAACATAACACAGAAGCCAAACACACCAATATGTTTACAAAAAACATCCCCAGTTTGTAATGACACTAAATTGGATGTGAGACTGATAAAGGGTTGTCAAGTTAAAGCTGCGGCGGCAAGAAAATGCTTCAATCACCAGAATGTCACAGAATGTGGTCCTGAGTTAAAACCGTATATCTCCAGATTAAATCAATATCCTGATATCTCCAAAGTATGGCCTTGCATTCAGAATATAGAATCCGCATGTCGTTGCCAGAGACTTGTGGCCACCAAGGTGATCCGAATGACGATGCAATCTGTAGAAGCAGCCATCCGTAAAATACCAGATATCTACATCATATATTACGTGAGAGACCCCCGGGGAATATATGTTTCTAGAGACGGATTTCCATTTGACACTTTGTGTCAACAAATGGAGAGAAATCATGAGATATATTTAGAGTTAAATGAGAAATACCCGGGTGTGTTTCACTTGATGAGATATGAGGATTTATCCATGAACACGGAGAGGGTGGTGGATGATATGTTCAGGTTCCTAAATGAATCAGTTCCTCCTGAAACACGAGCCCAGATCCGTGAGCAGACACATCAGAACGCCGTGACTAAAGACAAACTGGCATTCTACAGAGAAAACTCCACACAGACGGCCACGGCGTGGAGAAATAAACTGAGTAAAGCCGAGAATAAAACGGCTATCATCAAATGTGGCAGGCTATTAAATCTGCTCAATTATACACCGTAACACTACACGGCCACGGCCACGGGTCAGCGTGGTGAAATAAACACGGCCACGGCCACGGGTCAGCGTGGTGAAATAAACTCACTAAAGCGGACAATTAAACAGGTGTGATCAAATGTGGCAGCCTATTAAAGCTGCTCAATTGTACACCGTAACACCATCTATTTGGATTACTGCATGATGGTGATTATGGTGATCTGCTCTGCAAAGCCAAAAGGCAGTATCTGCTTACTTTAAAGTAAGCAGATACTGCCTTTTGGCATTGCACGGTGGTGTTATACTGTGTAATGGTCTGTCTTGCACCATCACTGTATGTCGGAATAAAACAGTTATGATCAAGTGTGGCAGGCTATCAAATCTCCTCAATTATACACCGTAACACTACACTCCACAAACACGGCCATAGCGTGGAGAAATAAACTCACTAAAGTATAGAACGGCTGTCATCAAATGTGGCTGGCTATTGAATCTGCTTAATTATACACTGTAAGGGGGCCACCATTCAATTTCCTCCATTTATTTCATGCAGAGTCCTCCCGGAATTATTTATTTAAAAAATACTTTACCCCCCTCCCCATGCAGATTGAATTGTGGCCCCCTAACACTAAACTCCACAAACACGGCCACGGCTTGAAGAAAAAAGCTGACTAAAACGGACAATTAAACAGCTGTGATATTAAATGTGGCAGGTTAATAAAATGCTCAATCATAGATTGTGACACTGTCTATTAGGAATACTCTGCTGGATGATTATGATGGTGATGCTGCTATGCGATATGCAAACACAGTTTTCATTTGAGTGCCTTATGGGAAAATACAGCACTCGTTCAATGAATAAGGTGTGAGCGAAACAAACACCTTATTCATTGAACGAGTGCTGTATTTTCCTATATCGCACGAAAAATGAACAACGTTTGTATTTTCTCTTACGATAAAGTTACACATGACATAACTGTCATACATTGCAATTCAAAATACAGCAAGAGCGCGATGGGGGCTGATACCGGTACAGCATACGTCTCATAGTGATGGGGGCTGATACCGATACAGCATACGTCTCATAGTGATGGGGGCTGATACCGATACAGCATACGTCTCATAGTGATGGGGGCTGATACCGATACAGCATACGTCTCATAGTGATGGGGGCTGATACCGATACAGCATACGTCTCATAGTGATGGGGGCTGATACCGATACAGCATACGTCTCATAGTGATGGGGGCTGATACCGATACAGCATACGTCTCATAGTGATGGGGGCTGATACCGATACAGCATACGTCTCATAGTGATGGGGGATGATACCGATACAGCATACGTCTCATAGTGATGGGGGCTGATACCGATACAGCATACGTCTCATAGTGATGGGGGCTGATACCGATACAGCATACGTCTCATAGCGATGGGGGCTGATACCGATACAGCATACGTCTCATAGTGATGGGGGCTGATACCGATACAGCATACGTCTCATAGTGATGGGGCTGATACCGATACAGCATACTTCTCATAGTGATGGGGGCTGATACCGATACAGCATACGTCTCATAGTGATGGGGGCTGATACCGATACAGCATACGTCTCATAATGAGCATCACAGCGCAGAGTGTGAGAATGTGCAATTTTGTGTCTTGTACATTTACTTTATTTCGGAGTACATTGATAAGTTATGCAAACGGTGTTCATTTGAATGCAGAACAGCACTTGTTCAATGAATAAGGTGTGAGCATTTAGGCGAGTACCTTGTACATTTGTAGTTGCTGTATTTTTATCACTACATGAAAAATTATCAACGTTTGTATTTAGAACAGCTAACAGAACTAATCCCATGTATGGTATTCTACCCCTTAATTTAAATAACAACTGAGTGACGAATTTGATTGGCTGACCTCGTCATGTGACAGGCTGAGCCAATCTTTCATCGGTATAATATCTTATTTGCTCCTAGAACGATCGTAGATTATCATTAGAATGGAAACATGGAGTGAAAAACATCTCATAGAAAAAATCACTACACAGAGTGTGACAAATGAAATGAATGGGGTTTTAGGCCACCTTTGTGCACATGTAGGCTAAATTTGGGCCATGATAACTTACTGGGGATGGTGAAATGAATGAGATGACACTGCCCTCCAGACACAGGATTCGAAATTCGGCCCTGCTGATCTGAGGCCGAGCATGCTACCCCTCTGTCACGAAGGCTCCTCATAATCTTTAATGTTTACTAGTGAGCGGGGAAGAAACATTTTCTTTCTTTGAAACATGAAGGCCTGAGTGGGGTTCGAACCAGCGATCTCCGACTTTCCAAGCAGGCACGCCTCGTCACGGTGGGTGACTACAGGTAGGCCTACAGGTGACGGACCAGACCTACCGTGACCACTGTCATCAAGTATCAGAATATACAGCACTCGTTCAATGAATAAGGTGTGAGCGAAGCGAACACCTTATTTATTGAACGAGTGCTGTGATGGGGACCGATACAGCATACGTCTCATAGTGATGGGGGCTGATACCGATACAGCATACGTCTCATAGCGATGGGGGCTGATACCGATACAGCATACTTCTCATAATGATGGGGGCTGATACCGATACAGCATACGTCTCATAGTGATGGGGGCTGATACCGATACAGCATACGTCTCATAGTGATGGGGGCTGATACCGATACAGCATACGTCTCATAGTGAACTTCACAGCGCAGAGTGTGAGAATGTGCAATTTTGTGTCTTGTACATTTACTTTATTTCGGGGTGCATTGATAAGTTATGCAAACGGTGTTCATTTGAATGCAGAACAGCACTTGTTCAATGAATAAGGTGTGAGCATTTAGGCGAGTACCTTGTACATTTGTAGTTGCTGTATTTTTATCACTACATGAAAAATTACCAACTTTTGTATTTAGATAGGCTAACAGAACTAATCACATGGTATTCTACCCCTAATTTAAATAACAACTGAGTGACGAATTTGATTGGCTGACCTCGTCATGTGACAGGCTGAGCCAATCTTTCATCGGTATAATATCTTATTTGGTCCTAGAGCGATCGTAGATTATCATTAGAATGGAAACATGGAGTGAAAAACATCTCATAGAAAAAATCACTACACAGAGTGTGAAAAATGAAATGAATGGGGTTTTAGGCCACCTTTATGCACATGTAGGCTAAATTTGGGCCATGATAACTTACTGGGGATCGTGAAATGAATGAGATGACACTGCCCTCCAGACACAGGATTCGAAATTCGGCCCTGCTGATCTGAGGCCGAGCATACTACCTCTCTGTCACGGAGGCTCCTCATAATCTTTAATGGTTAATAGTGAGCGGGGAAGAAACATTTTCTTTCTTTGAAACTTGAAGGCCTGAGTGTGGTTCGAACCCGCGATCTCCGACTTTCCAAGCAGGCAGCCTCAACCACTGCTGCAGCGACGCCGCTCGAGAAAGATGACAATAGCTTATGTTTGGTCGTGAAAAAGCAGTGATTTGTACGATTTGTGTTACAGCAGGGTAATTTGATCAAACAACCTTATTAGAAACTCCAATTAACACCTTGTCGTCAAAAATTTATTCAAATGACCTTCCCGTATCAGAAATTCCGATTAACACACTGTCTATGAAATGAGTCTTTTGCATTTTTCTGAGCACCTATATGTGATTGATGTGTTCTCCTGCCTAGGTGTGGTACAATAAAAACACACAAGCTGATTATTGTTGATTACACACATTTTTGTTTATTTATTTTTCATTCAGCCCAGAAAGCACAAGAATTTGAACCGGTGTTGTTTAGTGCTGGCCCAGCGTCGTAGACGGTGGGCCGGCATTAAAACAACGTTGGATCAACGTCTTGTGTTTTTTAGAGAGTTGATCGATTTGAGACTTCTATAAAGTATATACATGGCAGCTATGTTAACCATCTCAGTATTCAGCTATTTACATGTACTCAATTCATTCAAACAGAATGTCAGTTTATAATATAGTTCATGCAGTGATATCACATGTTGAAGGTCAGCACGTCTACCTTTAAATGGGGTATAGCATTATTTTGTTTCAAAGCATGCCATGTGCTTTAATTCGACAAGTAAGTATGCGACAAGTAAGTCTCAATTAGGTCGCATCGGCGTCATATTTTAAACTTACATATTTTCAATGAGTACAGTGTTATTTTCTATCACATACAATTTTACACAAAATATGTCATATATATATATACTATAAATCTGGCAATTTTCGCAGGGTTTTTATTTTCGCGAGGAAGACAAATTTGCAAATTCAAGAATATCGCTAAAAGTAGTACATGTATTATAAAAGCACTACTAAAATTGAAATTAAAATTGAAAGTATGTGAAGTTTAAAATATTTAATATGCGTAAGTTTAAATATGACGCCTATATGTGAAAAATGTAAATTCGCGAATTCTCAACTTCGTGAAAAATACAAAAAACAGAAATTCGCTAAATTTTAAATACGAGTAAATTATCAGATATAGAGTACTCATAAGATTGGTCACCTGATTGAAAATGGTATTGAGACACTAAACCCTTTACCCCAGGGCTCATTGGTGTGTGTGCAGTACGCAGACAGTCACGCCTCGTCACGGTGGGTGACTACAGGTAGGCCTACAGGTGACGGACCGGACCTACCGTGACCACTGTCATCAAGTATCGGAATATCAAGGCCTAACGTACTGCCCGCCCAGCAGACACAAAATATTGAATGATGTTGGATTAACGTTGGTCCAACGTCGTAGACGGTGGACCAACGTTGAACCAACATTAATTCAACGTCTTGTGTCTGCTGGGCAGTAAAGAGTTATTGTCGGTCTTGTTTCTCCTTTCAAAGAAATGGTCCTGTACTGTAGATTTGAGAATATTCGCTAAGTTTTAATTTTCGCGAATTTCGGGAGGATGACAAATTCGCGAACTCAAGAATCTCACGAAAATTATTATCATAATAGCGCTACTAAATAAAAATGAAAATTCGTGAATTGTAAAAAGTCCCAAAATAAAAAATTCGCAAAAATTTAAACACGCGAAAATTACCAGATTTACAGTATACAATACAGGGACACGTCGGCATCACAATATAGGATCAGATCAATATATGATCAGAAACCGTGAATTGTACCGTCATCATGTTCAACGTGTTCATTGTTGTACACGTTCATAAACAGCCCTCCATGTATGACAGGCAAACCTGTCATTTCCCTCACGTATTGGATTTATGTATTTCAGCAATGGTACACTAGTCCCCCGAGGTAAGTTAGTACTTATTTATCACTATTTGCAAAAATGCATTTCTACTATAGGGCCCATATAGGGATTAAATCTTTACCTTCTAATGCAGCCGGTATGATTTGTTTTCAATGTTGCACAGTTGTAGGGGCCTACTTTGATACCGTCTCAGTCACAGGCTCTGGGCTGTAAGGGGTGTTCAGTGAGCAGTGTTACAGCCCAGATCATGTGCTCAGAGCTGAGCTGAGCAAATATAAAAATAAATAATAATGTTGCAGGCTTAAAATGAAGCGACACAGTCATGCCAAAATCATCATCTTTATATTCACCCCTTGATATGTCTATGTCCTTAGACAAAATTGCGTATTTTTTCTAATTTTCTGTTGCGCTTTTACCAGTTAAAATATAAATTATGTATACTCAGAATGTTATATATGACAACCCCCCCCTTATACTTCATTGTATTAGCTAGCTCACTGAAAAAATTGGAGGTCAAGGCTACTTAATAAGAACAAGATTTAATTTCAGACATACATGAACAAAATAAGAAATACAAAATACAAGAATAGCTGATAAACGGGATTTTCTGTGCACTTGCTATGTTACCACAATTGTCTTCCACAATTATAGTCTATGGACATGTGCACATATTATGGACATAAGGAGCCAAAATAAAATGATTTTTTGATGATTTTGACCTGATTATGTCGCTTTAGCATTTCCAGAACAAAATAATTCTGGCGCAATTTGTAATTATTTATTAATCAGTTAATGTAAACCCGCTAAATTATTTAATTTTATTTTTTCTTTCACTTGAAGTTGTCTCGCTACCACTACCCACAGCTTGAAGTGGCTGAAAATTGCTCATGGTAAGCCTATGTTTGTTTAATTTGAGACCAAGTATTTGCAAATCGCCGTTTTTAAGCACACATTTTACTCACAATAACTGTGATGATTTCATCAGCGCCAGGAAAAGGTAAAAGGTAATCGTTATTAATACGTTTTATTAGTTTAGTTAAATCAGTGTTATTGGGAATGAAATGAGTGTTTAATCATCAAACTTTGTAAATATTTGGTCTGAGATTAAAGAAATATTTTCAACCGTTGGAAGTTGTGGAAGGCTGTAGCGAGAAAACACTTTAAATGTGTGCAAATTTAAATTGATTACCTTGGAGCTTCAACCCTTTCAGTAAAAATGAAATGAATCGGGCTTTAGGCCACCTTTGTGCACATATAGGCTAAACTGGGCCTCCTGGAGAACCTCCTGAGGATGGTGAGATGATTGAGATGACACTGTCCTCCAGACACAGGATTCGAAATTCGAGCCCTGGCGGTCTGAGGCCGAGCACGCTACCTCTCGGTCACGGAGGCTCCCCACAATACCGACTTTCACACGTGGATGGGGAAGAAACATTTTTTGTTTCTTTCAAACCGCTGAGACCGGGAACCGAACCCCGAACTCTGGCGTGAAAGGCAGCGGTGCTAACCACTACCCGAGGGCCCCCGCCCCAACCCTTTCAGTGCGGGGATCTGCCATCTAAAGTCGGTTTTAAACCCTTTCAGTACGGAGACCGACTTTAGATGGCAGATCCCCGCACTGAAAGGGTTGGGGCGGGGGCACTGAAAAAAATAAATATTTATCACGTCCGTAGACACATAACATAAGTATTATGATGAAGCGGAAAAAGCTGAGTACTAGGCATTTACCGTATCCCCGCGCATAAACGTGCATGCCCTTATATTTGAAGATGCACTTAGTTTTCGAAAACAGGGGCATGTACTTATATTCAAACACAAAAAATATTTTTTGAAAAATAGGGCCTACATGCACATATATTCGAGCATGAAATGACCTTGATAATAAACAAATGATAAATATTTCGACATAAAATATGCAAATTTGTAATCTTTTTTGTTTTGTAACGACATTTATAGTACGTACATAACCTCATTACCACTAAAATATTGGCATTTATTATATAAAAATAAATGTAGCCGTAATCTTTTTCACCATTTTAACGGCCAGTCATCATTTCACTAAATGACATACTGCGTGTTTTCATCGTTACAGCTATCGTCAACAGCGCGTCCACACCAGAAGGGCTCAAGACGTATCATTGTTATGAAAACATACCGTTCTCATTGCATGAGATTAAAGCCACTGAGTTACTCCCCACTGACATGTCGCCTCTCCACTCTCCCAATGCTGTCGCATACTTGTGCATCATTTTTCTTCGCGGATCAATAACCCACAATAATCTGTTTATATTAGTGCAAATATTACTACAATAATTCAGGCTTCTTAACAATAATCACTCAAATTACGGGGGTGATTCTTATAATGTGACTTAAAATACGAATTTCTTCTTGTTATGTCGTTTAAGGTGTGAAATTTGGCGACACAATTCCTAATTAGAGGTGTGCACTTAGTTTTCGAAAACAAGTGCATGCACCTATATTCGAACATCAAACAATGTTAAAACATGCGATTTTCACTTATAAGTGCATGCACGTTTATGCGCGGGGATACGGTATGATGATTTCAAATTTAAAAAGGCGTTTAGTTCTATCGTTATGACGTCACCACGATACCCTCCTGTTTTCAGACCTTTTTATTCCTCTTCAAACAATAAAATTTGAAAGAAAAATATCCATAAAATATTATTTGATTGGCTTTCTTCACAGATTCAAGTATTTCTACCCACCCGAACTCAACTTAAACTGATTGAAAAAAGTGCATTGTATAATTTAGCGCTTTGTTAACACATGATATAAACATGGCAGAAGTGAGGGTTTTTTAACCCTTACAACGCTGAAATATTTTTTTCAAAAAAACATGGAAATTTAAGAGTTATTTTCAATTTTAAATCACCATAAATGTCTTAGTTAGCTCTCTCCGATTCAATACCTACGTTATGCGTCTACAGCCACTAGAAATGGCCTAATTCCTTCAGTGAGGAGATCGTCTTTAGACGTATAAAGTCGATCCCCGCGTTGAAAGGGTTAATATCATCAGATAAGTTTCATACCCTCTTGAAGTTGAGTCAAGGTCAACTTGAACTGGTTAAAGACATTGTATATGGTTATAACATGTTACAGATGCTGATAGAAACATGACGGACATCCGGTTTGCGTAATTGACCGGAATCATAATCTACATCACCAGGACAACAAGCCTATAGGGGCCTACCACAATGAGGTGCGGCTTCTGTAGGAAAAGATGGCGCTACCTCGTGAACCGAAGGTATGATATTGTGGATATTTTTTTTCAGTAAAGTGCATGCCATGTATTGTGTCACCCTTTCAGAGTGGTGATCGACTTTAAAAGTCAGGAATCTGACGTCTAAAGACGGTCCCCGCGCTGAAAGGGTTCAACGCTCACATGCATCAGAGCATCATTTTGCATCTCTGAAAAATGACTTAATTTCCCTTTTAGGAACAAAAAAATTATATATCCAAGATGGCCGCCGTGGAAGAAGAAGACTTTCACATTTGCCATGCAATAACATCTAGTATACTGTAGATCTTGAAATTATTGATTTTGGGACTTTTCAAGAAGTTTCGAATTCGCAAATTTTTATTTGTCATAGTAGCGCTATTATAATAATAAAAAATCGCGGAAATTAAAAACTCGCGAATATTCCAGATCTACAGTATATAGCCTATATAGATATTACTTTTTTCTAAACAAGGCTTATATTTTCTTTCTTTTTTACAGCCGAGAGCATCCACGGATTATGCTGCTGATTCTGACGACCATTGGCGTTGGTCTGGTGTACTTCCGCTCTCATTCACCAGGTGGCCATAGTGAGGCAGATGTGTACCTGCGTGAGCTGTCGTCTCCATCACCGACTGATTTTCACTCGCCGCAAGGCGCCACCTCACCCCAGCCTTCTGTATCTATTGACACAGGTGAGTCAATCCTTGGTCTACAGTAACCCTTAGGCCTACAACGCAGACATATTTTTGTATAAACCATGGAGACCAAAGGGTTTCTTTTAATTTGAAATCGTCAAAAATGTCTCAGCAATCTCTTTCTGATTCATTTGAATACCTATGTTATGGGTCTACGGCCATTAGAAGTATTTTAATTCTTCCATTGCGGGGATCGACCTTATTCTATAGACGTCAGATTCTGACGTATAAAGACGGTCCCCGCGCTGAAAGGGTTAAAGGAGATGGAAACTCACTGCAATAAACACGACTGATACTGATGCTTTTATTCAGGCAATTCGTTGTTGCATGGTGCCTATTGTGGATAGGCCACATATTATATTATTATGTTCAAATTCAAATTCATTTATTTATATCTAAACCCTTCACCGCAACTTCCAAGTGCATTCCAGGATCCAGGGATAGGCCTACTAGTGTCCATTGATACAAGCCGACGGAAATATCCGTCATCAATAGATAAGTCAATTGACGAATGCCGACGGAAATTTCCGTCATATGTTGGTACGTATATTGACGAATGCCGACGAATAAGCTGACGGAAATTTCCGTCATAAATAGATAAGTCAATTGACGAATGCCGACGAAAATTTTCATCGCGTATTGAAGTGAATGGGTTAAGAAACATTTACATAAATTGCAGTGTTATAACTAATATAAACGAGACCGTAAAGAAAGCCATGCAGATGGTAATAATTTTATAGTTTTCTACAGTTTTGTTTAATATTTTCTTGCAGGTAGTAACGTTACAGTATCAGCGAACGCCGCCCGTCTGCGCCAGCTGCACTGGGCCTGCTCTCGCTATGACACCCAGACCCTCACAGAGAAGCTTGGTATTCGCCTGGTCGTCGATGACCTCCACCACGCCATGTATTGTCAGGTCCTCAAGTCAGGGTCCACCACCATGGTGGAACTGATGGGAAAGATCATCAAGGAGCAGAGGAAAGGTGTACCACTAGACATAGAGTCACAGCTAGGGTCAGACGGAAGGCTCAAAGAATTCGTCAAATTCGGAATAAATAGGTTTGCTAATTTCAAATTTATAAATATAAAGCAATATAAAGACGGAGTCACAGCTGGGATGAATCCAACGACAGTCAACGTTTTAACCCTTTAACCAGCAAATTCTTCAATTGGAATTTTCACTCACTTGAAGTTGTGTCTCGCTGACGCGATCCACAACTTCAAGTGAGTGAAAATTATTCCGATTTGACAAAATGGAGGTGATTTTTTTTCATTTTTTGCTGATTTAATGTCACTTTTTTTCTTTAACATGTTTAAAATGGTGTACATAATGTGGTATTAAGAGAACGAAAAAACCGAATATATTCGGCACCGGCGGTCAAAGGGTTAACCAATCGGTTTGCGATAATGTACTAGAAACAGATTCATAAAGTCAATGATCCAACGGAAAACTCAAAGTATCCATCAACTTTGGTTTCAATGGGTTTGCCAATACTTTTTTTCTGACATAAAAAATAAGACTCAAGAAAGAAATAATTTTCATTAATGGAAATAATAGTTTATTTTTGTTTGAGTTTAAATTTTGGACATTGACGAGTCAAGTTTAAAATCAATAGATTTGTTTTTTTTCGTCTGTGATTAACCCTTATAGCGCGGGGATCGACTTTAGACGTCAGAATCTGATGTCTAAAGTCGATATGACAGTGATTAATAAAACACTGTTATTATATATATGTATTCGACATAAGAGTCACATATATAGTATCCAACGGAAGATTCTAAGCATCCGTCAAATTTGAAATTAATAGGTTTGCCAGTAAATTAAAGTATTTTTTATTATTTTTGATAGAGATAAAAAGCATTATTTCTATTACCATTATTACAGGA
Source organism: Flabesymbios commensalis (assembly GCA_964017125.1). NCBI lineage: Eukaryota > Metazoa > Annelida > Polychaeta > Terebellida > Flabelligeridae > Flabesymbios > Flabesymbios commensalis. Next base: position 2,337,944 of record OZ024903.1, on the reverse strand, counting down.
AATAATAGTCTCAGTTGTTTGAGTACATAGGCCATCGGAGGGGCAAATTTTAAATCAGTAAATTAGCTAATTAACACTTTCAGTTTCTGACGTCTAAAGTCGATCCCCGCGCTGTAAGAGTAAAAATAATTATAATGGTCGTAGATCCATAACATACGTATTCAAATGAGGTTGGAAGACATGCTAAGACATTTAAGATGATGTCAAATTTGATCTCCATGGTTTATACGAAGATATTTCAGCGTTTTAACCCTTACAGTGTGGGGATCGACTTCAGTCGTCAGAATCTAACGTCTGTAGACGTCAGATTCTGACGTCTAAAGTCGATCCCCACACTGTAAGAGTAAAAATATTTCTAATGTCGTAGACCCAGAACATAGGTATTCAAATGAATCAGAAAGAGCTAACTAAGATATTTATGATGATTTCAAATTGAAAAAAAACCCCATTTGGTTGTGATGTTTTTTACAAATTAATTTAGCGCTTTAAGAGTTAAATACGTTGTTTTGCAGGTTGATTCACCAGAAGTCAACTTTTGAAGAGAAGAAGCGTAAGCTGGACGAGTACTTCACATTTATCATCGTCCGTCACCCCCTGGTCAGGCTGGCTTCAGGCTTCTACCAGAGACTGGTGGACAAAGGGGTCGCACCTAAAAGTCTAACCGGGAAAGAAGCAGCTGGCATTGTGAGCCAGGTGAGGGGACTGCCGCTGTCACAGGTCAAAAACACGGATTTGACGTTTGAGGATTTTGCACGATACGTCTCGCAGTCTGACAAAGTGTTAAGGTTTGTACATTAACTTGAGTGACAGGAGTGCTATCATGTGTAATTGGATCATATATGTCCGTCTCTGTGTGTGTTAAGGCTGTCTGTCTATCCGTAACCATCTGTCTGTCTATACGTTACCATCCGTCTGCTTCTCCGTTACCATCTGTCTGTCTGTCTATGAGCTACCATCCACTGTCTGTCTATCCGTCACCATCTGTCTGTCTATCCGTTACCATCTGTCTGTCTGCTTCTCCGTTACCATCTGTCTGTCTGTCTATGCGCTACCATCCACTGTCTGTCTATCCGTTACCATCTGTCTGTCTATCCGTTACCATCTGTCTGTCTGCTTCTCCGTTACCATCTGTATGTCTGTCTATGCGCTACCATCCACTGTCTGTCTATCCGTTACCATCTGTCTGTCTATCCGTTACCATCTGTCTGTCTGCTTCTCCGTTACTATCTGTCTGTCTGTCTATGCGCTACCATCCACTGTCTGTCTATCCGTTACCATCTGTCTGTCTGCTTCTCCGTTACCATCTGTCTGTCTGTCTATGCGCTACCATCCACTGTCTGTCTATCCGTTACCATCTGTCTGTCTATCCGTTACCATCTGTCTGTCTGCTTCTCCGTTACCATCTGTCTGTCTGTCTATGCGCTACCATCCACTGTCTGTCTACCCGTTACCATCTGTCTGACTATCCGTTACCATCTGTCTGTCTGTCTATCCGTTACTATCTGTCTGTCTGTCTAATCGTTACCATCTGTCTGTATGTCTATCCGTTACCATTTGTCTGTCTGTCTATTCGTTACCATATGTCTGTCTGTCTACCCGTTACCATCTGTCTGTCTGTCTAATCGTTACAATCTGTCTGTATGTCTATCCGTTACCATTTGTCTGTCTGTCTATTCGTTACCATCTGTCTGTCTGTCTACCCGTTACCATCTGTCTGTCTGTCTACCCGTTACCATCTGTCTGTCTGTCTATTCGTTACCATCTGTCTGTCTGTCTACCCGTTACCATCTGTCTGTATGTCTAACCGTTACCATCTGTCTGTCTGTCTATTCGTTACCATCTGTCTGTCTGTCTACCCGTTACCATCTGTCTGTCTGTCTACCCGTTACCATCTGTCTGTCTGTCTATTCGTTACCATCTGTCTGTCTGTCTACCCGTTACCATCTGTCTGTATGTCTAACCGTTACCATCTGTCTGTCTGTCTAACCGTTACCATCTGTCTGTCTGTCTATCTGTTACCATCTGTCTGTCGGTCTAACCGTTACCATCTGTCTGTATGTCTATCCGTTACCATTTGTCTGTCTGTCTATTCGTTACCATCTGTCTGTCTGACTACCCGTTACCATCTGTCTGTCTGTCTACCCGTTACCATCTGTCTGTTTGTCTACCCGTTACCATCTGTCTGTCTGTCTATTCGTTACCATCTGTCTGTCTGTCTACCCGTTACCATCTGTCTGTATGTCTAACCGTTACCATCTGTCTGTCTGTCTATTCGTTACCATCTGTCTGTCTGTCTACCCGTTACCATCTGTCTGTCTGTCTACCCGTTACCATCTGTCTGTCTGTCTATCCGTTACCATTTGTCTGTCTGTCTATCCGTTACCATCTGTCTGTCTGTCTATCCGTTACCATCTGTCTGTCTGTCTACCCGTTACCATCTGTCTGTCTGTCTACCCGTTACCATCTGTCTGTCTGTCTACCCGTTACCATTTGTCTGTCTGTCTATTCGTTACCATCTGTCTGTCGGTCTATCCGTTACCATCTGTCTGTCTGTCTACCCGTTACCATCTGTCTGTTTGTCTACCCGTTACCATCTGTCTGTCTGTCTATTCGTTACCATCTGTCTGTCTGTCTATCCGTTACCATCTGTCTGTCTGTCTATCCGTTACCATCTGTCTGTCTGTCTATCCGTTACCATCTGTCTGTCTGTCTATCCGTTACCATCTGTCTGTCTGTCTATCCGTTACCATCTGTCTGTCGGTCTAACCGTTACCATCTGTCTGTTTGTCTAACCGTTACCATCTGTCTGTCGGTCTATCCGTTACCATCTGTCTGTCTGTCTACCCGTTACCATCTGTCTGTTTGTCTACCCGTTACCATCTGTCTGTCTGTCTATTCGTTACCATCTGTCTGTCTGTCTATCCGTTACCATCTGTCTGTCGGTCTAACCGTTACCATCTGTCTGTCGGTCTAACCGTTACCATCTGTCTGTCGGTCTATCCGTTACCATCTGTCTGTCTGTCTATTCGTTACCATCTGTCTGTCTGTCTACCCGTTACCATCTGTCTGTCGGTCTAACCGTTACCATCTGTCTGTTTGTCTAACCGTTACCATCTGTCTGTCGGTCTATCCGTTACCATCTGTCTGTCGGTCTAACCGTTACCATCTGTCTGTTTGTCTATCCGTTACCATCTGTCTGTCTTTGTGTTAAGGCTGCCTGGGGACACCCACTTCTGGACTGTGAGGTACTCCTGCTTCCCCTGCGCCATAGATTATGACTATGTGGCTAAACTGGAGACTCTGAACGATGACATGGTGCACATACTCCCCCACCTCAACACCACCATACAGAGACACAGAGTGCCTCATAGAAACAGTAAACATGGATACCAGGAGGATTACGAGGCATCTTACAAGAAACTGCCAACAGATGTACTTAATAATCTACTCAAGAAGTACAGAGTTGACTTCGATTTATTTGGGTATAAGCTCAGTGAGTTTTTCAGTGAGGAATCACTTAAAGAACTTGGTGACAGAGGAGTGGATATATTCTAGCAGCACTAATTCACATCCCGAACACACACAAGAAGTTATTGTCAATGTTGGCTTGATGTTGAGCCAGCGTCGCAGTCGGTGGCTCAACATAGGTAATCAAATGAATCAGAAAGAGCTAACTAAGACATTTGTGATGATTTTAAATTAAAAAACCCCTTGGTCTCGATGGTTTATACACAAAAAAAGCAGCGCTTTAAGGGTTAAAGTGTTAATCTATAGCCGTTTTCAGCATATGTATTTGTTCTTTAACCCTTTCAAGCCTGAATTCTCAACTTGTAGTGGCTAAAGATGACTTGAGGTAGATTAAAAATTTAAAAAAATTGCCACATATTAGAAAAACAATTTCATGGAAATTTTCATTCTAAAACCCCTAGTTGTAGGAAAGTTAAGTCTGTTTTCAGGGATGTAAAATGATGCTTTATTGCATCGTGAGGACTTAAAGGGTTAAACGAGACAACTTGAAAGTGGAGTGAGTACTGAATCTCCTTCATCATCATCCACTGCTAGTTGAAAATAACGACAGCAATTCGTCGCCTCGGAGCTAAAGGATCCTATCTGACACTCGTTAGAGTGGCAGATAGGATCCTTTAGCTCCGAGGCGACGAATTGGCGGCTTGTAGTAGGTGAAAATTTGAATGGTATAGTCGTAATCGCGGACGGTTGGTCGGCTTCAAATGAACTTCACTGATAGAAGGGTGGATATAATATTCTACATACAACTTAATGATAGATTTATCTCAGTAAACAGTACATGTAAGCATGATATAAAACAATCAGGGCCACCATACTGGTCACCAGGGATAAAAGACACTATAAAGGGTCTGGTGACCCTTATTTCATAGTGGTCCCCGAAAAGTAGACCACATAGAGACTAGTTGTTTTTGTAAATGGTCGGATTCAATCCTTGGAGGCCATTATGTAGACTTCAGCACTTGAAGTTGAATTCCTGACTAATGGATGGAAGCATGAACGAATGACACTTATTCCTTATCGTTTAACTATATATAGCTGTAGGCTAGACTATATTGTTATGCAAAACCAAAATACAGTAACTACATACTTGTAAAGTAATCAGTTACTGTCGTTTGGTTTGCACGGCAGTATAGGCCTGGCTCGGGTTTGGGGTGTTTTCTGAGGTAATGTGTGTTATTTATTTGTAAATGATATTACACCCAAGGTCAGTGGGGTCACACCGGTGCTGAGAATATCAAGGTTATATCCGGCTACCACCGCCCCCCCCCCCCCGTCAGAATGCTGGTCCGATGCTGGACCTGCGAAGTAGACATAATAGGGTGGCAGTTTTAAATTCAGATATGTTTTCATCTTTATTCACCCTCGATCTGTGAATCGTGGGTGAATAAAAATAGCCCCAGTTTTTTAATCACCAAGCATTATATTTGAGCTGATTGTAACGTAGCCTACTTATTATGTCCATGTTTTGATTGATTACTCCGTTATCATAATTATTTTAACATATTGTTCTGAAAATATGGATGATGGTTTTGAAAGTCAAATGTCCCTCAATTGTTAGCCTTCTAACTATTCATGTAGTCTGTGAATGGTGCTTCATATTGCATATTAGTATTTAAATATCAAGCCAGCTGAGCTGACATCAAAATAAACATTCATGGCACAATTGGCGTTTTTGTACTCGTTGAAGTAAGGCGAAGTTGAATCCAGTGTGGAATAGAGCTATTTTTATGTGAAATATATTGACATCGGGTCAGCCCAGCTCTGACCTGATATCAATATAACAATTGGTAGTCGCCGTTTTTTTTTGAAATGTTACCATCATCTCAGCCCCAAATAACCTTTATAAATATATTGCAACATGATAACACGTCGTCGCACTTTATTATCAACATCGTCAAGATAAAGCAGAAATAACCTGTATTATTTTTTTGTCTAAATCAGTCAGCCATTATCACATTATTTTCTACATCTTCTGATAGTGGTTGTGAAACTCAACAGTGAAAAATAAATGTACTATGGGTTATTTTTATATGATAAATGTATGAAAAATTGCATAATTTTTTTCGCGTTCACTCAAAATATCCAAAATGACGTTTTTGATAAAGTGACGATTTGTCAGTTTTAAAATATACTTTCGGGAATAAAGTAGGTATTTTTAAAGGATTTTTATTGTATCTCTTGGATTGTCCAAAGCACCCCATCTGACAACAAGTATTTTTGAAAAGAGGTCCAGTGAAGGGATTTCAGTTTAACTTTTTTCATCCATTCCAATGACATTCAAATGATTTAAAAGTTCGCTAATTACGTCAAAAAGTAAACATTTTAAAATGTACAGTTATCATGGTTATAATGCGTAATTAAGGATGTGAGTAAATTTATGTCTGCTGTAAAAAAACAGTTTGAATGCGAATATAACGTCTTAAAACTTAATGCGTCTCCATCACTCAAAGGTTCAAATAAAAAAAAACAGTATGCGTATAAATCAATAAGGAGGCCTATTTAATTAAACAGTATCTTAACTTATTCGTATTTCAAATTTATCTCAATTTTTCAAATGAAAAGATATTAAGATTTGAAATCATCACAATTGTCTTAACTAGCTCTTTCCGGTTCATTTGAATACCTATGTTATAGGTCTCTGGTAATTATAAATATCTAAATTCTTTCAGTGCGGGAACCGTCTCTATTAGTTAGAATGTGACGTCTACAAGGGCGGGGGCCCTAGGGTAGTGGTTAGCACCGCTGCCTTTCACGCCAGAGTTCGGGGTTCGGTTCCCGGTCTCGGCGGTTTGAAAGAAACAGAAATGTTTCTTCCCATCCACGTGTGAAAGTCAGTATTGTGGGGAGCCTCCGTGACCGAGAGGTAGCGTGCTCGGCCTCAGACCGCCAGGTCTCGAATTTCGAATCCTGTGTCTGGAGGACAGTGTCAACTCAATCATCTCACCATCCTCAGGAGGTTATCCTGGCCCAGTTTAGCCTATATGTGCACAAAGGTGGCCTAAAGCCCGATTCATTTCATTTTTGTGACAAAGGTCAGATTCTGCCTATAGAGACGCTCCCTGCGCCGATATAATTAAACTATGTATAATGACCGTGGACACATAACATACATGTAGGTATTTAAACGAATCAGAAAGAGCTAACTAAGACATTTATGATTATTTTAAATTGATTATAACCCTTTGGTTTCCTTAGTTTATACAGAAATAATTCAGCATGTAGGGCTTAATAGAAAGAATGAGCACCACAGGCCTAGCTGGTGGCTGACGGCAGTGATCCTGAACCAGCGCCTAAGACGTCATAATAGGTGTAATTGTGGACTGTTGAGTTGGACACGGTCAGTGTTTGTCCACGTTAATGGTATGACTGTGAAACCGGAAGGAAGCGAGCGACCGAGGGCGTGACCTTCACCTTCAGTCTCACTCTCATACCACGGTGTTACTTCCGGGACCAGAGTAACTGCGCATGCTCATCCTTATGGATTAATTATCCTCATTTATAGATAGGCTGAACATCGGTCCTAAAAAAGACAGAAGCTGTTTTTTCCTTTATATGTAGTGCTTGGCCAGCTGAGTTTGTAAGCTCCTCTCCTATTGGCCAATTGCGATTCAAATCAGGTGCGATTCCAGATTTTTTTTATTTCGATTGAAGAAATAGATCGGGGCTTGACACTCTAAATAGTGTGGGGGCCCTGTTGCCGTGGTTAAAGCTGCATGCTTGGAAAATCAAAGATCGCGGGCTTGAGCCCCACTCTGGCATTCAAGTGTCAAAGAAACAAAATGTTTCTTTCCCGCTCACTCGTAAAGATTCAATATTGTGGTAGCCTCTGTGACCGAGAAGTAGCGTGCTCCGCCTCAGATCGTCAGGGCTCGAATTTCGAATGCTGTGCCTGGAGGGCAGTGTCATATCATTCATCTCACCATCCTCAGGAGGTTTGCCTGGCCCAGTTTACAGAGATATTACCTCAACTTGAAACACGAAGTTTTGGAAAGGGGGCTCAGGAGCCCCCTGACCCTTTGTCTGGATCCGCCACTAACCTACTTTTTCATGAGATGCACAACGGACTGGAAAGTTTCCGGCCTTTCTCAGTCTAATTATAAATTAGTTAGCCATAGAATCAGGCCTTCGAAGGCCTGACCAGACCAGGCGCGGATCGGTTACAGTCCGCTTTTCCGAAGGTCCATTTTTCCGAAGGTTCATTGTTCCGAAGGTTCATTGTTCCGAAGGTTCATTGTTCCGAAAAAAAGGTTCATTGTGCCGAAGGTTTATTGGTCCGAAGGGTCATTTATCCGAAATAGGGGTTCGTTGCTCCGAAGGTTCATTGTTCCGAAATAGAGGTTCATTGTTCCGAAGGGTCATTCATCCGAAATAGGGGTTCATTGCTCCGAAGGTTTATTATTCCGAAGGTTCAGTATTCCGAAATCTCACATCTCTCAGACAGGAAAATGTTAATTTGCTATGACATAAATGAAATGATTAGAGCTTTCGGCCGGGCCACTTTTGTGCACATACAGGCTAAACTGGGCCTGGAGATGGTTCACGAGATGAATCAGATAACAATGTTATCCAGACACAGGATTCGCACCCTGGCAGTCTTGAGGTCGAGCACGCTACCTCTCGGTCACGGAGGTTCCCCCCAATATTTAGTTTTACGAATGGATGGAGAAGAAACATTTTGCTATGACAATAAAAATATTATGATATTTTTAACATGATAAGCTCAATAAATACACATATTGAACTCAGATGTTAAAAATGATCCAAGTCATTTGAGAATCATCACTAAAAAATGCAAACGCATAGCTAACTTAATTATAATTAGTATAAAAATCAAATATATTATAAATTGCTAATGTATCTCCATTTATCATCATGTCAAGTATAAAGTATTCATACTTGACATGTTCAGCAGCGCGTACTGGATATGTCACTTTGTGGTTGCCGAATACTTCCCAATTTATCATCATTATCAGACACATTGTAAACTTATACTTAATGGTTCCAGACGCTCTTTAAACCCAGTTAGAGCTACAGACTGACATATAATTCGTGGTTTTGTTTTAACATGTTTAATGTCTACGTTATATCACTCTCCAATCAACTAACAATCAATGAAAGCTGTGTCATTTCGTGGCAATGGGGTAACACATATTATAATAATTATTGACTAACAGCACAATGTGAATCATATATCATTTATCATTAGCAAATTAAATTGGATACTATCACATAGCAGGTGGATTATAATTGGTTCGTACCGAGCCAATTTTAGTGCAAGAAAAATATTTAATCCGCTTTGTACAAGTTTTACTTCGTTTAGGTGGTTTTCGAACTGAAACATGTAAAAAAGTACACATCATTTACTAAAGGCTTCCAGCATGTTCTCAACTTTGATTAACAAATCGAAAACCTATTTTTACAAAAATGAGACCAATTCATATTACATGTACATAAACTACATATGATAAAACCCTTTATGTTATCCAATATACATGTAGGTATGCATAGACGACATCATATACATAATATCCCACCATGCCTAAGACATATATTTCGCAGCCTACATATACAACACTTTTAAATTTAAAGTATTATTTTATTTTTTTAAGTTCAGTGATTTATTCAATCGTCTGTGTTATCCAGTTTATTTTGTATAAACATATTTTATTCACCGAGTACAACAGCACGAAAACAATATTGTAGTACAATGTTCTTCTTATTATGGGCATATGCATGTCTCGCCTGTGGTGAAGCAGCTGACCACATGATCACCAAAATGCAGCGGACTTCTCCATCCCTTTTTCTTTGCCACATACATGGTATTGTATAATACATTGTTATTATTGTATTAGGCATCTTTATCTGTATTACTGAGGCGCACAACGGGATCAAATATGTCAAAACTGTCACCAATAACTCTGAACGATTTACCTACTTAAGCATAAAAATATTACCAATGTGCCTAATCAGTGTAATAATAATATTCAACTCTTTAAAAAATAAGCGATAAAAACGTGTGTTTTTGTGAGTATTATAAATAAAATGTGTCCCTTTTTTCTATATATAGAATAATTTACTTCATTTTTGTCTTATTCACCATGTTCACACACTATTTATGTTGAAAAAAGAAAATTGGAATAAAATGATAAAAGATATATTGAGTTACCAGGTTACATGTATGTGAGCTTTGACACTTTCATCATGAAAGTGATCTATTCGCTCAATATAAAGCAGCTTACGAACTCCATTTCGTATAGCCCAAACTGTATCTGAAACTAAAGGTTTGAGCCACAGATTGCGACGGTACAATTACGTGTAGTGATTCTTATGGGCGCTCACGGCTAAGGCTTGGCCACAATTTATCAAGTCAAAAATAGATTTGTTAGAATCAGTAACATTTTACCTATATTTAGCTCGTTTTCAGCTACGTCGTTAAGCTTTTGTGGGGATGTTTTCAATATTAGTGTGTAGATCGCACTCACGCACCGCCATGATAACAAACATTTCCCTGTTCAAGCAAATTTCACAATCCACGCCCACATCTTCGCGGTGTACAACTGTCCATGATCACACTTCATAGACCCCACCAACATAAACAGAGCAAAACATTTTTTTCACAATTTTTTTTAAAGGGCTCCCTTCTTAATATTGAAGAGGAAATATTGAAGTACATGTCCTCCAATTTTGTCAGCTTTATCATTTTTTCAAACTATCAGGTCAAAATGTCGAGCTTATAACATCTACTAAAAACAGCCTAAATATTGTTCTGTTCCTTTAATATTGTTATTTGCTCCCAAAACACCCCTGTTAGAGCCCCACATATCTAGCCAATTTGTACTGGGGTTGTACCGCCGGGTCCCAGGCCACTGCTCTCCCTATAAAATTGTATCTTGAATCCGCCCACGACCTTCCATGCAGATCTAAAAACATTAAAGAATTTCGCAGATTAAAAACCACAAAAAACATCATTATTTTCCATGTAAATTCATTCTTTTTCGGAATATTGAACCTTATTTTCGGAACAATGAACCTTAATTTCGGAGTAACGAACCTTCGGATCAATAAACCTTCGGAGCAATGAACCTTCGGAACAACGGACCTTCGGAACATCGGATCTTCGGAACAACGGACCTTCGGAACAATGGACCTTCGGAAAAGCGAGCGGTCCCCGCGCGGATCCATAGGGGGTCGCATGCCCGCCCCTTTTTGTGCCATTTTTTTACAAAATCCGCTTAATTGGCCTAAATATTTCAAAAAGTCTTGCGGGCGAGCCCCACCCCCCTGAACCCTCCACGCCCCCTCATTTTTCTAATCTTAGATTCGCCCCTGATGACAACTATGTTGACATTTGGTTACGGTAGTATTTTATAACATAACATAGACTTTTTTTTAAATGTAAATAATATTTTGTGGAATAATCAAATATAATTCGTACTTTCAATGTTACTGTTTCGTAATAAGTAATATCTAATGGTAAAATAGGAGCTTAGTAGTAGGCCTACGTGTACATGTGACATCTTCTACTGTGTCCAAGTGATTCCCACATCGAGTTGGAAAAACAAGTTCAGAATTTATTGTACATGTATATGTAACACGATATCTAAGTGTAAATTTCCACCAACTTGATGAAGTTGTGTCTCTGTACCGCGACTCACAAAAGTGCTCATATTTCTTTAATTTAGGACAAAAATGCAAATGTTTAGTACTCTCATCGTATTCCTGAGAGGAGTGTAGTTTGAAAATACCGGCTATACCATCCGCGCACTTTAACCCTTAAAGCGCTGATTTTTTTTATGAAAACCTTATGAGGCCAAAGTCTATCCCCGCACTGTAAGGGTGAAGAATTAAAGTATTTATAATGGCTGTAGGCCCATAACATAGGTATTCAAATGAAGCAAAAAGTACTGACTAAGACATGTCTAATGATTTCAAATTGAAAAAAACCCTTTGGTTCACATGGTTTTACAGAATTATTACAGCGTTGTAAGGCTTAATGCATCAGATTAAACTTCCACATGTAATTATACATAGGAATGCATGCGTTCTCACGAAGATTGTAATTTTCTCGGAATCGGAATTCACATACATTTTTTGTGTGGTCAGGCCGTGGTAGAAAAAAAGAGAATAATTTAAGCTCAGCTAACGAAGCGTGTGTTGAACGTGTCAGCAGACACAAGACGTTGACCCAGTGCTGGCTTTATGTTGGGCCAGTGTCGCAAATGGTGACCCAACATTAACCCAGTATCATATCAGCGTCTCGTGTTTTTGCGGTCTGATGGTAAGTGGAAGCTCAAAAATAAGCGAAATCACCTGCTGTCACGTGAGAATACGTGAGACTCTCCGGTCAACAGTAAGAACTATGCGAGATGAAGGTGACGTTATTTTTCTGGCATGGCAACCACCCCCCCCCCCCCCCTGCTTCTTGGATCAGCGAATGGTTCTCATAAAGCAATCTTATAAGTTAATCCATTTTAAACACTACTTTAATCAGTAAGTAGTGAATTACATCCTGCTCATAACTTAAAGCAGGTTTTATGTCAGACCCCACTCCTGTGGATGATGACCGTGACGCCTCTGGGTATATGTAGGCAAGAAGGCGAATATAACAGTACCTCACGAGACGTTGACGAAATGTTGCAATTCTGGCCCGACGTCTGCGACGCCGGTCCATCATTGCCGCAACACAAAACATTTGCATATCATCTGTACAACGTCGGCCCATAGAATTGAAAATCCTTAAAACATAAGTAGAATAGTTACGAGAAAATGCGTAGAATTGGCAATCCTGTCATGAGTATAATTGCCTCAGTCACATGGCGGCACCTTCTTCTCTCACTTTGATCCTCTTATTATGTGGTTTTCTCTCGTTAGTCCACCCTTTGCGTCCCACAGTCATAATATGGCGTAATTAACCCTTTCAATTCTGGAGCAATGTGAAATGGGATGTCTCGTAAATTCTGCACTATTGAACCTGAATAAACCGACAAACAACGAATTTTAAACAAAATTGAAATACACAAGTTTTAGTTATGGTTGTTAGGAGGTCTCAATTTTAAATTTGGTTAGACTGAGCAATTTTGGAAATAAGCTTCAAATTCAATGATGGTTGATGCACTTGGTAGGCCTAAGGTTTGAATTCTTCGGCTTCTATGTGTTCTTGATTTATTCGCTACTATTTATTATAAAAAGGGATGGACACGGTTCAATGATTAGAACATGGCACTTTGTAATTGCCACTACCTGACATGCGGGGTTCAAACCCTGTTTGGTGTAGGTTTCCAGAAAAATGTAATGTTTCTCCCCTCTCAACATTGGGATATTGTTTCGATTTTGTGTCCTTGAATAAGAAACTTTACCCTGCGGTGCCTTTCTTCACTCAGGTGTAAGTGAGTACGTGGTAGAACGGAGATGGCAATGTGTACGATAAGTTCAATGCACCGAAATGGCAGAAAAAACGGTATGCTCCACGGGGTGCGAGTAGGCCTACCACAGGGGTGCGAGTACTAAAGGGGTGGGAGCGCTAGAGGGGTGCAAGCACAACAGGGGTGCGAGTACTACAGGGGTGCGAGCACTACAGGGGTGCGAGCACAACAGGGGTGCGAGCACTGGATGGGTGCGAGCACTACAGGGGTGCGAGCACTGGAGGGGTGCAAGTACTACAGGGGTGATAGTACCACAGGGGTGCGAGCACTACAGGAGTGCGAGCACTGGAGGGGTGCGAGCACTGGAAGAGTGCGAGTACTACAGGGGTTCGAGTACTACAGGGGTGCGAGCACTACAGGGGTGCGAGCACCACAGGGGTGCGAGCACCACAGGGGTGCGAGTACTACAGGGGTGCGAGCACTGGAGGGGTGCGAGTACTATAGTGGTGTGAGTAATACAGGGGTGCGAGCACCAGAGGGGTGCGAGCACCACAGGGGTGCGAGCACAACAGGGGTGCGAGCACCACAGGGGTACGAGCAGTACAGGGTGCGAGTACTACAGGGGTGCAAGCACTACAGGGGTGAAAGCACAACAGGAGTGCAAGCACTACAGGGGTGAGAGCACTGGAGGGGTGCGAGCACTACAGGGTGCAAGCACTACAGGGGTGCAAGCACTACAGAGGTGCGAGTACTAAAGGGGTGCTAGAACTACAGGGGTGCGAGTAATACAGAGGTGCGAGCACTACAGGGGTGCGAGCACTACAGCGGTGCTAGAACTTCAGGGGTGCGAGTAATACAGGGGTGCGAGCATCACAGGGGTGCTAGAACTACAGGGGTGCGAGTAATACAGGGGTGCGAGCACTACAGGGGTGCTAGAACTACAGGGGTGCGAGTAATACAGAGGTGCGAGCACTACAGGGGTGCGAGCACTACAGCGGTGCTAGAACTTCAGGGGTGCGAGTAATACAGGGGTGCGAGCATCACAGGGGTGCTAGAACTACAGGGGTGCGAGTAATACAGGGATGCGAGCACTACAGGGATGCGAAAACTACAGGGGTGCGAGAACTACAGGGGTGCGAGAACTACAGAGGTGCGAGTACTACAGGGGTGCGAGAACTACAGGGGAACGAGCACTACAGAGGTGCGACTACTACAGGGGTGCGAGCACTACAGGACATACTGAACATGATGCAGTAGAAGCAACAAGACGTGGAACTAATGCTGCTTTAATGTTGGCGCTGACCCGTATTAAAGCAGCTGTGTCGTTTTGCATCACTGAACCATAATATTTACATTTTCAATAAAATAAAATATGGTACTTATTTAGGCCTATAGACAGTCAGATTCACAATTAATTCATCAACCAGGGTGAATGAATTTCGCGGATTTCTCAGTCAATTCTGACCCTATTTCATTACATTTTGCACACACAAATGTTGCTTTAGTAGGTATTTCAGAAGTTAGACCATTTGCCCCGGTGAGATAAATAATCGTGTATTATGAACCATAATATTTACATTTTCAATAAAATAAAATATGGTACTTATTTAGGCCTATAGACAGTCAGATTCACAATTAATTCATCAACCAGGGTGAATGAATTTCGCGGATTTCTCAGTCAATTCTGACCCTATTTCATTACATTTTGCACACACAAATGTTGCTTTAGTAGGTATTTCAGAAGTTAGACCATTTGACATGATTGTAATAAAATTCTGAGGCGAAGCTATAATAATGGGTCTAGGCCTAATTATAGAGGGTAACATTTTTATCATTTACTACATGTTAAATATACTAGCTTTTAAAGTATATGGAGGACTACAATATTTGTCTTGAGCGCTCTTGAAATTTCATAACAATTTATTTAGAATTAACTGAGAAATCAGCGAAAATCATTCACCACAGTAAATGTGGAGCCTATGCTGCCATGCCAAGCCAAAAAGCAGTATCAGCTTACTTGTAAAGTAAGCAGATACTGCCTTTTGCCTATCATTTATATATACATGTGTCTATGCAATATGAATATGTATATTATGTATGAATTATACTTACTGTATAATAATTTTGGAGGGATCTTATATACATGGGCAACACTTTGACCTCAAATCGACATAAATTTGATGTCTGATGATGGATATCAATTTGATGTCCCTGATTTGACGTCAATTGAACGTCAAACTTTTACCTATGTACATTATAAACACATTTTATTGTACGTCTTCGCTTTGTATACTTATCAAATTAGCATTGAGATTAATTACAATGCAAAACATGGCAAAATAATATTTTACACATTTTATATAAAATCTTGACTTATCATTGACATCAAATTGACAATTGACATCAATAAAATCATGACTATGTATCGACGTCAAGTTGACATCAAGGTGGCCGTTGGGAATTGTATTTAATATAATAAACCATAATGTATATCATAAACCATTATATTATATAAACCATAATATTTACCCCACTGCTGTGGACGTAATTCACCATGCTGTGAATGAAGGTGGGCCCACAATGCTTTGCGAATCATTACGAGATTGGTTCAACGCCTCTGCATGTTGCGGACACAAGCATTGTTACAGTGTCGTTTTAATAACGTTCTACAGTCTGCGACGCTGGCCCAACATTCAGCCAGCATTTATTGGAGGCCCCCGCTGTGAGCTAATGATGACGTGGATCAGGTGATGGTAATGGCGGGTAATAATAACCTGGAGTTAAACACGCGATATGTGACCTTACAAACTGCTTCCTGATCACTTCAGCCATAAATCTACCACGCCTGACAATGAGCTGTCACTACACACAATCCTATCACATCTCACAACTCTGAAATATTTTTGCATAAACCATCTAGACCAAAAAGGTTTTTCTATTTGAAGTCATCACAAATATCGTAGTCAGCTCTTTCCGCTTCATTTGAATAACTCTGTTATGGGTCTACGGCCATTATATTCTCTCAAATTATTTCAGTATGGGGACCGTCTACAGATGTCAGAATCTGAATTCTTTAGACGTCAGATTCGTTCGTCCAAAAACGTTCTCCGCAATAAGAGGGTAAAAGTCTGTATTATTGTAATCCTTATTCACTACAAGCCGCGAATCCATTAAAAAGTTAGGATTCAGTTGCAAATGACAATAGATAGTTCAGTAAAAAATCCCACGATTTTTTTTTGACATCTATTTATTCGACCCCCAATTGAACACATTTTTGGGAAGTTTTATTATTTATTAGTAAAAGCTGTCAACATGTTGTCAACATTGGATGACTGGAACAAGACCCGTCAAGAAAAATAATACATAGAATAAATTACATTATATATGTTTAATATATTAAATATGAATCTTATTTCCATCAGAAGAGATTGATATTTTTTTAACAGAAATGAGAAAGCTAAGACAAGATCAATGAGACTAAGCGCGACTACTATATTTTTAATTTGTTTTATTAGCTTGGTGCGATTGTTAATGCTACCTGCTTGATAGGTCGAAGATCGCAGGCTCGAACCCCGCTCTGGCATTCAAGTTTTAAAGAAACAAAATATTTCTTCCCTGCTCACTGTAAAGATTCAATAGTGTGGGGAGCTTCCATGACCGAGAGGTAGCGACATTGGCCTCAGATCGCCAAGGTTCGAATTTTGAATCCTGTGTCTGAAGCTAGGGCAGCGTCATCTCATTCATCGCAACATCCTCACCCCGGTGAGATGATCATGAGCTGTTCATGAACATTCATGAATAGTTCATGAATGTTCGTGAACAAAAAACTATGAACGTTCATGAACGTTCATCAACGTGTTCATGAACGGTTCATGAATATTCTTGAACAACAAATGAGACTTTTATGAAAGTTCATGAGTTCATGAACTTATTCTGTTTATGAACTCTCACTTTGTTCATGAACATGGGTTGTTCATGAACGGTCATTAACTCAGAAAATTCATGAACCAGGGCTAGTTCATGAACGACCATGAACTCAAAAAAATCATGAACCAGATAGTTAGTGAACATTCATGAACGTTCATTAAATGTGTTCATGAACTATTCATGAATGTTCCTGAACAACTTTATGAAATTCAGGAACTGTCAACCTAGTTCATGAACGGTCATAAACTCAAATAATTCATGAACCAGATAGTCAATGAACATTCATGCACGCTCATGAAATGTGTCCATGAACTATTCACGAACGTTCCTGAACAACAAACGAGACCGTTCATGAAAATTCATGAACTGTCAACCTGAAGTGCCCGAGCCTTGTTCATGAAATTAAGGTTGCTCATGAACGACCAGGAACTCAGGTGGTTTAATAATGAACCTGATAAGCCAGCAACATTTAAACTAAGGTCATGATGTTCACAAACTAAGTTCATGTTGATGTTCATGAATGTTCACGAATTATTCATGAAAATTAATTAACTTCCAAGTCAAAGTCTTTTGACCTGTAAAATACATATAGTATCTTGTTGGATGATTATATTTTTCTGAGGCTACTTCTTACGTAAACACAGCAAGCTAGTTAAGCTTCATTTTGTTAATTAAAAAAGAGATCCCCCCTCACAGTATTACACATAACTGAACAGAAAACTGAGAAACTAATTATTCTAAAAAATTATGTATTCTGTGGTTAATAATCTACCTCAGAAAGTCTCAATTTGCTAATTAATTAGTTAATTAGCCATTGCGTAGTTGACACCATACTCGCTAGGGTAATTAGGCTGTCATTCACCACAGTTCATGAACTTTAATGAACAAACCATGAACTAAATTGAGATTTCAAGTTCATAACAATTCATCAGAGTTCATGTAACAATCCCTCGTGAACTTTTATGAACTCGCCATGAACCGAATTAAGACTTATCAAGTTCATAATAATTCATCAAAGTTCATGAAACTATTTCATGACCTTTCATGAACTAGCTATGAACTGAATTGATCCTACCAAGTTCATAAAAATTCATGACTGTTCATCAAACTCTCTATACGAACTTCATGAACTAAATCATGAACCACATTAGTTCATCAAATGTTCATCAATATTCATGATTTGTCATGAACTGTTTTTGATGAACAGTTGATGAATGTTCATGAACATTCATCAACGTTCATCACTTGATGAACTTTATCTCACCGGGGCAGGAGGTTCTCCTGGCCCCGTTTAGCCTATGATATGTGCACAAAAGTGGCATAAAACACCATTCATTTTATTTCCATTTCTTAAAGCGAAGTTATTGGGAATTTATGTGTTTTCAAACATCAAAATTTGCCAATGTTCGGTCTCAAGTTAAACAAATACGAGTGGTGTTTACCAACTTGAAGTTGTGGGTCGCGGTAGCGAGACACGACTTCAAGTGGGAGGAAATTTAAATTATTCAATTTAGCGGCTTAAGAGCTAAGACGTTTAGTTGGATGATCTCCAAAACTTTTTCCAAAGATGTATTATACCTTCTAATTTTTTTCAACTTGACATATGGACTACCGCAAATAGGACTACTAGCCGTGTCGTCCTCTCTGAGGCCGTGGATTGATGTATTTGCTTTACCCGAAAAAGCCAACATGGCGATGACTTAGAGCGATCCCTACTCCAAGGTCCGAAAAATGTCCATAACTTTTTAGTGACTGTGCGACTTTTGAGCATGCGGGCATGTGACTGAAGTGCTACTGATTCCAAAAAAGAAATGTTTTCGACCTGAATATTCGCCCGTAAGTCTTATTTATGACCGTCCAAAGAAATGTCCGACGATTTTGGACGCGGTCAATCTGTCGCTGAAACCTGTTTCAGCCACTAGGGCTACGCCAATACCATCTCAAGGTGAACGAAAAGGTTGTGGTATAAAATACGGAGTTTACCTCTTAAAGCGCTGAAATATTTTTTATACAAATAATGGAGACCAAAGGATTTTTTCAATTTGAAATCATCATAAATGTCTTAGTTAGCTCTTTCTGCTTCATTTCAATACCTATGTTATGCGTCTATGGCCACTAGGCCCTATAAATATTATAGTCTTTCAGTGTGGGGATCGACATGAGACGTCAGATTCTGACGTCTCGAGTCGATCCCCACACTGAAAGGGCTATTATATTTTCAAATGAAAGCGTCTATACCTTAGCTGTGAATTTATAATTCTCAGTAAGCCCTAGGCCTAGTGCTACCTTATTGTAATGTATGAAATTAAAACTATTTTTTTGTAGATTCTGTCTTTTACGAGTAAATGAATCGTCATGCGCTGGATCTGTATATTATATAGGGCCTTCGGTTTCAAGCAAATATAACATCTTTCAGATACAAATTTCACCTTGAGATTGAATCTGATGTTAACTTTGTATGAGAACCTAGTACAGACCAAATAAAATACCACTGAAGTCCATCAAATAGTTTGTGATGGGTCCTCAGTAAACACATTTTCAGATGACCATTTTTCATAAATAGACATATTTTTCGTCATTGGAAACTGGAGTTTTTTGCTGAAGAAAATGTTAGCAATTATCGCAGCATGACGTGTAGGCCTAAATAGGAAAGGAAGTGACAAAAATTACCAACTATTTTTCAAATGGGAAAAAAACGTGGTTTCAAGTCAGTTTCAGACCATATAAAATGCCTTTGAAATCCATAAAATATTTTGTCTTCCGATGACTATTTTTCAGAACATATTTTTAGTCATTTGAGACTTAATTGTTTTGCCGAAGAAAATGTTAGCAATAATCGCAGAATGACTTGTAAATTGGAATGGAAGAGACAGAAATTAGCAACGATTTTTTAGATGGCAAAAAACCTGGCTCGCGATATTTGGAACACGTACGACATGTAGGCCTAAAGTAGCCATAGGCGGGAATCTCCATCATCCACGGAAGGAAAGAAGATACAATTTCATGAAGATTTTTCAGGCGGCAGATTAGGTTCCCACTGCATCAGACACAAGTCAACAAAAAGCGCGGGAACAAGTCAACAAAAAGCGCGGGAATGGGCACGCTCCACACACAATGTATGGGCGATAATAGGGCGAATTGATTCCGGAAATAGCGGCCATCCGGCCACAAGTGAAGAGTCAACGACTGGCCCCGGTCAGCTGACTGGAGATGGCGGCACAATGCTGGTTTAATGTTGGGCCAACGTCTGCGACGCTGGCCCAACATTAAGCCAGCATTGGGTCGAGGTCTCGTGCTCGCTCGTGGACACTCACTCGTCTAACATGGTCGAGGGCGGTCACTATTGAGGAGAGAAAGTGCAAACAAACACACCTACCATGTTCTTTCGATCATCAGGTGGGAAGGATAACCCCATCTTCATGTATCAAGTTGTCTGCTACCAGACCGGATGCGGCAAGATGGGATAACCCTTGTCATGCTAGGACCATATGAGCTTTGTACCGTAAAACTATGCAAACGGTGTTCATTTGAGTGCGATATAGGAGAATACAACCAGTGGCGGATCCAGGCTCTGAAGAAGGGGGGGAGCCCGGGGTTTTGGGGGCTTGCCCCCAAGATTTTTTTGTAAATTGTAGCCAGGGGACTTTTTAAAGTATTTTCCCGAAAATAGGAAAGGGGGCGCGCCCCTGTTGCCCCCCCCCTGGATCCGCCACTGACAACACCTCACACCTGATATAACTGCCGCACACAAGAGTGGTGCGATATGTAATGATACCGATATATGTCTCATAGCGAAAACCACGGCTATAGAGTGCGATATGGGCTGATACCGATTTACGTCTCATAGTTAAAACCACTGTGCGAAATTTTAAAGATAATACAATCTCACTGATATTGATAAATTATGTTGTGTATCTAGATACACAGTTAATCAAATAATTCAATTTTACAAATATTTTTTCATAAATAGGAATATTGTTAGTTATTTGAAGCTGGAAATTGAGTTAGCAATTCCAGTTTCAAATAAAGAAACATAAGGCAAACGGTTCAGCAGCACACAACGCTAAAATATTTTTGTAAAAACCATGGAGACCAAAGGGTATTTTCAATATAAAATCATCATCATCTTAGTCAGCTCTTTCTGCTTCATTTGAATACCTATGTTATGGATTCACGGCCAGTATAAATATTTTGGCAGTGGCTAATCGTACGTGATTCTTTATAATGTAACTCTATGGGCAGCCTCGTTTACGAAATGGCGGGCTCCGAAATATTTTACTTTCTCAGAGCGGGGATCGACTTTAAACGTCAGATTCTGACGTCTAAAGTCGATCCCCGCTCTGAGAAAGTAAAATATGAAATGGATTAGCGTATTTGACAAGTTAGGTAGCCGCTCTAATATTCGGGGGGGGGGGGGGAGGTTATATCAAAATTATGACCAATAATAAAAAACCGTTGAAATATAACAGAAAAAGAGAAGGATGTTTCCATTGAAATTAAAACAATTGCTAACATGTGTAGTGATACTACTTTATGATGAAAAAGACAATGACAAAATATCAAATATTGTAACTTATCATAAAACTATGTAGGCCCTACGTTTCATTTCATATCAATGAATCGAAGTATTTTAATTTTTAGTGTAGATTAGTAAATATTATATACATAAACAAAACATAACATACTAGTTATGAAACCAATTTAAACTTTCATTCTCGGCGGTACATATAATTTTTGAAATGACACAATGGCGTTTTAAAAACTAACTTAGCTTAACGTCGAGCAAATTGTCAAAATATTGGTATTTGACAGTCAAAATTTACGAGAGTAATGCACTACTCTAGTAAATTTAGTGTTTCGATTTCCCATATTTTAGGGGGCCCCCATTCAATCTCCAGGGGGGGGGTGGAATTTTTTTTTAAATAAATAATTTCGGGCTGACTCTGCGTAAAATAAATAATTTACTTCAAGAACTGTTCTACTATATAAACATGTACAGTAATAAGATTTTAAATTTTTAGCCCCCGCCGAGCCGGGTTGAAATAAATAAATTGTCTGCGACAAAAACTCCAGCCCCTCCCCCCCCCCATACATCTGGTGATTGAATAGTGGCCCCCATAGCTGAGTAGATTAAAAAATCATTGATTGACACATATATTTATTATTATTTTTCAATCGGAAAAGTCTGGATTTAATGACATAATAGCAAACAATATATTTAACAAAGATAATAAGCAATCACAATATAACAAGACTAGAGTTATGAAGGTACTAATTGCACTGACACTGCGAATTTAAAAACATAACAAAACTAGGTCTACTGATTATGACGTAAATGACGGCGTTTATTCTAGGTTATACTGTAGATTTGGTAATTTTAGCGTGTTCAAATTTTCATTTTTCTTTACTACAGCTATTGTGATGATAAATTTCGTGAGATTCTTGAATTTGCGAATTTGTCCTTCTCGCGAACAAATAAAAACCTCGTATCGCGAATATTAACAGATTTACAGTATATATACATTCTTTCAGATGAGATAATGACAACAAACTTTAACAGCTTTGCTAACAAACACAACATAACATCACTGTAAAGTATATACAGCTATTGAGATCACTAATTTAATAGAGTTACTGATATTAAATACCATAGATATGAAGTTATTCACATCACTAAACTTATAAAAGTTATTGTCATCACTAAAGTTGTAACGCTGTTTATTGTCTTCACTAAGCATGCTGAATCATCAAGTCATTTTAAAGTTATGACTCTATTAAGATTAGTAACATCAAATGTAGTGATAAAATCTATTTAATAATGTCACAAACTGGATCCCACAAATGTTTACATTTTGGTGATACATGTTAGCTGTATATCCTTCTAGAGATATGCGAATCCGATTAAATTGTGTCATAGGTAACTTCCACACACTTATGCAAATTGCTGCACCGTATGCACCGTATTCCTTGAAATGTATACAAAATAAAGTAGCTTAGAAAGAGGCCAGCAGGAATTTTTGGATGGGTCAAACTTCCAATAAAACTGACGGTTCACCAAAATATTATCCATTCTGTTTTTTTTTTTAGGGCTATGATCTGTTGATTTTGTAATGACCCAAAATAGACCTCTAACCACTAACAGCACATACCATATCCAGTTGAATCCATATCAGATGTTCCTAGATCAAGTTTGCAAAAAAATCTGGCTGTCATTATATTGTGACATCACAATGTACATTTGATGTGAGTGATTACTCTTCTGTCTGTATTGCATTGTGACGTCACAATATATATATGATGTGACTACTCTTCTGTCTTTCATTACCATGATTACATTGTGGCGTTACAATGTATACTTGCTGTGATTACTTTTCAATCTGTATTACATTGTGACGTCACAATGTATATTTCCTGTGATTACTTTTCAGGCTGTATTACATTGTGACTTTACAATGTATATTTGCTGTGATTAATCTTCAGTCTCTCTTTACATTGTGACGTTAAAATGTATATTTGCGAGATTATTTTTCAGTCTGTCATTACATTGTGACGTCACAATGTATATTAGCTGTGATTACTCTTCTGTCTGTCATTACCTTGTGACGTCACAATGGATGTTTGCTGTGATTACTTTTCTGTTTGTCATTACATTGTGACGTCACAGAGGCTATTTTCTGTGATTACTTTTCAGTCTGTATTACATTGTGACGTTACAATGTATATTTGCTGTGATTACTCTTCTGTATGTCAATACATTGTGACGTCACAGAGGTTATTTGCTATGATCACTCTCCAGTCTGTCATTGCATTGTGCCATCATTTGTTGTGACTACTTCCCAGTCTGTCATTACATTGTGACGTCACAGAGGTTATTTATTTGCTCTGACAACTTTCCAGTCTATCATTACACTGTGACGTCACAGAGGTTATTTGCTGTGATTACTTTTTCCAGTCTGTCATTACATTGTGACGCCACTGCTGGGATTACTTTTCAGTCTGTCACTACATTGTGACGTCACAATGTATATTTGCTGTGATTACTTTTCAGTCTGTCATTACATTGTGACGTCACAATGTAGATTTGCTGTAATTACTTTTCAGTCTGTCATTACATGGTGACATATATATTTTCTGTGACTACTTTTTAGGCTGTCATTTCACTCTGAAGCCACTATAGCTGTGTCTATTTGTGACGTCACAGGGGATATTTGTGGTGATTGTGCCGTCACAATATCTATTTGCTGTTATTACTTTTTAGGCTGACATTGACTTGTGACATAGATACGTCTGTTGACCCCGTGGTGCTGGGTCGCTGACCGCCAGTGACCTGTCCAGCCTTTTGCTTCTTCCTCGCACAGCCAAACATCGTCATCAGCTCGTGTCTGAATTTCTGGCCCGTGAGGCAGTACAACACAAAGTTAAGGCTGTGATTACAGACCAGGAATACTAGTATGCACTGACTAGTGAGAGCTGTGATGGCGTACACGTGCATGTCCTCTCTGTAGGGGTACACGTTCAAATACACAAAAAATATAGCGTACGGTATGTTGAGGACAGTAAAGGCAACAGATACCGTCATTAACATTTTAGTGAGCTGCCTCATCTGCTTCTTGGCTCTGGTGGCCTCCTTTATCTGCTTCTCTTCACCTACAAACAGACAATATTACAGGAATCAAGCAGCTTAACTAAAACAAATGGTTATTTATCAATATGTGTTACAATTTTGTTCAAGTTCTCATAAAATATTTTGTAAAGTTGTAGGTAATTTCTATGGATATAAGGCCTACTCCCAAAAATTGACTACATTGAAATACAATTTTACACAACCTGTGTAAAAGTCCATATATTCTGTTTTAATAATTCTCTCTTATTTCGTTAGTGGCTGTATATTACCTTCGCTCTGCCTGCCTCTTGACACTTCTCCTCCTGTCATCTTCTGCTGTGATGCTGATGCCATGCGCATGCGCCTGAAGATTAGGACGTTACATATGATGACCACGGCTATTGGGATGTAAGGGGAGACTGTGGACTCAATGAAGCTCCACTTCTCAAAGAACCCGCCGTACTTCTCCACATTATAACTACATAGCTGATTCCACGCATGAACTGTCCACATGTAGTGTGAGTTGAACATGAGGGAGATGGTTGTCATCACGGCCAAGGTGACCTTGGCGCGCTTCACTGTACACCAGGTGATGGCCTTTAGCGGGAAGCTCACCACCAGGAGGCGTTCAAAGGTCATCAGGGCCACCGTCCAGTTAGAGTTGATGGACACGAAGCTTTGGATGGCGAACAGTAGCTTACAGAACACGGTGGATATCATGGACCTCTCGTAGAGGCGAGCCACCATCGTGACCAGGTGACTGAGTAAGGTGAATACGTCCCAGA
Organism: Flabesymbios commensalis; assembly: GCA_964017125.1. NCBI lineage: Eukaryota > Metazoa > Annelida > Polychaeta > Terebellida > Flabelligeridae > Flabesymbios > Flabesymbios commensalis. Next base: position 2,312,739 of record OZ024903.1, on the reverse strand, counting down.
CGGCCAGAGCCGCGAAATAGACAGAGGAAGAGGTGCGCCTCATGTTAGGTCTGAGCATCACGGCAAGGGAGAGCAGGTTCATGGGCACCCCAACCACAAACGCCGTGAACACCGTGGGCTTGTACATCTCTAACGAGATGGTGTACTCCTTATAGTCATATGGTGACATCACGTGAGCCAAGGCTGTCGTCACTTCTGTCATAGTGCCGTTCATTGTGACGTCATCCATGTCTGACGTCACTGTAGGCATGGGCATTACTGTAGACATGATAATTTAGTGGAGAGTTTGTAGTTAAGGCTGTCTGGAAATAGAGAAGTAACATATAGTAGTACACTTTTGAATGGGCGGATCTAGAACTTGGAAAAAGTGGGGCTTTATTGTAAGTTGGTTGACCGCAATCCTACGATTTATTTGTAATTTGAGCGTAATACACAAGAGATTGGGTAGGCTATCGCACCAAAAAGGTTGAGTATTAAATAATAATTTCAGAGCAAAGTTACAACCATGAAATATTTCTGCATAAGCCATGGAGACCATTTTTTCCATTTTGAAATCATTATATAAATGTCTTAGTTGGCTCTTTCCGGTTCATTTTTTGGCCACGACTAAGGCGGCGACCATCTAGCTGCCTGGCTGAGATCGAGTCTGAAAGTCTGTTCGATTTTACCCTGGGCCGTCAATAAGATGTGTTTAAATGCATATTATATATAGATACAATAGTGGGTTGTAAGCGTTGATCCAATGTTTGGCCAACACCTTGCTCTTATAACAGGATGGCCGTGGTGGAGGTCATTTGATGTGGGGCAGAAAGCAGGCCAAGTGCAGATTTTTAGACAATTGGCCAACCTATTTCCTGTATGATATTTCGGCTCGACGCCGACCCATCATCTTAGATGATGGACCGGCATCGCGCCAAAGTATGCTCCAATAAAAATGCTATGTCTATCACTGCGGAGATGAAAGATGGTATGCAGCCATTGAGTTTCGGCGAGATGCCTTTTTTGACTTCTCTGAATCAATAGTACCTCTGATATGCCTTAGGGTAGTAGGCCTAGCCGGTTACTGTGTCGTGAGTAGTTACTGTCTTATGCCTCCTCATAGGCTTGATTCGTATTAAGCGCGAGACTCTACTTTGATTCACTTAGACACGAATCACAAAATTGTGAATACAAAGTAGTTGAATTTCTCTGTTGAAGTCAAACGCTTGCTTCAGTTCCCAGGTATTTTTATTGATCTTTCAAAAGCGTTTGATACCATAAAGCATAACATTTTGCTACGTAAACTTGAATATCACGGAGTTGAAAATATTACACACAATTTTTTCCACAGTTATTTTTTGTCAAATAGACAACAATATGTCGAAATCGACTCATGCTGCCCATCACAACCGGTATCCCTCAAGGGTCTTTTCTGGGTCCACTCTTTTTCTTGATATATATAAACGATATTGTTAATGATTTCTTTCATTTCATTTTGTTTGCTGGTGATACGGCTTGCATTAGAAAACATCACTAAATCAAATTTCATTATATTTCATAATACACACAAAAATATTTTTTATATCAAACTCAAATATAAGTAATATTCCAATAAAACAATACAATTTTTGGGATTAACTTTAAATGAAAATTGTATTTGGACAAGTCATGTTTCCAAGATCGTATGTAGAATTGCCAGTAAGATAAATTTAAACATGTACGTGCTACCACAGAATATATTCCACTTTTGTTATATAACACTATTATTTTACCACATATAAACTACATGATGCTCATATGGGATCATCACCATCAAACCATAACACAGTTACAAAAAAGAGCAATATATGCAATTACAATAAGTAAATATCTCGCCCACACAGAACCCTTATTTAAAAAAAAGTGGAAGATATTTTTCGACTTCAACAACTTAAATTTTACTATCGATTTATTAATATCACCGTATCTGATTATTTTCTCTCATCATCTTTCTCAGGAAAGATACACCAATATAGAACTAGAAAGAGGCATGAGTTACAGCCTATTCGAATATATCATGAATTTTCTAAGAAGAGCCTTGGATACAGTATTCCTATTATAATAAATAGCTGCCACCCTAGCTTGAAAGAAAAAGTCTACACACACAGTCTGTCTGGTTTTACACTTTACTTTAAATACATAACCATAGAAAATTACAATATTCACTGTGGTATTAAAAATTGTTATGTTTTTTGGGCCTTTGATTGAAGCAGCCTAGCATCGAACCAGCCGTGGTTCTTTGTCTGAATAGTTTTGCTGTACTATATTGAGACTATATTGTACTTAAAATATTTTGTTGTTTTTTGCGGTTTTTCATATTTTTTTCATGTTTTCTCTATTAAATTCATGCATGGATGGCCCGTACGTTAGCGACGTAAAGCGTCTAAGTACGGGTCTCCTGGTCGTAATATATATTTTTTTTTTACCCAAGTAAAGCTAAAAATTGCATGCTTTTATATTACGTCCTAATAAATGAATCTGAGTTTGATTCCGAGTCTTATTGGAAAGGTGTTTTTCTTGTATATATTTATATAAATCGTGCTCACCCAAATTGAATTATTCAACCCCCTTCCCCCATTTGGATCCGCTCCCTGCAAAATAGGATAAAATATATATCTATACTGTTATAATTACTTACATAGTGACTTGGTGATGAGGCTGTGGTGCTCAAGACTGACAAGAAAGGTGTGATCTCCTGTTACTTAAACAAACCCACCTCCTTCTCTTTACTTGTTATCCTCTCCCTGATTGACGTGTAATTTTTGTCGTGTTGTTATCCTCTCTGCCATTGGTCAGCGCAGTTTGCTCTCTGATTTATTTGTAACTGTTGTTGAGTTGTTATCCTCTCTGTCATTGGTCAGCACAGTTTACTCTCTTCCCAGAAAAAATGATACATGATACATTTACCCATTGTTAGATTAAGGTTGGCCCATCATCTACGACGCTGCGCCAACATTAATTTAACAGTGGGCGAATGTGGCACCGTTTGCTCTCCTCCCAACAACCCAGCAAACACGATATATGCGATCCAGTGTTAAATCAATGTTGGGCCAGCATCACAAACATTGAGCCAGTATTTTACCTATGCCTCGTGATTGTTCAGAAATATGATACGTTGGCTATAGACTGGCTCACTTTTGGGCCACCGTCTACAACGCTGGCCCAACTTTAAGCCAACACTGGGTCAATAATACACCCAGGAAAAACGACACAATAACCCAAAATTGGTATAATGTTGGGCCAACGTCTGCGACGCTGGCCCAACATTAAACCAACACTGGGTCAATATTCCGTGTTTGGTTGGAAACACTTGCCGCTGGCGATAGGGTGGTTTGATGTTGGGCCACTGTCCCCGGCGTTGGCCGAGCATTAAAGAAACAAATCAGGTGTGCTATAATTGATTGACTTGTGCGTGATGTTTGACCAGATCTGACCACTTTTTATAGTCCACTTATAGACTACTTATCAGTGGTTTAGAATTAAGTCAAGGCAAGGTCACCAGTATTTAACTCTCGATTGAGAATTAGGTCGAATCAAGGTCACCAGCATTTATCTCCAGGTTGAGAATCAAGATCCACTTGAGGCTCAAGTGGGTAACATTTTATTAGGCGTTCAATTAAGAGTTTATTTATTTATCAAGAGTTCCATTCCTTCCGAAAATATTGAACTCGTGACGATGCTGACGCAACTTCTTAAAACTTTTAATAATAAAGCTTCACATTTTAACAACAAGCTTCAAATAAATTATATATTTCAGGCTGATATACAAATATTTTATTAATTGCAAGCTCGCATTGCTGACGCTGTTGTCAGCTTGAAATCAATTAGAATTTGTGGTAGGTAATAGTGCTTCAACAGCTGCACATTTATCAATATAATTCGATATTTTTAAAGCACAGATCGTTAATTATTCAGCATAAGAATCACATTTTTGTACCGATATGATAATTTGATTTTGTTGACAAGGAAAAAATTGTAAAATTACGAACGTATTGTAAATGGAACCACACGGTGTGTATAAATTACCCTAAACACACTCACTTGAATCACATTTAAACATCTCAGCTGTGAGGGTTTTCCATTAAACGCTGAAATATATTTCTGCATAAACCATGGAGACCAAAGTTTTTTCCCATTTGAAATCATCATAAATGTCTTGGTTAGTTCTTTACGCTTCATTTGATTACCCATTTTATGGGTCTACGGCCATTCTAAATAGTTTGCTTTTTCAGATAGACTGTGGATGTGAGAGTCTGACGTCTACATAGACTACGTCAGATTCTGACGTCTAATGTCGGTTCCCGCACTGAACGAGTTAAACCCTCACGGTACATCAGAACATCATTTTGCATCTCTGAAGAATGAATTCCCCTTCATCTAGGAGCTTTGAAACAATTTTTATGGAGCTGTTTTAAAAAAACAATATTTTGTCATAACACATTTCAACACATAAAAGTGATTATTATATATAATTATGATTTAATCATTTTCACAAATTTGTATGTGAAATATGGAATTTTTCAAAAAAGGTATTTTATCACACGTGATTACTAGCGAGAGAAACATCTTTTTTTCTGAGAAATATTTATAATTATGGATCTACTATCACTTGATATTATAAAGTAGAGCATATATAGGTTTTTGTCCCTTAAGTTATATTTAAATGATATATGAGAGAAATAACAATTTTCTGATAAATATCTATAAATATGTTATTTGATGTTATAAAGTAGAATATAGGTTGTTGTCCCTAGAGTGGCCCTAAGTGATCCGGTGTAGCCTTGAGTAGCCTTGTGTGGCCCTGTGTGGCCCTGCGTGGCCCCTGTGTGGCCCAGCTCAGCATCACACACGATTTCCAAGTGTTATTTCAGTAATTAGGGCTATTATTTACACCACTACGTGTTAGACGCCTCAGTCATCCTGCTGAGTAGATTACCATCATTTTCTCCACCTTCACTTCAGCACGTCTCTGCGGCCACTTTTTGATGTAGTTATTATTTCATTATATTTACTACAGACACCAGACGTTGACCTAATGTTGTTTTACCTACTCATCTAACTTGCCTGAGCGGGGGTTCTCTACATAAAACACAAATATATTTTTCCGATGCAAGTCTGATATCGTGACCGTCTATTTTGACCGATGAGGTTGATTCATTGTTGTATCACGTGTTCGCATTGCCATATGGTAATGAATGATCGTGTCATTGTGTCATAACGTCAATTTTTTCATTTTCCTGTAACATTTTCGCCAACATACCATGTGATTTGCAGCCCTTTAGGATTCAGAGGGGGTCCCTCTTCCAAAATTAAATTCCCTCAACCCTTAAAGCGCTGATATATTTTTGTATAAACCATGGAGACCTAAAGTTTTTCAATTTGATATCATCATAAATGTCATAGTCAGCTTTTTCCGCTTCATTTAAATATTAGAAATATTTTACTTCGTATAGTGCGGGTATCGTCTTTTACGTCAGAATATGAAAATTTAGAATTGCGGGTGTGATTTGTGGCTATTTAATTAAAAAAAAAATCAAATTATGAGCTTTAATTTACGTAAACCTCCCTTTAGACAAAAAGTAAACAATGTGTATGTTCATTTTACAAAGACCGTATTAGATATTTTGTATCATGACAACATGCCTGATTAATCTCCCCCCAACACGCGAGGATCACGATGGATTAGTAAATCGACGCTAAAAATGTCAGTTTTTTAGAAAGTCGATATCAGATTGATAAATGCATGGGCGTGTGACGTGACTGTTCCGGAAAGTTGAGCCAATATCGGGTTAATGGTGGCCGACCGTCTTCGGCGCCGACCCAGCATTGGGTTGATCACCATCCCGGTTGTCACGCTGTGAAATAACCCTTAAAGAGCGGTGATCGACTTTAGACGTGAGAATCTGACGTCCATAGACGTCAGATTTTGACGTCTAAAGTCGATCCCCGCCCTCAAATAATTAAAATATTTTAATGGCCGTTGACCCATACCATAGGTATTCATATGAAGTGAAGCGGAAAGAGCTGACTGAGACATTTATAATGATTTCAAATTGAAAAAAACCCTTTGTTCTCAATGGTTAAAGCGACAGAATCAGGTTAAAATCATGTCCATAGACTAAAACTTTTTTGCATTTTTTTTTTAATTTTGTAGTGCGGATGCATCAGTTAAGCGGGATATAGAAAACAAAAATTACAGTTCTAGTAGATGGTATTGCTTACATCATATGGTCATATTAAGAAGCCAAAATAAAATCACCGATTTTTTGTTTGTTTTTAGCCTGAGTGTGTCGCTTTAATACAAACATATTTTAGCGTTGTGTGGGTTAAGCATCATTACGGCCAGATGTAATTAATGCTCTTGACGTAGCCTAGTGACTCATGTTAAGTCTAAGAAACCTGTGAAATGTTTTTTCTTTGTCACCTGACACGCTCACAGACTGAGAGAAAGCTTTTTGTTCAGGGGAGCATTCAGAACTCAGGGAAAGGAGGTTTGATTTGACATTTAATCTGAATCTAGGTTCATTTTGGGTGACACAGACGATAGAAAAAAGGTCTGTGTTCATAACTAATGTTAAACAACAAACTCAAGATAAATTTATTGACGACTGGGCTGAACAACTGTCATGCCAAAATCGACAGGCAGTAGAACTTAGAACATATACAAAACCTTCTCTTCCTATCCGAATCTCGCTACATAGACCTATGTAAGTGATCTGACTTACATTGAACATGCGTGATCAGCGATTGTCATCTCTGTCCCGGCTCATTGCTCCCACATAGCAGCAGACCTATGCTTTCACAAGTTTAGGCAAGTGTGACGGTGATTGATCGTGGATTGCCGGTAGGGGAGGGGGGGGGGTATCTAATTGGGGTACTAGAATGGCGCTTATTGTGCCTATCTGTGCAAACAACAGTTTATACCAGACAAAAAAAACAGTCAGCCAAACGTTTATTGTGCACTAACATTAGCTAAACACTGAACCAGTGTTAATGACTCATATACGTCATATTTGCTGATGTCTGACACGAAAACAATGCATTTCATATAAATTTGTTCTCATCATCTCATAAGATAAAGTGATATAATGGAATAATAAATCATGCGTGATTAAGTGATCACACACACAGCAGTTCTGCTCTGCAAATCAAAAAGGCGGTATCTGCTTACTTGTAAAGTAAGCAGATACTGCCTTTTCGCTTTGTCATGTTTGTAGAGCAGAGTAGACCTGTGCGTTTAAGCCTATATGATTTGCATCTGTCCACGGTCATTCACTGATAATGTTACATGTCCTAAGCATGCTAAGTAAGGCCACTATGTTTTTTCTCTGTTTTAGATGAGCGCGCGCATTGGATTTAGGCTGCGCATTTAAAAAAAATGTGTTTTTGCAGCCCAGCGCGCACATTAGATTGTTGCCGGGACTTGCCGATTTCCTAAGAAAACGAGTTAATTTCGGGAAATAAAAAAAGTTCACGAGAGATTAAAAACATTTTTTCCAGTTATGTTTTTTTTGCTTGTTTTTTCGTCGCCCTCATTGACCTTTTTAAAATAGGTCAAACGTTCTTTTTATTTCGTCGCCCTAATTAACTTTTCTAGAAATCTGTCCAATATGTTTTTATTCCGTCGCCCTTATTAACTTTTCCAAAAATAGGTTCAATGTTTTCCTCCTATATGTTTCTTCCTCTCTCCCTTATCAGATTTTCTGATCCAAAACAGTGAAAATAAACATGGTGGCCTATGCTACTGAATTTTTATTAACACGATCTTTTGTGGGATAATATCAAAAACAATATTATAAGATCCCGAGAGCTAGTACAGCCACTAGATCGATTTATCCTCAAAGTGGACACGAGATATTTGTATAGTATTTTACAACGTTGCCCGATATTGTATGTTTTGCGTTTACTGGGAAGAAATATAACATCAAGCACACGTAGGTTACAAATGTCATCAGATTTCGTAGCCTGATGACAAATTACACTTATCCCAGACGTGGTGTGAGCGGAATGTCACACCTATTGTCTTTAACCTTTTCACTACCATACATGACGGAAATTTCCGTCGTCATTTGTCAATGAACGTAACCATAAAAATGACACAAATTTTCGTCAAATATATACTACATTTATGTATTTTTCGTCATTTGAAGCTGGAAATTGCGTTAGCAATTCCAGCTTCAAATGACGAAAAATAGAACTTCTACACCAGTATATCTGATCCTGGCATGCACCCCAGCCTGGAAGTCAAAGGGTTAATCCCTGCAAGGCGCCTTGGTATCTGCCTTTGATCACCATTTGAAATGCCAAGCAATCAATATTAACTGTGCAAGAGAGATTTTTTGTAAATAAACAAAATGATACGTTTTTTTACAAATAGTGCTCCAAATAAAACAATACTATTATAATAATGCCAAAAAAATTTCAGAGTCTCATATATTACTATCATGACAAATAAGTCTAAATATTTTTATTGGTGTCAATAAAATATCTATCTATCTATGTTTTTCCAAGCCAGTTTCAAGCCAATCAGAATATTATCCAGATCAAGAACATGTTTGTTTCTTGATATAATATAATATAA
>OZ024903.1:2106070-2303940 GCA_964017125.1 Flabesymbios commensalis | reverse complement strand
TGTCAATGGGATAGTCTGTCAAATTAATAGCACAAAAAAGTGATTTTTGTGAAAAAAATATTAATGATTGATTGGAATTGCTATAAAATCTCCTGAAAGAATTAGGACCGATGAAGCAACCATAAACAATATCCACATCGAAATTTAAAGACTGTAAATTGTTTTTGTGATCAGAGAAGGAGGTTCCTTAAAGCCAAGTGTCATTTTTGCTGAATTTAAAGTATGCTAACGTGACGTTTTTGTTGACACTTTGTTAATGTCATGTTAGCAAAAGTGTGGCTAGAAGCCTCTTCGCTGGTTAGAATTTTTCTGCACCCACTCAAAAATAAGTGTTTGGATAGTTGGTTTTAGATTATTGCATTGTAGAATTGCTAATATAACTGTATTTCGATGGTTTGCAATAAACAGCAACATCTAACGTGACAGAAGTTAAGACACTTAATATCTGGTGATGTCAATGATGCAAATTATAATACTAATAAAGAAATATAATTAAAATAAAAATATATAGGGACAACGATCAAGAGCAGCTTCAGATGAAAATTAAAAGATATTAAGATTATATTTCTGATTAAACAAGTATTTATTTCAAAGCTCAGTGTGTTTTTCGTTGCATTTAAGTTATGCTAAGGTGACGTTATTTTTGACATGTTGCTAATGTCACGTTAGCAACAGTGCTAATAGAAGTCACAGTATTGCCCAGACTTTATATGCACACATCTAGAAATATTTACTTGAATGGCTGATTTCAGATTGTTGCATTGTAGAAGGGCTACAGTATTTTATTTTTGCTGTTTGGAATAAACATCAAGTGCTAACGTGACAGATGCCAATGACACTTCGCAAAGTATTCTGTTGTTAGAGAAGATTTTCCAACCACTGATATAATACTGGATATGTAAACACAATTGGACTAACCAAAAATCTTTGGATTCCACATTTGAACACCTTATTTTGAGAGATGAGAAGAAGTAGGCCCTATCTCACTTACCATATGAATCATGACACTGTCACGTTGACAGTTCCAATGTCACACAAAGTGTCACGTTAACATATGAAGAGTCAAAGAGCATGTCACGATACACTAATATGTGTCAAGAATATTGTCACATTAATAACAAAGGTGTCAAAACTTCACGTTAGCACATTTTTAAGAAAGCTGTGGCTCATATACAAATGCAGCCTATGTTCAGTGAGTTGTGTGAATGGATCCTGCATATTATTATGTACATCATCATAGTGTTTTAATATTTAATTGCACATCTAATATTATGTTTACAGTACTGTGCCATGCTAACGTTACAGCCTATATTATTACCTGCTTTATTTGACCATAAATAATCAGAGCAGGTAATTTCAACTGACCTAAAACTTTCATTTCCCCATTACCATTTTTTTCCAGCACCTTACCATGATGGTAGGTAGTCAGAATAAAATAAATAAAGAATAATATTCTTCATATATCAATTATACACTTATGAGACCTAAACGAATTTAAGGATTTGACACTGTCACGATAGCATTATAAGATATGCCATTCCCTCTATTTATATGCATATTCCACAAATATATATAAAAAGATGCCATTTTTATATCAAAGTATGAAACCCTTTCATACTCATCGGAAATATTTGTTATGTGTATTTCTGAGTTTCACCTTCGTGCTAACGTGATGAAATACATTGACACTAAAATGTCACTTTTTAGTTGTTTTTTGCACACTTGTGAACAGTTGGAACGAAAGTTTTTATTGTGATCTTGACTTGCACATTTCTTTAAGAAACATTTCTTCGTGAAAATCGATATATTAAAACAGAGATCTTACAATGCCTTGGTGCACTAAAATTAAATTTTTAACCACATGTGGTAAATTTGGGAAGTTTCAGAACCACGATTAGATTAGGCCTACCTACTAGTCTACTGCATGGTATGTGATATTGCTGTTGTTAACGTCAATCACTGATACACACAGACAATATGGGTCAACTTCTTGTAAGCCTAACATGTATGATACAATGATATGAGTCAGTAGGCCCCCCCCCTATAAGAAAAAGAAGTGATCGAGCTTATCACCGTTGATATCACCTCTCTACCTCCAGACGCTTTGTCCACTGGGAAAAAAACAACAATGGCGAGCTCCAGTCTTTCGATCGCTACCCGAACTTTTGGCGATAATCCACGTAAATTCCAACTTGAGGATGGCGGAGAATATTATTATATTGGCTCAGAGGTATAACTTTGTCTGTTTAAACTAACTTTGTAGGAATTATATTGTCGGTCAGCACAGAAGACGACTGGAAAAGCATCGGCGTTTCTCCGCCTGTGCCGGTGGACGCACTGCCATTTGTCTACGCTCATCACTAATTATCGCCCACCTAAAATTAAACCAGACACTGATCTGTAAAACTGTATCAGCGACAGTGTATGTACACACTACGCCTAAACCAGACATCCTAGAACGACAGAAACGCCAATAATGAATGAAGCTTTGAACTTTGAAATCATATCCAGCAGCACCTCCTATTTGGAGTATCAGGCTGGAGGGGGGAAAGGGCTGGTGGATTTAGTCAACCAGTTGACTCTTTGAACTTTGAAATCATATCCAGCAGCACCACAGTTTTTGATTCTATGGCAGTTGCCGGAAGAGAATTCCAATCAGGGATAGTTCGATGCCAAAAAGAATTTTGTCCCAGTGTGGTGTTAGCTCTAAGATGTTTATAGGCCTGATTGTGCCCACCACGTGTTCTTCTGTCCGCTGGGATTAAACGGTCATTGATAGGAATTTCGACTAGCTCATTTAAAATTTTGAACATCCTTACAAGTCTAGAATTTTTACGTCTTGTTTTCAAGTCAGTCCAGCCCAGGTTCTGAATGAGAGATGTCACACTGGCTGTTTGTCTATAATTTTGGGTGACAAATCTTGCTGCTGATCTTTGAATTTTTTCTAATTTATCAATATCTTTTTGTCTAAAGGGGTCCCAAACTGCTGAAGAGTATTCTAAAGACGATCTGACCAGGGAGAAATAGGCAGTCTCCCTTAGTTTGGGGGGACATGCCTTCAGGTTCCTCCGAAGAAAGCCCAGAGTGGAATTTGCTTTACTTGTAATTTTGGTAATGTGGGCCTCCCATTCCAGGGTCTCACTAAGGCAAACACCAAGATATGGTGTTGATGAAACGTTCGCTAGTGTTTCACCTTTAAGGGTGTACTCAAATTGAAAATTGCAAATTAATGTGTAACCGTTTGCATACGTTGCGTATAGGGCGGTACGCCCCTGGTCGTATGCCCAATATCGCGAACCACGTTTTTCGCCATTTAAAAAATATTTACTGGCTGAATGTTTTCTTTTTACTTCTATTCAACTAACTAATATGTCCTGCGATCTCCAGGTATAGTTTTTTGTTGAAAATTATTTTAACTTGGGAAATTCTTTCTTTGCTATGTATACCGATATTCCAGAGTTTGCCTTAATATTGCCCTGCGCTCTAATAATGAATGACTTGCGACTGTCAGCATACATGACAAAGAAAGGTTTAGACGATGTGAAGTATTTTTTTCCGAAAAAATGGCAGGAATAGGGGCCTATAACTTGGCAAGTTGAATGGAGTTGAAAAAAATAAAATTTAGTCACCAAATATTTTTTAAATGGCAAAAAACGTGGTTCGCGATATTAGGCGTACGACCTTGAGACCCCCTATCAGGCCTATGAGATTATTATGAATTTATGTCATAATAATGACAAAGTGAATCATTCATGTCACCGATTATAATTTTAGACACATTACTGGTACATGTCATAGTGACAATACTATAAATTACCTTTACAGCGAACTGTGCACTTAGACTTTGATTACTAAGTCTAAACCATTCAAGGTAATTTGATCTGGACTGTAATCCATCTATGTTCAATTACTAAATAATGATTATTATTTTTATCAAACTGTCAAATAATTTCGGAAAATTACAAATACTTTTATGATTATGTACAAGATATTCCATGCAAAACATTCCATGCCAAGTCTAATTTACTTGGACTATGATATAATTAATTTGACTGAATTGGTTTAAGACCAAATAACTGAATTGGTTGTGAGACATGACCTCGTGGCTTTATATAGAAGCAACTTTAAATGCAAAGCAAATATATCACCTTTACTCACAAAATACCAAACCCAGGGGCGGATGCGTGATTTGAAAAATTTCCATCCTAATTAAAGCCAATTAAATTACAATTAGAAATTTTACGGTATTTAATTGTCGCTTCCTCACTCATTGGTTACTGTGTTTGCAGCATTGGCCAATGTGAATGTTGAAGATTAAATTAACGTTGGGATACCGGTAACTGTTTTTGTTTGCTGACCAGTATAAACAAGTCACTAAATTTCATACCAGAATTAGTAGATCCCCCCTAACCAGTATTTTATCTCCCGTCAAGCTTTCCCGAGCGTGTGAACGCCTTTGCCCAGGATTTCCCCCAAAGCGTCATGGCACCATGACGCTTTAATTTTTACTCTGACGCTTATGTAAGTGCCGTGACGCTTTAGGAAATCCTGTGACGTTTTTAACAATGCCTTGATGCTTCCGTACAACATTGGCATCGTTGTCCAGCGATACAGATTAGATCTTACAGCATTACACAGGCCTACTGTGATGCCGCATGGCAGTGCGTAGCATGCTCAGTGGTCATATGATGTCACGTGGACAGGCACTGGTGGCGGGTCTATTAGAGTGTAGCTGGCTGCGTGTGCCCAGCAAACACGATACTTAGGTATATGATAGTACGTTGACGTAATATAGACTTAATCTTGGTCTATCGTCTTCAACGCTGGCTCAACATTAAAGCGCGTTGTTCCACCTGCCGTGTTTGCCGCGATTACAGAGCATACGCCTGGTGTGTCACAGTCCTCTACTGTGTCTACATGAACCCAATGTCAACACAGCGTTGGTTAGGAAATGGAGCGTGCTGGCTGAGATAAGTTGGGGTATAACTTATGATATTCTCAGAAAGTAAAACAAGTGATGCCAACCTTGTTTGTGTTCATTAAATGCTGGGCCGATGTCACCAAATGCTTGTATTTAAACCAACTTGTTTTCTTGTACAGTAGTCCCCCTCTGATACGACTTTCATACTGCCAGAGAACCAAAGTCGCATCCAAGGGGTAGTCGTATCTGGGAGGGGTGAAAAAACTCTAGAAAAAACGTAAAATGGGCCGAATTTGATGTTTAAGACAGCCCCTTTAAACACCTCCATTTCAGTTGTGACACGATCAGCGCAGTTGACAGTCTGTGTTAATTGCCTGTTCTAACGGAAACACGTAATTCAGAAGTACTGGAAGTGGCTTGTGTTTTCATAAGCATTGAGGCATTTTTTTCTCCACATTTCAATATAGGCCTATGCTTTACAGTACAAAACATGTGACACTGACTGTGACGGCTACTTTTAATTGATGTCAACGTCAAAAGTTAAGACTACAGGTTGAATACTGAGTCATAGTGTTCCATTCTGGCCCAGCATTAAAACAATGTACCCTATTATCCCTAATAAACGTGCCAGGTAGGGAGACACAGTTGGGTCTTGTTTATTATATATGTGCATCGATATGTGATCAATATTACATTACCAAATAAAAATTTTAAAACAAATGTTATGGATGATGCCAGGATGTAGACTGTAATTCTCATTGAAATATTTAATGGCAAACAGGCGAGACAGGCGTCTTCTATGTTGACTAAGATGTGAACTTAAACAGACAATACCGACAACCGCAATACTAGCGCAGATATTATCTTCACGTGTATACACTCTCGTAATGCACTTGGTTGTGAATATGGTCGTCGCGAGACGTTGGTGCAATGTTGTTCTAATGCTGGGCCATCGTCGTCAATGGCGGCATGGGCTTGGCGTCTCGTGGCGGCGTACTGCGCTCACGTGTATTCCCCATGATGATGACTGTTAGACCTGCCTCATTTTCCAAATTAATAACTTCGCGAGTTTAGGAGCTATCATTATCTAATTTATATCATTATTTTCAGCGTTGAATAAGCTGTCTGGTGATATTTATTACATGTCAGTACGACTATAATTTAAAAAGTTAGGTATTTTAAGTGGGATGTTTATCACAACTAGCCGACACACTGACACCGTTGATGTCCCCTGCCAATTAGTGTTGTAATGCACCTTGTAAAGCCAAGGGTGCACTGGATGTCAACCGCACCGTATGTAAATACATATCTACAATAAAATCCCATTTAAACATGGTTTTAAATTAATAACAGAAAAAGTATTTAAGATACAGTGAAAATAGTTATATCACCGGAAAGCATTTTTCAGCCACTATAATGCGTTCCCAACGATGTGACTAGAATAATAAAGTCGTTATACATTTAGTCAGCTGGAAACATTATTATAAAAAGTCATCTCTTGTCAGTGTAGGGTTGCCAGACATCTGTAGACGTGACACAGTCTGGGAACAGCTAATTTCAAAAAGTCGTATCTTTAGAAGGATATTGCTATCTGGTACGGTGATTTGAAGCTACCAGTACACATCTTCACAGTTTATGGACCAAGATTGTGTCAATGCTGGCCCACTTCATACGACGCTGTACCAGCCTTAAGCCAACGGTGGCTTAGCATACGTATCTACTGGGCTGTAATCGACGGTATGTACACACAAGCAATAGCTTCAGACCGGCAGCTCATGCCAGGCTGACAGTGCCACTGAGCAGCTAATTTCAAAAAGTCGTATCTTTAGAGGGAGGTCGCTAGGTAGTGCCATGATTTGAAGGTCGCATGTCGTGGGAGAGGGGAAGTCGCATTTAAGGGGTGCTTAACAGTGCAAAGCACGTTGGTGCTCAGAAAAAAAGTCGCATAGTAGGAGAAGTCGGATCTGAAGGGGGTCGCATCTGGAGGGACTACTGTAGTAGCAAGTTCTGATGATAATCCAACAGCGTGGCACTAATCTATTAACATGATTAAGGCCTAATTAATTTATTTTTATCTCAACCACAAACAAACATCATGCTATTGAACAGATCTTGTATTGACCAATTTCTGAATAATTACGTTATGCCTAGTGTCTAATGGTCTAAAGATTTTTTCGAATTAATTTTTGTGAATAAAAAGTGTAGGCTAGTCTTATTTTTAATTATTCACAATGCAATTTAATCCAATAGTCTTGTCAGACAAAAATCATCTCAGGCCCCCATCTCATGGTATTTCTCTGTTATCATAGTTTGATACAGGGGCATAATGGACCGCTAGACAGAGTAGACACTACATATTTTATTCGTCACTGCATAAGCCCATTGTCCTATTTAAAAATAATTTGCTGTGTACATATGAGAAAATAATTAGTGGTCTATATGCATGATATCACAAGGGTTTTAAATGTCAAACTGGCACTTAGTTTTTTTATATCAGTCTACATGCAGAATCAGTGTTTAATTTTTTACCAGCACAAACAGTGGATACAAATTACTTCTAAAATCCACCAAAATGCATATAAAAAGGTTTTCTAATTGAAATTTCAAAGGGAGCATACCCCCAGACCGCGTGCGGCGCACAATTTGCGGTGCTGTGATTGTGCTGCGATTGTTGATCAATCAAGAGTGTTTATTTAACAGTCAAGATGTCTGATAAATCAGGCATGTTGGCAATAAGATCGGGGGAAAACATATGACAAAAGTGACATCGGGACTTTAAAACTATTGGCAGATGGCATATACCGCAATTGGCATTGGCGGAAATCCGTTCCGCTTGGCAGAAGGCGGGCTTGGCATTATAACCGGGGGCAATACAGCAGCTGTATTATTATTTTTATTGTAGGTGGGTAACCATTTGCGGATGTTCAGAGGCTCCCTTTATAAGAAGTATCCTTCTATGTGGAGACGTTTGATGTCCGTAGAAGAGCGGAAAAGACTCGCTGAAAGACGTGAGCAAACTCAGCAGTGTAGGCCTAACCCTTTCCATATACATATTTCTCTGAAACAAAAATTAGGGATGCCAACAATTATGATTCAACATATTTGCTCCGTTAAGATTTTCAAATATTTTATCAAAATTTAAAATATTCTATCAAATTGTCACTAATTTTCTGTGAATTGCCAATATTTTCGCATCAAAACAGAACTTATATTATAATCAATTTTATTCTGACTGATAACTTCTAAACATGATAAATACAGATATTATTTACTGAACAATATTTAATTAAGATAATTTAAATCAAGCATACTACGTGTTTAGCTCTTGATGTTGGCATCTCTTCTAGTTAAAAACCTTGTAGTTGTGGCTTATATTCCATTGAAAATTTTGCAAAAACATTCTGTTTTTAAAAAATATCCACTTCGCTCCAAGGTCAAAAGGATTAAAATTTATTAGCTGGTATGAAAATTCGATGAATATGTGTTTTTAAGTAGCACTTTTGATGGATAAATCCTTTTATCTGACTATACGCTACACACTACAATGGTTTGTTTGTGTCACATTTTTCTTCACTTCAGGGTTCTCACTGGTGCAGTTAAAAAAGAACTAACACTTTACTGCATAATAACCTTTTGCCTCCTACAGCCTAGGACACAATTATAATTCTGTAGAGCACGTTTTTGTCGATTTCTCCGTCAATTATCAAACAAATTTTATGAAATTTTGTACAGGCTATTTCCAAGTCATGTCCTAACATTTGTAAAAATTAGTGAAATTATATGCAGTATTTCAAAAGTTAGACCATTAGACATGTACTAAATTGAAATTATGATGACCCTCTATAAGCCCATTACACTAATTCTGGAATTTTATTACATTTCAAATGGTCTAACTTTAGAAATATTCAATATAATTTTGCGAAATGTTTACCCAAGTTAGGACATGACTTCGAAATGTCCTGTGCAAATTTTCAAGGAAATCGGTTCAGAATTGAGAAATCGATGAAAAGCATGCGGTACAGATTTACCAAAATAATTGTGTCCTAGACTATAGTGACTTATATATGCTCACATAAAACTTCATGCAGTAGCTCTAATTAGAACACTGCCATTTTGTATGGCTATGAACAGATGTATTAAGAATCAGTGCACAATTTTGACCTAAATTTAGACAGTGACAGAATGACATCTGTGAAAAATTTAGATAACTACCCAACTTTAACCATGTTAACCAGTCCGCATACTGAAGAAACTTAAAACGATTTTCAATTATGTAATTAATCAGCGTGTCCTGGCAATTTGATTTACAAAATGCATTTTAGGCAGAGCTCCAGATAATTTTTTGGTTTGAGGAGTATTTCACTCATTGAAATTGGTGATGAGGAGTGAAAAAATAAACAAGGAGTATTTTTATTCATACAACAACATGAAAGCGTCATTGATCATTTTTTTCTTACACTCAGGTCACATAGTTCTGCTGATTGCTCATGTACAAAATACAACAATCGTTTCATCTTGTCTGTTTCTTTTACTTTGATGGGTATTTAGAAAGTTTTTTCATGAGTAATATTACTCCTCAGACTTTCTATCAATGAGTATTTGCTGTTTTTACATGCGTATTTTACGCATATAGGCATGCTATCTGGAGCTCTGTTTTAGGCGATCTCTACTTTTTTATAAATGGCAATATATTTTTTTTGAAGCTGCAATTAGGTGTTGGCAATACAAGGTTTAAGTGAATAAAAAGAAAAGAGATGTTGATTGTTTAATTCAGCATGCCACAACAGATGGCAGCCGAAAATAAGCAAGGAAAGCATCTCAGTAAAACAGGAAAGTGCTATGGACAGCTCCCTGTGGCCACTGGAAAAGTGACATTTGAACCTTAACCCTTGTTATATGGTTTCAGGCTTGTTTTAGATCAATAGATAAATTAATATCAATAAGTTTGATCAAATATTTTTTGGTAGATGCACTATATATATATTTTCATAAATATAAATATTTTTCGTCATTTGAAGCTGGAAATTGTGTCAGCAATTCCAGCTTCAAATGACAAAAAATAGAAACAACCAATTCAGCAGAACCATTAGGAAAGTTCATTTTTATATGAAATGCACTTTGGTAAATGGTCAAGTGGTCTCCAGCCCATAAAGATAGCTGCCAATAACACAGTCCACTGTAAAACTATATCATGCATATTTTTAGGCCAGCTCTAAAATAAACTGTGTTTCGGTTTTCTCTCCTTACTTGTCCATGGGGCAAGATAACATGTTAAAAGTTCCGCAATTTGCAAACCATATAATTCTCAAACTTTTTTGTCATTATAAGTATTGTCACATTTATAAGAATGTACTCAAAATTTTATCAACCTTATAAAAAAATCCCTTCCTCCCTATACTGATAATTTAAACTGTTTTGAAACCCAAAGCAAACATATTTTTATGGGTGGCCTTAGTGTCTTCTCAAAGAGACATTCATCCAGTGAGAACTCTGCCCAACAATCATTAGACATTTAACCCAATGTTGTTTTAACGTTGCACCAGCATCACAATTGGTGGCCCAACATTAACCCGACATTGAGTGAATATGTGGTGTATTGTTGGTGTATTTTTGCACTTTCTTTCACTCTTCTATCTATCTATTCTATCTAATATGGAAGGGGTTAACATATATTTATAATAACATAGAAATAGATGTAGATAATGTATGTATAATCTAATGCACTCTAACATTTACCTTATAGCATGTGTAATGCACAATTTTACTTTCAAATGCATTATAGATTGCACTTGGGAGTTTTTATTGCAGAACTCTGGCATAAAGGCATCATGCTTGGCTGTTTGGTGGCTTCTTCATTTTGTCCAACTTAACATGCTTAGCCAATTGTACTGCTAAAGCCATTAAAGTTTCAATGTAAATTATATACTAATGAAATATGTTTATCAAATAATTGCTTTTAGCTCTTTCAAGCTCTTACGAAGTGATACATGTATTTTTATTTAGCATGTTTAATTTACACGATCATAACTAATAAGCTTTTAATTTTTTTGTTTCTGATTCGAGCTTTTTCTTATGTTGTGCCCTCGAAGGTCAAACTAGTTTTGAATTCACTTGTTCTTATTTGCATAAAATATTGGCAAAAAATTAAACAGTACAAAGTTTTACCTTTTCAGGCCTGAATTTACCATTGTCATCTTCATCTAATATACAAGACGCGAATTGTTGTCGTAATTCTCGACTTGTAGTGGATGAAGATGACTTGATGTGCGTGAAAAAGAAAATTGCCATGTATTGGTAAACCAGTTTCATGGACATTTTCATTCTAAAACACTTGGTTGTAGGAAATTTAAGTCTGTTTTCAGGGATGTAAAATAATGCTTTAATGTATCGTGAGGACTTAAAGGGTTAAATTATATTATATATTGAATTTTAAACTTGTCAGAAAGTTCACTGCCTCCTAATCTTCAAGTTCTTGGTAAGTTATATTTACATAAGAGTTCGCTAAAAGCTATTTAAAAGCAAAATTGAAAAGTTGTCAGTTAAATAATTATAGTTTATCATCACAGAGTTACACCTTGCTTTTGCAATTCACAACATCATAGCTTATTTTGAAATAATTCTTGTGAACTTTCTCAATGTTGGTCAATTAATTTTTATCCCACTTGTAACTGTGTTTCTTTGGTATTATAAGTTCAATTCTAGACACATTTCACTCACAATCATATAATTTGCAGTGATCATTGTAAATTTCTGAATTCATTTTCAACATTTTGATTTTTTATAAGAATGAATCATTTTAGTAGTTATGATTATTTTTCAAGATACTATCCTTACTCCCACCTGAGAAAGAACAGTTGTGCCATGTATACGGTATTTAAAAAGAAAATTACACTGGTAATTTGTAAATAATAGAATAATCAAACCCATAATAAACAACAGAACAGCAGAAATGAATGAATGTAGACGAATGACGGTAATGTTTAGTAATGTGCATGATGATCTTACAATCAATAATCGGTCATTTGGTACACCACTTATGATGACCGATTATAAATATGAATAATCGATTATTGCTGATAAAGTAAATTATGGACTAATTCACAGTTCTCAAATAACTGTGTACATGCCATCACTAGTAATACATGGTATGTAAATATGTCCTTTGAGACCACTGTGTACACACCTCTATCGCCCGTCACAGATCCGTGGGAATGCAGGATAACAGCTAAAGAGTTTTTACACAGGTAGCATGGTGCAAATTATGTTTGGCATGGCCCACATGAGGGTCGGTAGGACATTCACCTAGTAAGAATATAGTCAGATGAAACACTGATCTGTTGGTATAAACATATTTATTGGGATTTCCAAGTAGCACAAGTGCTAATACAAAGGATCTCTAGATCTGTTAAAACCCTGAAAGTGAGCACATAATATATGGTACTATATGCTATGCGGGTCACAGTCATAGGATAATAGAGCAATCAGAACTGCATAGTCAAACTCTTTCTCTTCACACAACATTCAGTTGTTGACAGGTAGACTTGTAGATATCATATGGGCCAAACTTTTTGTAACTTTTGCAAACCAGATGTACATATGTTTGCAGACTTGTATATGCTACATTGCAGGATATTAAATGAGATTAATCATATTATTTTATTATTGTTAAAAGTTCTCATATGTTCTGTTCTGTTTTGTTCACTGCTTTGTTTTATATTTAAGGCCGCATTCTTTCAATGATGTGGCATGCTTAATTTGTCAAATATCGTAAAAAAAGTGAAAATGACAAAAATTGTATTCCTTCTGTTTCAATCTTGTGTAAAACACCCAAAAATACCCTTTCTTTTTTTTCCCCTGATGCCTGATCTGAAATTTGCTAAAAAAGATTTTTAAGATATGAAGTAATTTTTCTATTTTATTTTTTCCCCTGTCACCTGCTTGAACCTTTCTTAAAAATATGTAAACCACATTAATAAATACGTGTGGCCTAATTAAAAACAAAATGTGCTTTGATAAAATCTTACAATGCTGGCATTTTTTACTTTTCAGATAATTTAGTTTTGCAGACAATGCTGATAAACTATATTGATGTACTTAATTTCTGGTATTTTATGATGTTTTATTTACCCTGATGTATGACATAAAAACTGTTTGTGTAGATTTTCCTGATTAATTAGTCAAGAAATTTAATAGTGTTCAAAATATATAATGAGATAGATTTGAAATAATGTTTTATTTGCAAGACTGCCCAACACCTGATGCTTAACAACTTAATTGACTCTTCTTTCAGTCATTGAGTTGGTTTGGCTTCAAAATTGAACCATTTATCTTTTGTCCACAGTCACGCTATGAATGTGGACATTTTCGAAGCATGCGGCGACTACCATGACATTTTTATTACAAAATAGTATATAGTTCAAAAGTTAGAACATTTGACATGTAGTAAATTTGTAATTATGACGTCCCTCTATAAACCCATTAAACTGGTTTAATTGAAGTTTGTTTTTAGCCCTGAATTGCATTACATGCCAGATGGTCTAAGTTTTCAGCTATGCAATATTTTCTGATGAAAATTTCATGGAAGTCGCCTTTTGACTCGAAACTAGACCTTGCAAAATTTCATTAAAATCGGTTGAGAATTGACTGAGAAATCGGCGAAAAATATGTGATACAAGCTAATCTGACGGTGGGTGTAGATATAGGGTATAGCACGCTGAGCATGCTGAGGGGTAAATAATTGACAATGTTATATTGCTATTTTATCTTGGTGCAGTTGGGTTTGGCCAGCACACACTCGCCACCAATATCACACTGCTGAAGGCGGAGGAAGTGGACGAGATATTTCATGGATGTGATGAGAAGTACAGGGCCATATCTATAAGCACTGATTCAATGCTCAGGTTAGGCGATTTTTTTTTAATTAGTTGGTTGACAAAACCGCCGAGTCACGAGAACGCAAAATCTGAAAAAAAATAAAATTGAAAAAACATATTTTTTTATTGCCGCCGACCCTGTGTTTGCCGGTGAATAGCTAAACCTGCAAGTAGATTTAGATGAACACAGATTGTTTTAATTAAAAAAGGTTTCTTCACAGCCTATCAGTTTTGGATTTGTATTTTTTTCTACCATACCACTAGTTTATATAGAAAAATAAGTTGACCGGTACAAAAATTGATCTCATTTTTTTTTAGTTTCCCTGACCCTGAGTTAGTGAACGATAAAGTTGACCAGTATTTCAAAAAAAAGGAATTTAGATTTTTTTTCCATCCTCCTGCCCTAGGTTTCAAATAATAACTTCTGTCAATCAACTAATATAAAAACACTGGCCTTAGCTAATCGTAATGGACAGATATCTCTGGAATTTATTTTTTTCAGTGCCCAATTTAAGCTTATTCTTTATCAGTTAAGCCAGCCTTTTAAATTTGTTTGATTTGGATTTCTCAGGTGCTAAAATTCATGTGGGATGACAAATTTCCTCCACTGAATTTTTTTTAGTATATAGCATCAACAACACAAGTTTCTGTATCTTGTCCCAGATTTCAGTGATATCCATTATATTTATTTCATACTAGATATACATGATTAAATTAATATAGCCGCTGTTTGGGCTGAATAATAAAAGCAAGTGGTCATCCAAGGCCCATCCCACTAAAAAACCTAAAATTAGGATTATGGTAACTTTTTCTCATTTCCATTAGAAAAGTAAAGACCTTATAACTTTCTGAGAGAAAATTAGAGTCATTTTTAGTGGGATATACCCAGCAGAAACAAGACGTTAAATCAATGTTGGGTTAATGACGGTGGACTAATGTTAAACCAACATTGATTTAACATATAGTGCCTTCTGGGATGGCCCCCTGAGACAACCTGATGTGTGTCCACTGCAATGATATTATAATACTTTTCCAGAGATGCTAAAAAGCGCAGTTCCACCTGGGTGCCTACGTTACCCAGCAGCAGCTCTCACCATCTGGACGCTGTGCCGTGCTCGACACCGATCAACCGTAACCGCACCAACCGCAACAAGACACGCTCATATCCTCTATGGTAATATACAACTTCATATAAAATCTGTAGTATTATGTTTAAGGGTCAATTTAAATGCTAACCCACTGGCTCATGGCAAGCGATATCAATATTATCAGCCACTTTGTATGGTCAGCTGATTCTTTTAAATGGGATTTTAATTGAATTTAAAAAAATAATCAATAAGCCCAATCATGTTTAAACTATGTTTTCAATATTAAAACATGTGTTACAACAAGGAACAAATTGTTCAGTATTGCATAGCAAAATGATAAGCAATTCTGTCTATTTGTGAATCAAATTTGTAATTGATTAGCAAAATATTTATACATCAATGATAAGGATATCCAGCAATTTACAGCTTGGATGAGAAAATTGCCAATCAATAATTTTCAAACAAATTTTTTCCTGATTTTTTACTGAATTGATGGGTATTTATTTTGTAGTTAGTATGAGTTAGGCGTGTCTTGTATAATAACACCTCTATAGATTCCAATATTCTAGAAAAAAAGCAGGACCAGTATTTTTAATGACGAGTTGGTCTTTCAGACTGATAGGAATTTCACTGTCAACTCTGCACAATGATGAGTTTCAAGCGGATTTTAAACCAAATAATATGTCACTGCAATGGATAATATAATTTGTAGATGCTCAGTTGGTCAAATAACTCAATTCAGAAGATGTCTAATTGCAAAAATAGAATTTTTCTGTCATTTGAAGCTGGAAACTGCTGTGTTAACAATTCTACCTTCAAATGTATGAAAAACAGAAACCATCAATTCAACTGGATAAGGGTTAGGGTGAAGGTTAAGAAGTGTGTCTATGTCTGGTACATGTCATTATTTACATGTGTTGATTATTTGTTTTAGCTTTGATGACCTTGATCCCGCCTCTGTACATGAGAACGCTAACAAGCCCGAATTCCTTATCCCCATCAGACTAGACATGGAATTTGAAGGACAGAAACTGAGGGATTGCTTCACTTGGAATAAAAATGGTGAGAATATCAACAAGAAAAATCTTTTGCTACTGATGGCCGGCATGTACTGTGCTGTAAACTGGAGGGCTGCATTCCAGTCCTATATAATTACATTTAAGCTGGTCGAATTGGATATTTGATGTCGTGGCTGTTTATATATGCAATGCTCCCTATGGGTCTGTGCATTTAAAAAACCTTCGATAACAATAGTCATGACTCTGGGCTACCTTCTGTCGTGATATTTCCAAGATGAGTGTAAATTGATGTAAAATAATATGCCACGTAAAAAATTGTGTCAGATGATCAAATTATCAAATAATTCAAATTGACAAATGTCTATTTTAATGAAAAGAAAAAATAAATATATTTATAGAAGAAAGAGGGTTAGATTTTCTGAAGAGTATTTCTAATGCTTTTGATATTTAACCAGTCTTCAGACATCAGAATCAGTTGTCTATAAATGTCAGATTCTGATGTCCATAGATTGGCCGCACTGAAGAAATTAAAATATTTATATTGACCGTAAACCCATAACATTGTTTTTCAAATGTATTGAAAACAGTTAACTAAGACATCTATGATGATTTCAAATTGAAAACAGCCCTTTGGTCTGCATGGTTTATACAAAACTATTTCAGCGTTGTTGGGGTTAAAGTTATTATTTGTATTACTGGCAGAGAATTTGGTGACTCCTGAAAACCATCTTCACACCCAGGTTTTAGTGTCATTCGCCTTGAGATGTTATCCCGTGTACAGTTCCCACCTTAGGATTAACCCTTACAACCCTGAATTATTTGTGTTTAAACCATGGAGACTTAAGGGTTATTTTAAATTTGAAATCGCCATAAATGTCTTAGTTAGCTCTTTCTGCTTGATTTGAATACCTATGTTATGGGTCTATGGCCAGTATAAATGTTTTAATTCTGTCAGTGTGGGGACCGTCTTTATAGTCAGAATCTGACATCCAGAAACGTCAGATTCTGACATATAAAGACGGTCCCCACACTGAAATGGTTAACGCACTAATTGTGTCTATAGCCATTTTTATCTGTCCTCTAAACAAGATGTGCTATTGTCTGACAGAGAATCTGGTGACTCCTGAAGCGTTTGCTGAAGTTCTCTGTGACGACCTTGACCTGAATCCTGTCCACTTTGTCCAAGCGATCGCTCAGTCCATCAAGCAGCAGATCGAGGCTTTTCCCACAGACAATATCCTGGAGGAGCAGGGCGATCAACGGGTCATACTCAAGGTGGGTTATTTGATTAAATAAGCACAAAATATTTAATCAAATTTAGTGATACGTGTATTTCTAATAATCTGCAACATACTTGAAACAGTATAATATATAAGATTCCAGCAGCACAAGGGTTAATAAATTTATCAGTTTTTCCAAAGATTGTTTTATATTTATGTATTTTTACTTGTTTATTCAGCTGAACATTCACGTAGGTAATATCTCGCTTGTCGACCAGTTTGAGTGGGATATGGCGCAGAAAGATAACAGTCCTGAGGAGTTCGCCACTCGACTATGTGCAGAACTAGGTAGTCTATTATAATCCTTACAATGCTGAAATATATCTGTATAAACCACAGAAACTAAAGTGTTTTAATTTGAAGTCATGATAAATGTCTTACTTAGCTCTTTCCGCTTTATTTGAATACCTATCTTATTGATCTACTGATCTTATTGATCTACTTGATCTACTGTCAGTATAAATTTTTAGTTCTTTCAGTGCAGAGACTGATTGTAGACGTCAGAATCTGACATCATAGACTTTAGATTCTTACATCTAAAGTCGGTTCCTGTACTGAAATAATGTAACTGTTGATAAGAGCTAGGAGCTCTATTTATAAACAATGTGTCTATGCATTTTTGTTTATATTCAATGCAGCCTAGACAATTCTGCCCTGCTGCCATTTAAACCTACCAAAATTGTAGCAATTACTGCAGTTGTTGATGCCATATTTTCTGTAAATAAACATGTACCACTTGATTCTGCAGAACTAGATCATTTATTTACACAATTGCATCCAGCTGTAGGCACATGTTTTTGCCATTGGTAGTTTTTTGGTATGTGTTTAGCTCAGGTAGGTAGATATCGAAAAAACTTTTGTTCAATATTGAGTACAGATCATAGCGATTAAGAAAGGCTTACACATACCGTAAGTTTAGAATAACTGCACATTTTGAAACCATTTTTTCAACAGTTAAAAGATTTGTCAGTAGGTCATATAGTAAAAAGATATAGTAAAAAGATATGTCTAGTGATACATCGTATTTGACTATAAAGTATACTGAGGTTTATCTTCTGCTATTGTAATTTTTCTATTGTAGGTCTGGGTGGAGAATTTGTGACAACAATGTCTTACAGCATTAGAGGCCAGATCAGCTGGCATCAAAGAACATATGCCTTCAGGTGAGTTCTAATCAGTGATTTTAACCCTTCCCAGCAAACAAGACACATCGACCCAATGTTGGTGCGGCGTCATAGACGACGGGCCAACATTGGGTCGATGTCTTAGTTAGCTCTTTCCGCTTCATTTCAATACTTATGTTATACGCCTACGACCATTATAAATATTTTTACTCTTGCAGAGTGGGGACAGACTTTGACGTCTAAAGTCAATCCCCGTGCTGTAAGGGGTGAATTTTAAAATATTTTTTTTTGTCACTTCCTCAGCAAATGCAACGTGTTCAGCTAAAGTTGATTTAATGTTGTCCAATAAACCAACAGTGGCCCTAAATCTGCTGTTTAATTATCTTTTGTTTATAATTTCACAGTGAGGCTCCTTTACCGACGATCGAGGTGGCGATCAGAAACCAGAACGAATCTGACACCTGGTGTCCTTTCCTGGAATCTTTGACCGATGCCGAGATGGAGAAGAAAATCAGAGATCAAGACAGGAACACAAGGTAATTACTTTATCAATGACATATAGCGTAAATAAACCTAATCCGATCTATAGCAATTTTTTAGCCTTTTTATCCACCGCCAACGGAGTAGGGGTGGGGGATACTGTCATCACAATGTCTGGCCATGCGGTTATGCATCTGTGTTTCGTTTCCGGACGATGTCTCAGAAACTGTCAGCTGGATTGTTTTCATATTGCAAACACATCCTGGAATCTGCTATTGTAATTTTTCTATTGTAGGTCTGGGTGGAGAATTTGTGACAACAATGTCTTACAGCATTAGAGGCCAGATCTGCTTAGAGGGAGTAGATGTGCCTTTTTTGGGGGTTATGTCCTTTGACCTAATTGTTTACCTTTGATTTTGAGGCGATTATTAATCTTTAATTAATTGCAGATGATGAGGACAATATCTCGGAAAGCGTTTCCTGGATTGTTTTTATATTGCACACACACATGCCTTGAGGATTGTAGATGTGCCTTTTGAGAATTAAGACCTTTGTTATTTAATCTCTCAACAAATTGAAGGAAAAATAAGGATTAAAACTGTTAGATCGGCAAATGTTTTGATTCAAATTCTACAAATTTAAATCATTATTGCCGAGTTGTGGGTCACATTAGTGAGACACAACATTTACCAGGTTGAGATTTGAATTCTATAACGTTTTAAGAGCTCATACTGAAGCACAAGTTAACTACTACAGGAACTCTATGTAACCATGCATACTTTACATACTCTTCAGTAAATATTCCAATCACTTATATAATGAGCTTTTTTTTGTAAAAATAAATTTTCTACCATCAGTTGAAAGTTTAAATTAGCTTAAACATCAGTTCAAGGTTCAAATTAGCTTAGACAGATTTTATTTTGTAATTGCTGATTTCAAGATACAATGTGTTATACGGAATGTGGACTATGTCGTATTTATGAACAAAACACATTTAAGCTGATATTTAACTACTATTTGACAAGTATTTCTTTTATGTGATAAATATTTATTTATTCCTTGCAATACAACTTTAACACAGATCATTTTATTGATATTTGCATAGCAAACAAAAACAATACGCCCAAGATTTTCTTGCAAAATTAAAACTTTACATCTGCACTCACTTGAACAACTGACAGATTAAGTTTATTTGTTTACATTAATTACTTTTATTTGGAAATGGACATAATTAATTAATTTTCTGTTATATTTGAAAACATTGTTTTCACTTTTAATGGAATTAATTGTCGGCACCACTGGGGGATATATATCAGCAGGAATATTGGTTATTGGATATAAAGTAACAACATATTAAACCATACTCTCTTTGTTTCAGACGAATGAGAAGATTGGCAAACACAGCTCCCACCTGGTGATCATAATGCAACCACAGCTCCCACCTGGTGACCACAAAGATAACTTCACTATAAACTGTGTTCAGACTGAGAGGATATTATGCCTCGTGAGGATTTGTAAAACATTAAAACAACATTCTACAAAGACAGAGAAGCAGCCCATCTACATAACATACAGCTACATACCATAGGAAGAAATAAGTTTTCTATCTATCAATATCCCTTGTTGTTGACTATTGTCCTGCTGGATTAACTGCCATGCACAGCCAAAAGGCAGTATCTGCTTACTTCACCAGTAAGCAGATACTGCCTTTTGGCTTTGCACGACAAAACCAATAGGCAGTATCTGCTTACTTTACAAGTAAGCAGATACTGCCTTTTGGCTTTGCACGGCTGAATTGGCAGCTAGTATTTTGCATTTTTTGAAAGTGGAATTTGCTTTAGCGGTTCCAGCTTCAAATGACCACAAACAGTTCTTGATATTGAATTAATTGAATTAAGTATTCATCGGCCATGAGCTGTAGTATTTTTTTAGTTTAAAACCTTTTTAAAATCGTATATATAGAGGGGCACAGCAGGCCAAGTGTTAGACAATATATAAATGGCTCCAGCCTGCCAAGTCTTAGAAACTGGCTGTTGTGTAGTGGATTGTCAAATTGGATGTCATCATTTTCTTGTGGCTTTGGCTATGATCATCAATCACATCATTAATCATCTTGAAAAAAGATAGTATTTGTAACTTGTATGTTTTGTCTGTATATATCATTAAATGTTTTTTTGTAGTGAAGTTTTCAACAGTTTTTACATTATTGGAACTCATTCCAATAATGTTCTAATATGGTTCACAAAATGGATTCTGGACACGGTTTTTTGTGTCCATATAATGTGTAACCCTTTCATATCCAAGGGTACATATATTCACATCCGTAGCAAAAAGTAACACCTGCCAGTTTCTCTTCCGTGAAACGCAGTGACGTCACTCTGTGAAAACAAGGTTATATAACACCCCTCCCCCATACTTCATTCTGTGAAACGCAGTGTCGTCACTCGGTGAAAACAAGGTTATATGAGACCCCCCTCCCCCATACTTCATTCTGTGAAACGCAGTGACGTCACTCGGTGAAAACAAGGTTATATAAGACCCCTCCCCCATACTTCATTGTATTAGCCAGCTCGGTGAAAACAAAGGAGGTCGAGGTCATCGAGTTTCAAATAGACGATGTGAGATCTTGGCAGGAAAGGGTTCCCATAATAACTTATACCCTAAACGTTTTCAAATCAATTGGATGGCGATGTTACAGACCTAAACAGGGGCGGATGCATAATCTGAAAAAAGGGCACCGAGCGTTGGGGGGTCTGTCTTCAAGATTTGTTGGCATATTTAGATCAATTTAGGGAATTTTTAAGGATTTGTCAAAAAATAGGGGAGGTGTGGCGCCACTTGCGTTCCACTGGACCCACCACTGCTAAAAAACGTATACTGTAGATCTAGTAATTTTCGCGTGCTTAGATTTTCCCGAATTTGTGATTTTTTTTTCACGAAGGCTATAATACACGAATTATCAATTTCGATGATAGGTATAGCGCTATTATAATAATAACTTTGCGAAATTCTTAAATTCGCGAATGTGTCCTCTTCACAAAATTTGCAAAAATTAAAACCTCGCGAATATTACCAGGTCTACAGTATTTTTGTTTGTTTAGACCCTGCTTGTCATCTCTTTGAAAACAATGACCTGGTTCCAAAACAAAAACTAATATTTATCTTTACGGCTGGTGATATACGTCTTTTCTCATCGTGTATAGGTATAGCTATCCTGTAAATTGGAAATTTGTCCGATTATTTTCTATCTACCCCTAAGTCTTGTAATATTTACGCACCTGGACAAAGATATGGTGAATAAGGTTATTTCTAGTCGTGACGTCCTCTCTGAGGCCTTGGATTGCTTCATTCGTTTTACCCGAATAAATGAACGTTATTAACAGGTGGGTGACTGAGGGCGATCTCGACCCCAAGGTCCGAAAAATGTCCGGAAAATGAGCTGAGCATGCGATCGCGTAGCTAAAATGTTACTGATTCTAAACAATTCATTTCGCCCTGATTATTCAAGTCCAAGTCTTAGATATAACCGTTCCAAGAAATGTCCCACTATGTTGGGGTCAATCTGTGGCTGAAACCCTCAGTTTCAAATTCTGTTTCAGCCGCGTGCTCGTGGGCAAGATAACCTGATGTGGAAGATGCCACGTTGAGGCTAATGTTATTTCATGCGAATTATCCAGGTACATGCGCGTTACCTCGGCGTCTACACTCTCTACACACAATGAAATAAAAAGTGAAAAATAGAAACCCAATTCATTCTGGTTCAAACGGTAGGCCTCCTATGTTTTCAACCATAGTCAATTTAATTTATCAGAGCTTTAATAAATATGCATCGATATTTTTTTTACTGCGTGACAAATCAAGAGGGAACGAAAGAAGATACACAATGGAGAACAAAAAATCATTTAGCTATTCTTTATTGATTATCAAGTGGGATTTGTTTAATATCAAAATTTACTACAAAATTTTCATGAGAAAATTGATATAGTATATAATCCTGTGTTGCTTTCTCTGTAAAACAACACTTTTTCTGTGAACAAATATTTTCGCAACAAATAATTGTTTAGTATGATTACTATGATTATTGTTCAGTTAATTCACGCTTCTCACATAAATTACAGTTGACTATATTTATGACGTATCACAGCAGGGCGGGGGCGGGGGGCTATGGTAGTGGTTAGCACCGCTGCCTTTCACGCTTGAGTTCGCGGTTCGCTCCCCGGTCTCGGCGGTTTGAAATAAACAAAAATGTTTGTTCCCATCCACTCGTAAAACTCACTATTGCGTGGAGCCTCCGTGACCGCGAGGTAGCGTGCTCGGCCTCACACTTCCAGGGTTTGAATCTCGAATCCTGTGTCTGGAGGGCAATGTTATCTCACTTATTTCACAATCCTCATGAGGTTCTCCTGGCCTAATTTAGCCTGTATGTGCACAAAAGTGGCCTATAAAGCCCGATTCATTTCATTTCATTTTTGTATCACAGCTATATTGGAAGCAAAATTTATGATTCTACATGATTAAGTTTGCCAGGTATATCCAAACCACATGTCAGCTCTGGATATAACTACCAACAATTAATTAAGTATACAATCCATTAAAACTATTCTGACCACCGGCACTCGATCAGTGGTTACTTTAATTAGAGGATAAAATACCATATTTGGTTAACTAGAATACCAACTAGGTATGTTTATTGTCTTTGTATTTTGAGTTAATAACTAAATAATAAAGTTATAGACTTATAGAATTAAATAAATAATCTTCGCAATTATTATTCAGACCATGTGGTTCGTGAAGTTCATTTTTCTAAACCAATTTGACTTTACCGCCAAGTACTGCACAGGGGGGGGGGGGTCCGACTGCAAAAATATAAAATATCAATGACTTTCAGCTATTACTGTGGATCTGGTAATATTCATTGGGTTTTAATTTTCGCGAGGAGGACAGATTCGCAAATTCAAGAATCTCGCGAAAATTATTATTATAATTGCTCTACTAAAGAAAAATGAAAATTCGCGAAAACTAAACTTCGTGAAAAATCCTAAAATGAGCGATTCGCGAAAATTTGAACACGCGAAAATTACCAGATCAACAGTATATAGGGATTTGACACTCTAACTCTCACAGCGCGGGGATATACTTTAGTCGTCAGAATGTGACGTCTAATGTCGATCCCCGCACTGTAAGAGTAAAAACATTTATAATGACAATATACCCATAATACAGGTGGTATTCAAATGAATCGGAAAGAGCTAACTAAGACATTTATAATGATCTTAAATTAAAAAAAACCCTTTGGTTTCCATGGTTTATAAAAAATGTCCAGCGCTGTAGGGGTTAATGTTCTAGGGTATTGTCTTCTAGGGTCGAGCCACCACCCTAGTAAATTTTAAGTGTCAAAATATTTTGGAAATTTTAATCGAATTGTTGCAATTCAGAACCCCACTGATGCCACCCCCTTAAGATCGGCCACTGTTGCAGTCATTAACATTAGATATATTTTCTGCAGTGCACATGCATGTTAGTTGTGCCGTCGTTGCGATCAGTCCAGATCTAGTTAGCGTATGGTGAGATGGATTTAAGGAATTGCCAAGGATGGGCTCCATTTCTTCCGTAGGTGCTAGCCTTCTTCCAATGCTCAGGATTTTCGGTGAAGCCTGGGAGGGCCCACCCTTGTTCATACTTGTCAGAACATCGCCAAGAACTATCCGTGATCAGGCCATTATCTGCTGAAGCCAAGATGCCAGCGATAATGCCTGTGTCCCGACATTTGATGGCCAGGACGTTACTGCAGGTGTTCCTGTTTCCTGGATGAATTTGAAAGGTAGATGTCAATGGATATGTGACTGTTTCTGCTGATGGTAACGTAATAGGGATCCCATTCACATACACATCCATTACATCATCGCACGTGGCGACTACGTTCACGACATCACCTGTAACATAAAGAAACTACGGTAGATAGTAGACTACGGTAGACTATAATAGACTATAGTAGCAGTATTGCATTCATTCATAAAGTGGGTAGTCATCAATTATGACTTCATAGCTTCAACCCATTTCATTCATTTATAAAGATTGGTAGGCATGGTAACAGTACACAACAGTAACCGTTGTGGAACTATGACGTCATAAAGTACTAAGTAGTCTTCCATACAGGTAAGTCAAATGACAGACAGACCAACCAACAAGACCAAAAACAAAACCTTCTTGGCGGAGGTAATGAAAAGTGACTCGATTCCCTGTATCAAATGACTAAAATAAATCTATTGAAAGATCATTTTTATGAAAATACACAACTCACACTATGAATTATGTGCTTAAATGCTAATTACGACTATAGTCGTTTTTAATCCGTTTTATGAGCCGATTAACTGGGTTGGAAGCATCCTCGAATAAAGGATGGGTTTTTATACAGGCCGCTTTAAAAGGGTCGAAGTGGCCGTGAGCTTATTAGCGGACGTCCTTTTAAAAACACATGTCTGAATCACGTCATGCATGAGTGATTCTAACAGATGTGTCTGTTTTATTTAAATACAAATAATGTCACGCTTGGGTAATATAAACGTACAATAAAGCAAAAATACATACTACGGCCGAAGATATAATTGATAAATTAGATATAATAGACAGAAAAATGACAGTTGTCGTGAAGGTCAGAAAAAGCGTCTGCTTCCGTACACTCGTTGTTAAAATTATGTAACCCAATAATGTTGACTTGTTTTAGCAATAACAATCCAGAAACACGTTCTACTCTGAATATATATTGATTTATATTTGATTTATTATACATATTTAATCATTACCCTATAGTACCTGAAATGTAATTGTATTGTTTTGATCACAGAGGAATACCGACATTGACAAATGCTATGGTTTAATACTTTCAGCCATGTGTGTAACAAAATTTGCACACCATCGTCATTATGCTCAGAAAAACATGATTTTTATTAAAAACTAAATTTTTTAAGTGATTTTATTCATTAATAAAATATTCAACTATGGCGTATTTATTTTTTTATTTGACCAACCTAATTACGAGGGTCAAAATAATTATATTTACAAAAAAAACACGATATTTTTTTCATGTTTTTGGCATTTTAGCTATGATTGCTACGCCCGATGTATTAGTGATGCGGGTAAGTTATAGATATGTTTGTCGAGCTCCATTGAACATATATACATATTTTTCTGCCGTGTCATTTTTTCCGCATGACGAGCAGTTGGGGTGGTGGTCATAGCTACAATATATCAGTATATCATATTTTGATGAAGTGAAAATAAACGCGATCACTAAAAAGTATAACATATATTGTAATTCACTCTCAGTAATTAATTATTCAATTTTTATAGCCGTAAGTGTGATAGAATAATTTCTATAACCATATTTATTTATTGAACATCTGATCATGGTGCCGTCCATTAAAATAAAGACTTTCACGAATTAATACACGGCACAGGCCTTTTTAAAACGGCCGGGCCCGTATGAAAACCCGCCTTTCACTCGAGGATCCTTCCTACCCTGATTATATTAATGTTATTGGAAAGAAATAAGTGTTTAAGATTTGCAAATGTGTGGTCTCAAATCAAACAAATATTAGTAAGTGAACCCACCTGTAGTTGTGGATCGCGGTAGGAAGACGTCATTTTAAGTGGCGTTATATAAACAAAATGACCGGGTTCCAAAGCGAAAATGACATGTATATTTCATTAGTATTAATTAAGGAAACAAGTAATTTAAAGTGATTGATAAGCCTAATCGTTGGCGCTAGAAGGTGTGGAGGGGAGTCGTCTGCAGGTCCTTAGCTTAGTTGTCACGTAAACAATGGATCACGCCGACGGTGGAGCCTTGACCAATTAGATGACATCCACCCCAACACCTTCAGTCCTACGACCTACATAATGATATACTATAAAGTTGGCGATTTTCACATTTAAATTGGAAGTTTGATCTTATATCGCTTATTTCCTTTTTTGTCCATTCACCACTGTCACTTTATTTATAATTGGGACTTAAATTAATATAGGCCTATATTATAATACAATGATACAAACGACGCTTAACACCAGCGTGTTTATGATATATATGATACATATATGATACACATAGGCACATATTATGATACATATATGTATATATAATATGAGTAAATTGGAACCCTATCAAATTATTTTCTGGATCCGCCCCTGGTATTTGACATAATTATAAATTATATATTATTTTAAATATTTGACCATTTTCAGTGACATCACACATATATACGGACTGAATAGCAGCACGGCTTATGTTGAACATGACAAATAAGCAGAGCCGACAGATGTATTTTAATCATAAGTACAACGCTTTCAGTAACAACCACATTGTGTTTATTTCTCATTCATTGTAAATGTTTGGTCTCAAATTAAACAGGCATAAATGTTATTATTTACTTGAAATAGTGTATGGGTCATAAGTAATTCTGTGGGAATCTCATGTTAATTCATGTCACCTACGTTTCTCTTGTTCAGAGCTTTATGATGATTCCAAAAAAAGGTGTCATTTTTTTAGGTCACCTTAGGGTCATTTTTCGACCCCTAGAGGTCATGACCCCTAGATCTCATTTATTTTTATTTATTTTTCTAGATACATGTCTTACTAGTCGTGTATCACATCAAAATGACCGAAATTGAATAGGAAAATCATCAAATTTGAAAAAAAATGAAATAACAAACATTTTGAAAGCCATTTTTTGCCCGCTGGAGATATTACCAGTAAATAATTAGGGACGAACTTTATATTTTGACCGATTTTATGGGGGTGCCCCTAAACCTGTCTGGAATTAGGATGTAGAATTACGTAAGCGTCTGTCGTTGATGTTCTGATTAACCAATCTGCACATGAATTATACCATATAACAGATAATTAAGTTCCCATTCTAATAATACATCACCCATTGCAATAGAGTGAATAGTCGGCTCTCCACATACGCTCAAACATGTTTTTTATTAGTAAATGATCAGAATGAACAGCAAAACAAACTAGTATACATGGTCATCAAAACAGCATAATAAATAAGAGGTATTGAATATATCCATATCTGGCCTGTGTTTTCTGAACCCAGATATGCGTATGCTTAAAAATGTTATTTATATGTTATTTATTTATTTATTTATTTGTTATTAATAAATGTCATACTTATTTTTTAATGAAAGAATATTGCAGCCTTTCACGAAAATAAGTCTTTTTAGCCTGGGATGAAATCTGAAACATGGAACTTTGCTCGGGATTTTAGTGTACGCTTTTGTATTCTCTTGTTTTTACACAATTTTCGTGTGCTGAATGTGAATCTGTCGGATAACGTTCGATATTTTGAGACCTTCACCTTCAAATTAACAAAACACAAAATGGCCACCAAGATCTTAAGAAAACCCTATATTTTATATAGTTTGTCTCACGTAAAGGCACAATTTATGGTTTCTGCAAGATTGTTAATTTTTTCTTGTGTCTTTGGAAAAAAATGACCTTTATTTGACCTTTAGATCCAAGACATCCGCCGTTTTTTATGTATTTACTGTTGCTGTAACTATACTGCTAAACATGTTAGCGATAATATGATGTATTTGTGGTAACATAGTGGCTTAGGACTAAACGTTACTGACGAGTAAATTTGAAAGAAAAAATCCAAAATGGCAGCGAAATTTAACTTCATATGAACAAAAAACAAAATGACTATGAAAATGTAAATTAAACCCTTCTTTTATTTATGACTCAGAATTGCTTAATTGATTGATTTCGTGTGACTTGGGTACCAAAACAAGCATTTCTGTTGTTTATTGTTCATCGTCTGACCTATAGTTTATCGTAAAATATTTAATATTAAAATAGTGATGTCATTCTAAATACCAAGCACATCAAATCGTGTGAGAATATACTGTACTTAAACACAGTTTCGAATGTTCCTAATCTGCAGTATTAGTTTATTTTTTTAGATTTCCATTAAACAAATGTTTTTTATGATATTATAGTTAAAGTGCATAAAAACGCTTTTATTTGTGTGTTGGCGGTAACCATTTTAAAGTTGAGGGAAAATAACGGTTATTTTTGATCGAAAAACATAAGACATAAATTTATCAACTCAAAATCATACAGAAACCAGAAATCGTGCAATAAATTGTAACAAAAAAAAGAAAAGATGTGGTTTGGGCGGCCATTGTTTGTTTTGCTTATTTAAAGGTGAGGGACACCAAATGTAGAATTGTATCCGACAGATTCAAATCCAGCACACACAAATTATGTAAAAACAAGCGGGGGAAAAATGTAGACTCAAATGCAGAGCAAAGTTCAATGTTTCATATTTCAACCCAGTATAAATACACACATTTTCAGAAAAATCTGCAATATTCTTTCATTTAAAAGTATATGTGCAATGTACAAACCTTTATACCAATCAGATATACACATCTAGGTTTAGAAAAAATATATATATATGGCAAATAATTATGTTTTACTAAGTCGTTTCCATTGACCATGTTTACTAGTTTATTTTTTTGTCAATTTTGATTATTTGAAATAAAAATTTTTTTAAACGTATGTGTAGAAATAACTGTTTAATCTGCACCATGCATACATCAGTAGAACGGAAATTTAATTATATTTTATATGGTATATTGCACGTGTAGATTGGTAAGCTAGAACTGTAACTACAGACGTTTGCGTAGCCCTACCCCCTAATTTTAGACAGGTTTGGCAGTAGCCCCTCATTAGCGGTCAAAATATATATTTCGTCTCTATTTTTTTACTGATAACATCTCATTTCATGTTTTGGACATATCAAAGCTTAAAAAAAGTTGGTGTGGGTGAGTAGTGTGTGTGTGTGTGTGTGTGGGGGGGGGGGGGGGGATGAGTAGTGCACTGCATGGTTCATACAAACAAATGCGAGTGGAATTCAAGGCTTTTCAAGGTTTTTAAAGGTCAAATATCCTCATTTTTTAACATGAAGTAGGGGGTCATGACCAAAATTTTGACAATTTTTAGTCAAAAATTAATTGTCCAAATGATTTTCACATTCATTCTGCCTTGCAAGCAAAGTAGTAATAATAAACAGAACATTTTTATCATTTTTTTAAGACTTTGATAAAATGAATCGCAATATATTTTAACAATGTACCACTCAAACCAAAAATCTTTTTTTCAATGCTTTTCAATATATTTTTTTTCAAACTCTAGGCTTTTCCAGGCCTTGAAAACTGTTTTTTAATTCAAGGCTATTCAAGGGTTTTCAAGGCCTGTGTGGGAAACCTGCACTGCAGCGGGACCCCCGACTCTTACCTGAAGCATGGCATTGTGACAGATAGACCACCAGCAGCCATAGTATCTTCCACCCGGCCAACATTATGACAAACTGATATGTTCTCAAAACCAAAATACTAGCATTAAAATATCCAGTCTTAAAGTTTGGCCCTACGCAGGCTTATATATATATGCAAAACTAGGAGGGGGGGGGGGGCAGATAGTGAGAAGTCGGGTTGGGAGCTAGACATTCTATGTGGAAACAATGTATCTTAATATGGGTCTGTAAATAAAATATTGTGCTGAGCAAATGAGATACTTGTTTTGTAAATTAGCGGCGGCAAGTTAACGAATCTTGCGAATTAGCGGCTGTGGGTTGCCGGATAACAGAAACACGCACGAGGCTATAGTAATACATCATACGATCAAATTGGCTGTTGATACAATTAATTTGACCCAAGAGTCCGCGCAATGGACTCTTGAGTCGATTTATTGCAATGAAAGCCAATTTAATTTTAAAATCACCTTCAGCAACTTGACTACACAGTTAGGTAACCGAATAACTCACAGAACGCTGAAGTTTTATATGTCGAGCTGAATTACAATTATTCATGCATTTAAGGTCGCAATTATTGATAACTCAATTTCTGACTTCAAACGAAGATAACTATTTCTATATATTTACATAGGCTTATATAAAATAGACATATCCTAAATAATCTATTTGATCAGCAGAGCATCGACAACATTTACCCAGTGCTGTTTTAATGCTGGGCCACCGTCTGCGACAATGACCCAACATGAAAACAATGCTGTTAGCAGAGCAACTACTACATTTTTTTAACTTTCAAGTTAATGAATTAAATGACTGAGAAATTTAATTTTAGTTTACCCCAAGTTTACACGAGTTTTCAATTGAAAATATGCATTAGATTTAGAATTACCCCTTACAACTCAGATTTTTTGCATAAACCGTGGAAAACAAAAGGGTTTTTTCAATTTGAAATAATCATAAATGTCTTAGTTAGCTCTTTCTGCTTCATTTGAATACCTATGTTATGGGTCTACGACCATTATCATTTTTTTTATTCCTTCAGTGACGTTAGTTATTCTGTGACATTCTAATCATCTCCATCTATCTATCTTCAATTTTATGTCATAGTCTACACCTTTCCTCCAAAACATTATACTTAGTCATGGTATTTATCTTGAATTATATACTTTTTATGGATATGCTTAGTGACTGCTGGCGAAATTACTCTGCATTGCATTTTAACCTACCCTGATGACATCCCGAGGCTCTGACACAGTGACCTCCATTTTTAAATGTAAGAGTTCTAATATTAGCAAAAATGTACGCCTGCTAAAAATGGCCTATATAGTTTGCGTAGGCACTTGAAATATTCGTCTCAATTTCATGGCATCCGAGTTTTTTGGTAGGCAGCGCGAGTGTCGTTTTTACACAGCTGGCTGCGGAAAAAAAAAAGTGGCGGTCAGTGTGACTGGGCCTACGGCGAAGTAAATGAGTTAGGCGGCCCAGTTATATCGGGTAATTTCAATCATGTCAACCCTTACAGTGCGGGGATCGACTTTAGTCGTCAGAATCTGACGTCTACAGACGTCAGATTCTGACGACTAAAGTCGATCCCCGCGCTGTAAGAGTGAAAATATTTATAATAATTATAATTATAATTGAATAAAACCCTTTGGTTTCCATGGTTTATATACAAAATATTCAGCGCTTCAAGGGTTAACCTTACAGTTTGAGTAAAACACGAAAAGGGTTGAAGCGTTAAAATTAGAAACTAGATGTTGCGACAAACCTCCTATAACCCTCATAGCGCTAAGTTATCTAATATAGGCCTAAATTTTCAACCACTTGAAGTTGTGTTTCGCTATCGCGATCAATAAATTCAAGTGGGTGACAATTTATTCGTATATGTTTAATTCGAGAACAACATTTGCAAATCTTGATGTTATAATACACATTTCACCTAGGACTTGCTGTCCAGCCGGCGATCCAGCGCTAGACTGAATGACTATATCTGCAAGGCGACAAAGGGTGACGTGGTCACACCCATAGATGAACTTGCTACAAGGCCGGACACCAGAACTCGACGTGCTGACTACAACTACCAGCACATCCGCGCCAACAAGACAAATTATCCTAACTCGTTTATTGAAAAAATTATTCCAGAGTGGAGCAATCTACCAAAATAAATAAAATCAGCTCTAAGTTTTGGTGCATTTAAATCCAGACTTTCCGAATTAAAAAAGAAAGAAATAGTAATAAAAATGCCTTTAACCCCGTAGCGTGATAGCCGAAATGGTCCTGCTACGTAGGTGAAGAAGAAGAAGAAAAATAAGCTAATCAAATAGATTAACCCTTTCAGCACGGGGACCGACATTAGACGTCAGAATCTGACGTCTAAGTATGGTCACCGCAGTAAAATATTTATAATGGCCGTAAACCTATAGCATATGTATCCAAATGAATCGGAAAGAGCTAACTAACACATTTATGATGATTTCAAATTGAAAAAAACCCTTTGGTCTCTTGGTTTACACAAATATATTTCAGCGTTGTAATGGTTAAAAACGACCATAATCATCCTTAACGCTTAAAGCGTCAAGTCGACTTCCCGTCACGGACTCATGTCGCAATTTCTCAATAAAAGATAGATATATATCTTAATTTCTCAGAAGGTGCAAATGTGTGTAAAGGTGATAGTATAAAGTTAACATTTAAAAATATAGTAAAGTTGGTCCCAGTTTTAGTACAAAATACATACTAATTGTATTTTCTTTAAATGAATACACAGATATCCCTGTCAGTAATACATAACGCAAAGCTTTGTAAATATCGACAGGATATTTTCTAAAACCGTCTCAGTGATGAGAAATTATAATACACTGATTTGGTAGTTTAATTGTTATAAAAAAAATTGGAGCATAATCGCAGAATTATGTAGCTAATCACATATTTGAATTTGAGCTGGATTTTTTGTGATGAGCCGTCGGTAGCGTGGTTGTCTCGTTCGAATCCCGCTGTATCTTTACTTAGTGCACACAAACTGTTTTTAAATTCATGGGATAACGACACACATAATACAGCCGATTAGCGCCGCATTAAAAAAAACACAAAAAGAAAAGAAATTGCCAATACATGGTGAAAAACTTCGTATATAATAATAATAACTTTTGTGATTTAATACAATTATTTTGTGAAACGCAGTGACGTCACTCGGTGAAAACAAAGTTATATAACACCCCCAGTCCCATACTTCACTCTGGGAAACGCAGTGTCGTCACTCGGTTAAACAAGGTTATATAAGAACCCTCCCCCATACTTCATTGCATTAGCCAGCTCGGTGAAAACAAAGAAGGTCGAGGTGATTGAGTTTCACAGAATTAGGAAAGCGCTGGGAACATTCTCGGGTAGCGAGTGAGAAACTAAGTAATTAGGATTTGAGAGTGTTATTAATGGATTTATCAGTCGTCCATAAACGTGATAATCTAAACCTATTCTCAAACTCTTTACTGACTTAACCCTTTCAGCGCGAGGATCGTCTTTATACGTCAGAATCTGACTCTGTAGACGTCAGATTCTGACGCATAAAGTCGATCCCCGCATTAAAAAAGTAAAATATTTATACTGGTTGTAGGCCTATGATATAGGTATTCAAATGAAGCGGAAAGAGCTAACTAAGACATTTATGATGATTGCAAATTAAAAAAAACCTTTGGTCTCCATGGTTTATACACAATTATTTCAGCGCTTTAAGGGTTAAACTAGCTGCACTTAGTAGCTAGTAACGATGGAATGTCAAATACGCAACTCTGCTCTTTAACCCTTCTATGCCCAAGTTTACGATAATGCGAATCCTTGGTAGTGGAATACATGTCTAGCGAGCATAAATCATACCCACTGGACACATTGATGGATGGGTGGGTGGATGATGGGTGGGTCAATGATTGATGGGTGGATGATGGATGATGGGTGGATGCTGGGTGGGTGGATGATGGATGGGTGGATGATTGATGATGGGTGAATGGTGGATGTAGTACAATCCATCGAAATCATGATATGCTGCACATCATTTATGTTATACGCTGATATATTGTAAAATAATCCACCTTGCTGTGTGGATTGTGACTGCAATCGATCACACCTCAAGGTGTGGGAAAATATGAGAAAGTCCTTGGTAGTTTACAACTGGTTTAGCAGGCTAAATAAACGAATTTATTCAGGATGAACAAATATTGTGACATGAATTGTACTCATTTTATGTCATGCCCAGTTGTGTGTGGCCTTTGGCTCGCGTTTAATTCCAATTGATGTCACTACCGAATAACACCACGTAAAGATGCGTGACCTTCCACATTATAGTGGCATACAAATCTCAAGGGTGCTAATAAAACCTGGTCATGCAAATGGCGTCAATATTTTATCCACAAAACCTCCGCAACCGATGTTACCATTCAAATGCTTGACTTTCAGAAGTCTTTCTTCAACAAAATAAACGAGATTCTTTTCAAATGCACATCCATAATAGAAATCATATTGCGCAAAATTTTCGCCGATTTTCTAGGCGATTTTTATGACATTTGTGTAATAAAACCTGACCATGGCTACCTCAGGCAATCTCATGGCAAACTCAATATTCAGGCTACACATAAACCGTCAACAACTAAACCTGACTGAGCACTGTGAAATTGAATAATTTTAAGGTAAATACAAATCTATCCTAAACTTTTAAGGGACGCACCATTAGATATCTGGTGAAGCAATGTGGAAAGTGAAGCAAAGTGGGTGAAAATTACTCATATTTGCTTAATCTGAGACCAAACATTTCCTATATTTTTAATTTTTAAACACTCATTTCATTCCCGATAACTGCGATTAAAATGGCTAATAAATGGTTTAGAAACGACTATATTCGTGCTTAGCAGTGAAAGGGTTAACCCTTACAGCCCGGGAATCGACTTTACACGTCAGAATCTGACGTCTGTAGACGTCAGATTCAGACGTCTGAAGTTGATCTCCGCATGTAAGAGTAAAAGTATTTCCAATGGTCGTAGACTCATAACATAGGTATTCGAATGAATCAGAAACAGCTGAATAAGACATTTATGATGATTTCAAATTGAAAAAAACCCTTTGGTTTCCATGGTTTATTTAAAAAAAAATATGCAGAGCTCTAAGGGTTAATGTCATCACAGACAACAACAG
This sequence comes from Flabesymbios commensalis, assembly GCA_964017125.1. Lineage (NCBI taxonomy): Eukaryota > Metazoa > Annelida > Polychaeta > Terebellida > Flabelligeridae > Flabesymbios > Flabesymbios commensalis. The sequence continues at coordinate 2,268,656 of OZ024903.1, read as the reverse complement.
CTGTTCAACATCTTTGTTAGCTATTGATTAACCCTTTGCCTGTTGATTACTACTATAGTCGATTTTTACCCGTTTCATCAGCCGTTTAAATCACAGTTATTGGGAATGAAATGGGTGTTTATAATCATCAAGAATTGCACATGTTTGGTGTCGAATCGAACAAATATCAGTAATTTTCAGCCACTTGAAGCTGTGGGTCGCGTCAGCGAGACACAACTTCAAGTGGCTGTAAATTTAAATTATTTCATTTAGCAGGATAGGGATAACAATTATGTGGAGTCTATTACACAAGCATATATAATACTAGCATCATAACGCTCCAATTGCTCATAGTTTCACTTTCTCACGCTTTAATATAGGTTAATGCAATTTTTTTCACAGTTTTACCTAGCAAACGCAAAACATTCGTATGACATTTGTGCAATGTTAGACCAACGTCAAAGACGTTGGGCCGACGGTATACAAATATTAAACAAATGTTTTGTGTTTGCTGGGTGAACTGTTTCATACTTTTTTGCAAAATCTTTCTGTAAAAAATTATACCAGCATATTTTATCGACGCTTAACCAACGTAAAACAACATTGACTAAAAGCGTTTATAGTCGTACTTGGCGCTTGGTGGGTTAAGCGTGAACCGCCATCGCGATTTCCCTTTCAAGTGAATTTGACAGCATAATGTTGGCTTCGCAGATCTTTTCTACAGCAGTGGAGCATATTATTGTTATTTTCTACTGACGTGACCATTATATCATTGACCTTCAAACTGTCACCTTGCCTTATACAATATAATCCTGTCATACGTGCGGATAACTTTATTCAAACTAGAGCTCCGTGTCAATCGAATCATGAATGCTTATAAATAAATAGAATACAAAATTTAATGTGATTTCCTCACAGAAAATCACAAATTTTCTTAAAAAGAACCATTCTTATTATTTTTTGCTATATATACATGAATAAATAGGTTGGATATGTAGTGAATGTAAGGAACTTTACGCAATTTTTCTCGCGGTTAAATGTTTGAGTTTAGCTATTAACTTTTCGGGTTATTTGCTAACTTGCAAGTCTGTTGCCAATTTATTCCACAAAACTGGGCTTAACTGACAGGCCTACTATTTAACGTAGTACGTTAATATTTACATATTAAAACTACTATATTAACTTATTTGTTTTTCAAGGCATCCTTGCAATTATTTAAAATAAAATATGCTTAAATATTGAAATTTGATATACAAGGGGACTTTAACTGAAAAAATAAAAGTAATTTTTATTTCGAATTCTGACGTTTAAAATCGGTTAGCTTTTATATGGCGACTTTACGCTCAAACTTTACCTCAAGGCACTACCCTGAATTTATAGTGTCAATTACTAAATCTACTGTTTGGGCTCTACATATTTCTGAACATGTGATGTTACGTGTGGTATTTTTCTCATTTGGTTTCTGGTAAACACGAGATTTTGATCCCATGTTGGGTGAATGCTGGGCCAGCTAAGCACGGTCCACCATGGTCGTTTCTAATCCGCTTTATTAAAGCGACACTATCACGGAATTCCCGATTTCTTATTTCGGACATGCACATCTAAAATACGTAATACGTGAATTTCGACTCTATATCTCGCTTAACTGGTAAATACGCAGCACAAAAACTAAAACAAAACTTTTGCAGTTTTAGCATATGGACATGTTTACATCATAATTCTGGTCATATTAAGAAGCCAAAATAAAGTTACCGATTTCTTGATGATTTGAGCCTGATTGTGTTGCTTTAAGCTAAATTAAAATCACTGTTATTGCGAATGAAATGTGTGCTTAAATTAAAAAATATGAGTAATTTTCACCTACTTGAAATTGTGGGTGGCAGTAGCGAGACACAACTTAAAGTGGTTGAAGATTAAATCGGTAGGCCTATGTACATTAATATATCGTCCCCCTTTCATATCCAAGGGGACGATATATGCCTGAATCGGTAGGTTTGCCTTTAAAGCGGTGAATTATTTTTGTGCAAACCATAGAGACCAAAAGGTGGGGGTTTTTTCAATTTGAAACCATCATGAATGTCTCAGTTAGCTCTATCCGTTCCATTTTAATACCTATGTTATGGATCTACGGTCATTATAAATAATTATAATCTTAGAGTACGGGGATCGACTTTATACGATTCTGACGTATAAAGTCGATCCCTGTACTGTAAGGGCCAAAGCAAAAGATTATGTTTTTTTTGTGGTATAAAAGCAGGTTAACTTCAAATAAAATTTTACAAATAAAAGGTGTAGGTTTATAATTACACAGGCACAGACGTGCTAAATTTGACCTTTGTTTACTGTACCCATAATCGAGTATTATGTTAGAAAATAACTGTTACTAATAACACAATGACGATCCCCGCGCTGTAAGGGGTTGATACTGGAGTGTGAAAATATGCTTACATTTCCTCAAATAAACACGAAGGAGTAATTCCGAACTTGAATTGAGTCAACAACTCGGGGCGAGGTCAAGTACTTCCAGGGTAAGTTTGTATAAAATATAATTGATGCTGAGCAGATTTTAACCTGATAAGGTGATATTACGGTGAGCCCACCGTGACAAGGTCATATTGCGGTGACCCGCGTCAGATGAAAGGTCATCACGATGAACATAAGTACTAACAGATTATATGGGTGAGTGGCGCAGTGCGTAGGCTACCTTTATCTGCTGCACCAACAGACATTTATGATGATTTCAAATTGAAATAACCCTTTGGTCTCCATGGTTTATATAAAAAAAATTCAGCTTTGTAAGGGTTAACCTCGTATAATGTAGATCTGTTAATTTTCGCGTGTTTAAATTTTCGCGAATTTCTTATTTTGGGACTTTTCACTAAGTTTAGAATTCGCGAATTTACATTTTTTTTAGTAGCGCTATTATAATAATCATTTTCGCGAAATTCGTGAATGTGTTCTCTTCGCGAAAATTGCGAAAATTAAAACCTCGAGAATATTACCAGATCTACAGTATTGCTATGGCATCACACCCCCTATCCACACTATGCCGACTATTCTTTACCTTACCATGTGAGATCTTCAAAATAACCATAGCATGAATTGTGGTACACACCTTGGCTCAGCGAGGACGCAGTTCCCAAATTAAAACACAACCATATAAAGCTCAGTCTGTAGATATTGGATGCAACTGAAACCAGAAACGTGCATAGATTTTTCCGCCCGTGTATGGTTTTCTACCTGCTAACTTAAATGACAACTGAATGACGGCATTGATCATCTTGCTCATGTGACAGGCTTCGACTGGTCGGGGGTACAATGCCAGACTTGGTCATATTTGTCTATAGCATTAAGGACACGAAGATAAAATAATTAGATTAAATTTTCCGGCACGACAGCCCATTCCTTTAGGATATATCCTGCCAGCTCCGGCGTGACATATACTCCTTTTACACATCCCAACAAACACGAGATATTCACCCAATCTTGGTACAATTTTGGGCCAGCGTCGAAAACTATGGGCCAAAATTGTACCAACATCAGGTGAACGTCCCTTGTTTGTTGGGATACATCTTAAATGAGATTTGTATTCTGCAGTGATCTAGTCTTGACAGCTACTGTCGTGCAAAGCCTAAAGGCAATATCTTCCTACTTACAAATGAGCAGATACTGCCTTTGGCTTCGCATATCAGAGTACTCATCATTAGATCTAAGGGTATTTGAACATGCTATCACGGCATGGTCAAATATCCATAGAATGACGAGCTAACTGTTTACGAAATCAGAGCCATAACTAATTCTATTCAGAATTCAATTAGTGTGATCACCAACAGTGGTTGGTTGCCAACTAGACATGCTAGTAAACAGATGAATAATCCAACCCCATATCTATTATATATTGCCATCTCCGAGAGCGGATAAGAATGTATAGATGAATGAATGAATAAATGAATGAATAAATGAATGAATGAATGAATGAATGAATGAATGAATGAATGAATGAATGAATGAATGAATGAATAAATGAATTAATGAATGAATGAATGAATGAATGAATGAATAAATAAATGAATGGTTGAATAAATGATTGAATGAATGAATGAATGAATGAATGAGTGAATGAATAAATGAATGAATGAATGAATGAATGAATGAATGAATAAATGAATGAATGAATGAATAAATGAATGAATGAATGAATGAATGAATGAATGAATGAATGAATGAATGAATAAATGAATGAATGAATAAATGAATAAATGAATAAATTAATGAATGGTTAAATAAATGATTGAATAAAAGAAAGAATGAATGAATGAATGAATGAATGAATGAATAAATGAATGAATGAATGAATGAATAAATGAATGAATGAATGAATGAATGAATGAATGAATGAATAAATGAATAAATAAATGCATGGTTGAATAAATGATTGAATAAATGAATGAATGAATGAATGAATGAATGAATGAATGAATGAATGAATGAATAAATGAATGAATAAATGAATGAATGGTTGAATAAATGAATGGTTGAATTGAATGGATGAATGAATGAATGAATGAATGAATGAATAAATGGATGAAAGAATGAATGAATGAATGAATGAATGAATGAATGAATGAATAAATGAATGAATAAATGGATGAAAGAGTGAATGAATCAATGCATGTTTAAATGAATAAATAAATAGTTGAATGAATTAATTAATGAATGGTTGAATGAATGAATCAATGAATGAACGGATGAAGTAATGCATGCATGAATATCTGAATGAATGACTGAAAGATTGAATAACTGAATAATACAAGAATGATTAATAGTTGAATTATTTAATGGATGAATGGACAAATGACTGAATGAATGGATGAATAAATAATTGTATGATTGAATGGATGAATGAATAAACAAATGATTTGATAAACGAACAGTTGAATGAATGCTTGAATGAATGAATAAATGGATGTATGGATGAATGACTGAATAATGGAATGATTGAATGAATAGATGGTTGAATAAATGAATGAATGAATGAATGAATGAATGAATGAATGAATGAATGAATGAATGAATGAATGAATGAATGAATGAATGAATGAATGAATGGAGGAATAAATGAATAAATGAATGAATAAATGAATGAATAAATGAATGAATGAATGAATGAATGAATGAATAAATGAATGAATGAATGAATGAATGAATGAAGGGTTAAATGAATAGTTGAATGGTTGAATCGATGTATGGATGGATGACTGAATGATTGAATAATTAAATGATTGAAAGAATAAATGAATGAATGAATGAATGAATGAGTGAGTGAATGAATGAATGAATGAATAAATGAATGAATGAATGAATGAATGAATGAATGAATGAATGAATGAATGAATGAATGAATGAATGAATGAATGAATGAATGAATAAAACAATGAATGAATGAATAATAAATGAATAGCTAAGTGAATAATGAATAAAGGCATGACTGAATGGTTAAATAATAAAAATAATGCACGATTGATCGAATGATGAATTGTATTCAAATGTAAGTTTTATTATAGGAATAAAAACAAACACACACATTTGTATATAGTGAATTCATGGCTATTTGTTTGACATCATGTTGCTTCTCGGAAATGTTGATGTATCGTGACAGTTTTAAATAACAGGAATAATTAGCACAACCACTGATTTTTCCACGTGGCTGGCACACGCGATTCTTTGTGTGTTTGACGTTTCTCTATATTTTGTTTATTCGTTAAACCCACACGTGAAGTCCTCATCATCCACAAGATAAACACTAATAGTCAACCCAATGTTGGTTTAATGTTGGGTCAGCGTCGCAGACGGTGACCGAACATTAAACCAACATTGGGTCAACGTCTTCTGTGTAGGCTACTGGAAGCCCTATAACCCCTGACCGTCTTCTGTTTTCTGGAAGCTCCTAACTCGCGATATAAGTTATAAAACGCTTAAATATTTTTATACAAACCATGGAGACCAAGGGATTATTTTCAATTTGAGATCATCATAAATGTCTTAGGGGTCACCATTCAATCTTAGGGGTCACCATTTTTTAAATAAATAATTTCTGGCAGACTCTGCATGAAATAAATAATTTACTTCAAGTAACGTTACTGTTCTATATAAACATGTAATACAATTTGAAAATCTTCAGCACGCCGCCGAGCCGGGTTGAAATAAATAATTTGTCCGCGACAAAACCTCCAGCACCCCCCCCCCCCTACAGATTGTTAGCTCTTTCTGCTTTATTTAAATACCTATGTTATGGGTCTACGACCATTATAATTCTTACATCTACAGACGGTGAGTAAACCTAATCATACTAGGACCCTTCTTCTACTAGGACCGTATATATTTTCGTTTTCAAGCAAAATTAGAAAAAAAATGTTTTCTGGTAGAAAATCAGTCCGCAAACAGTGCAACTTGTGATATATTTTGCTACTTTTTTTTATTGGAAATTCAGCTTCAAATGAATGACGGAATGGTCACACAAATAAATATTTACATGATGCTTTTGCAGATGTTATGAAATTATTTGTTCGAATGCCAATAAGAAGGCAATTAAATAAAGGCGAAATTATTCACTTTTACGAGTATGCGCTTTTGTCATTAAAATATCGCGTTCTAGAACTGAATTATTTCTTGTTAATCAAATTGGCATATTCAAGTCCCATTTAAGTACCATGTCTTAACTATATTTTTAAAGTTTGTAATTGCTACTTCAAACTAAGTTTTAAAACCACTTTTAACAGTAAAGCTCTGTTCTCACTGATCAGATATCAGCTTAATCTAACCAAACAATCTTATCAGATTAATCTGATCAGATTGTTTGGTTAGATTGCTTGGTCAGATTGTTTGGTCAGATTGTCTTGTCAGATTATTCTGATCAGATTAATCTGATCAGATTTATCTCTTGTCAGATTAATCTGATCAGATTAATCTGATCAGATTATTCTGACAAAAAATTAATCTGATCAGATTAATCTCTTGTCAGATTAATCTGATCAGAATAATCTGATCAGACAATTTTGTCAGAATAATCTGACAAAATTGTCTGGTCAGATTAATCTGACCAAATAGTCTGGTCAGATTAATCTGATCAGACAAGCGTTCACACTTTTAGACATTTAAGTTCAGATTTTTGGCAATATTGAATTGATTCCAGAGACAGTGGCAGATTCCTGTTTGAATATATATGAAACATTGTAAATATGACTTTTGAGATCTCTTTAAATTATTTGTGATATGTTAATGTGTATTTGGGTAGCTGGCCGTCTGTCTATAAACCTACAAAATTCTCCACAAATGTTTTAATGTTTTAATAAATGTTTTAATAAGAAATAAATTCGGAAAGGTCACGTGTACGAAGCACAGACAGACAGACATACATTTTATTGACATACTTTCATTACAGATCTAATTTGTCATAGCGACATATGTACATGTATATAAAAGATGATTAGTTTAGTAAATATACATGGTATCGCATAAAGAATTAAAATCAATGAACGACTCCATTGCCGTGCTTGGCACGGACTTCAGATACTTGAAGATAAACATTCTTGAAACATTTGGTTGACCAGACACATTTCATCAGATTTGGTGGTTCACACTAGTAGGTTTCACTGACCACACACAACAAACAAGGTTTGACCTGACTCAGACTCAGACTAATTTATTCGACTTTTTCAAAAGAAACATACAATAATTTGATTGTCATTTTCATCCACTACAAGCCGCGAATTGCTGTCGCAATTCTCGACTTGTAGTGGATGAAGATGACTTGAAGTGGTTGAAAAAATAAAGAAAATCGCCATGTATTGGTAATCCATTTTCATGGAAATTTTCATTCTAACACCCTTTGTTGTAGGGCTTAAAGGGTTAAGACACTATGTGTCGCTCCCATAGGGGCCACCTTGTATAAAAAATAATAATAAAAATATTCAATAAAAAAGTTATTTGGCTTTTGACACTTGTAATCCACCCGCTCTAACTATACACCCAGCAGACAGGGAATTTTGACAGCCAGTGATCATAAAGACGACGAACCAATGCTAGTTAAATGTAATTCCACCGTCTGCGACGCTGGCTCAACATCAAACCAGCACCGGCCCAACATCTGTGTCCGCTGGGTTCATTGTGTGACACACAGCATATTATCATCATGGAAGAATGAGGGCAAGATTATGCAGCATTGTTTTGTAAGATACAGCTTAAAGGTCACATTTGACAGTTGTGACGCTCTGACTCTTAAAAGACAGTATGTCAAATGAGCAAAAGCTTAGAACCCCTGATTGCATTGGATTATACCTCGGACGTTTATTTCAAATATAACCATGGTGCCTAAATATCACACGGTTATGTAATCTAGAACGTTCATTTTTATTCCTGGATTAGAAATTCGTTACCAAGTCATGTCTGTTGTGTGTATGAAGTATCTTAACTTTTAATCCACTGTTAAATATCGTCACAAATTAATTTATTCAAAATTCCAAGTAAATGTCAGATTACCAAGCGAATATGACGCATTATAGGGTCTATCGCCGCGCGCAAGCAAACAGCAGTAACCGCTTACTTTACAAGTCAGCAGTTACTGCTGTTTGTCTTCGCACTGTGGCAGTGAAATGGCAAAGACAAACAGCAGTAACTGCTTACCTTATAAGTCAGCAGTTACTGTTGTTTGTCTTTGTATGGCACTATGTAGTGACGTACGGGTGGGGGTGTTTTTCAAGGTCACCTTCACAGTCATCAGATTAGTTTCACCTGATGAGAGGTGTTTATAGACGAGTCGCGGGAACTATTACATTCACTTAAACCAGCCACACTCACAGAGGCAGGCATCACAAACACTCACAGCAAAATGGACAACTTAAATTACTGGTACTTGCTTCTTTTAGTAGTCGCACCAATGGCTGTTTCAGGTAAGTTTTCTATTTTTTTCCATTTTCATAATTGTTTGTGACTTGGAATTTCTACTTTTTACTAGTTCCAATTTAATCCTTGTATTGCAAAGTCCGTAGATATGCGTTTTTAAAAAAACGTTTGTTTATTTTAGTTGCCGCACTGATCGCTGTACCACGTGAGATGTCATTTTGCCATTTCACGATTCTTTGTGACTCTCGTTTTATATTTCTGTAATTTATTTTGCAAGCGGTTATATTTCACTAGTATTCCATATGACACTGCTTTTTTGTATGTTTCAGTTGGGAAATATTAGCAAATCTGATGTGAGAAACTTACAAAATAATAGAATACAAGATACTTTATCTGTTTTATATCCTCAAATATAAAAAACGTAACGTCTCTCACAAAAATTGTAACAAAAATTCTGAAAAAATTGTGGTGTTCAACATTCCTTCCATAATTATGGCCATCTCCATTGAAATTGGTACTGTGTGCTAAACAATTCTCTCTATGAGTAATTAACCCTCTCAAGCCTGAATTTACCATTGTCATCTTCATCCACAACAAGCCGCGAATTGCTGTCTCAATTCTCGACTTGTTGTGGATGAAGATGATATGAAGTGGGTAACAAAATTAAGAAAATTGTCATGTATTGGTAAAAGGGTTTCATGGAAATATACCTAATGAAACCGTCAGTTGTGGAAAAATTGAGTCTGTTTTCAGGGATAAAAAATGATGCATTAATGCATCGTGAGGGCTTAAAGGGTTAAGCACCAACCAGGACTAATACAAACAGCTATGAGAAAGTCTTAAAATAGATGAAAAAATGAACACTTCTAACTTGAATCAAAATGGTAAGGAAAAACTCTCCAACTCGCAATACAGGATTACATTGAAAAATAAAATATTTATACTACCGTAATTAAAATATTTAATACCATATTACTTTGCATTAAACCAAAGCTCACGACCATTACATTTTCCACAATTGCTACATAATGACTGGATTAAGTGGATAAAGACTAAATAATTAGACTAATTGATTATGGTGTAGTACATTAAGAACATAAGGATAAAATAATTAGATTAATTTACATATCAGATTGGGTAGCAGTCACGGTTATAATTATTTTGAATACATTTCTCCACTCCACTGTCTACGTCTCGATTAGGCCAAGTTCTGGGGACTTCATTATGCCTCTAAGGTTTGTAAAGTGCCATGTGACATGGAAATACCGTCCGTTATCCGGACGATATTTTAATGTCACGTTGTAATGTTAAACCTTAGCACTGTGATAGTAAAATATTTCTAACGGCCGTAAACCGATAACATAGGTATTCAAATGAATCGGAAAGAGCTAACTAAGACATTTATGATCGTTTCAAATTTAAAAAACATTGGTTGCGATGTTTTTTTACAAATTAAGTCAGCGCTTTAAGGGCTAAAGGCCTAGTGAGGTCTCCAGAACTGTTCTGCACAAAGTAATGCTTTATTTTATTTTAATTTAAGTTTTAATGCTGAATAAAGCTTCACCGGCACATTTTAGCTCAACGCAGCTTCTAGTAACAGCTTTTAAATATATATATTTTTTTTCTACTTGTCGCTTTAACAGTAGCCAATCAGCGGCCGTTTTCAAATTTTAGTACTCCACTAATAACTCTTTTTGCTAGAGCTTTAATCAAACACCGTCTTTTAAATATGGAATGCATCTTCAAAATAATTGGCTTCTAATTTGACACATGTTCTACAAGTGAATGAAATTCATTTTAAATACATTGACACATTAAGCCACGAGATTGAATTATTAGACTAATTCAAATAGTGTAGTACTATCCGAAGAAACTCATGCTTTTGACGTATAAAGTCGATCCCTGCACTGTAAGAGTAAAAATATTTATACTGGTCGTAGACCCATAACATAGATAGAAACATAGAATAGATATAGATAGAGAGAAAGAGCTAACTATAAGACATTTATGATGATTTCAAATTGAAAAAACTCTTTGATCTCCATGATTTATATAAAAATATCTCAGCGTTGTGGGGGTTAAATAATTTAGTACTACTGTAGATCTGGTTATGTTCGCGTGTTTACATTTTTGCGATTTTTTTTATTTGTGGACTTTTCATGATGTTTAGAAATTCGCGAATTTTTATTATTATCTAGTAACGCTATTACAATAATAATTCTCGCGAGATTTTTGAATTCGCGAATTTGTCCTCCTCGCGAAATTCGCGAAAATTAAAACCTCGCGAATAGTACCAGATCTACAGTATTCCTAGAGAACGCGTCTCATAATAACAGGTGTGGCCTACTGTAATTTATTTTGTTTCCCCATAAAAAAATATCAATGTAGATATTCTAACCCCGCCTCCCCCCTTAAGTATGCTTTTATAATTATTTACAATTAAAATCACACTCTCGACAACTTTTGTGCCGATGAATTTTTCGTTTTTTATTTTTTATTAATATAAAGCTGGAATTACACAATTTTCAGCTGCAATTACCGATAAATATTTCTATTTTTGAAAACTAGACATCCTTCAAATTTAATTGTTTAATGAACTGAGCTTATCTTGCTCGAACTGCTCTTTTAATTTAGTGGCGTTTTTATTTCGTTTGCAATTCGGCTGAAACCGATACGATCCTAGCAGCCCAAGGGTTAATGAGGTTAATACGCAGGAAAAGGGTCAGCACCAGAGAAAGGTACGTCGACCAGGAACCCAAGCTGCGCATGGTGTACATAGTTTCTTTAAATAGTGTAGTAATATTGATAATAATATTGATAATAGTTGATACTATTAGCTTTGCGAATTTGTTAAATGTAGTTCGCCGCTCCGAGTACTCAAGGTCATATAAAGGTCATTATCATTACCCAGCAGACACGAGTCACTCACCCAACGTTGGTTCAAGGTTGGCCCACCGTCTGCGATGTTGGCCCAGCATTGAGCCAATGCTGGATGGGTATGCCTACCCAGTAAACACATGACGCTGATTGGTATAATGGTGGTCCAGATACGTCGACTATGGGCCAATAGTAAAACAGCATTGTATCAATCTCCTCTGTTTACTTGGCACACTTACAGTGCGACATAAAGGCGAATAAGATTTCTGAAATTAAGAAAACGCTGTGGTGAACGTGGGGAACTAGCGTGTTAAAATTCGTATTATTCTGCTACTAAAATTATTACATTTATAGTCGGATTCACATTAACCTTGGTGGATGATTTTCAGTCAATTCTCAACCAATTGTCATGTAATTTTAAAGCACTATTTTCTAGTAATGCGGCGACTACCCTGAAAATGTGATTGAAAATATTCTATAAATTAGAAGTTAGTCTATTTAGCATCTAGTAATTAAAAATAATATCGCCTTCTATAAACCCATTAACTCCGCTCAGAATTCCATTAAATGTGAAATAGTCTAACTATTGAAATACCTTCTAATATTTAACAGAATAGTAATTGCCGCTTGATTAGGTTTTGTGTGTAACTTGTCATGGAAATTGGTTTAAAACTGACCGAGGAATCCGCGAAATTCATGCACCCCGGCTAATGAATCTTACTATGGGTATTGTGTCTGCTGGGCAAATGAATATGTTTATCATCACATTTTCTTCATGGTGGTGCATCAACAGTGTTTATAAAATATGTTTTCTAGCCAAATAATGTGAAAGTTATATAGTGAAAATAAATAGTTATATAATTTATTTTGTATATAATAATATATATATATATAATAGCACCATCAATTATTTAGATTTATATTTTATTGCTTACCACATGATTTTGTGAGAGTAGAAGAGACTGCTACATTAATGGCAGACGCTCGATACAGAGCTTTATTATTATACAATATAATCACTTGGTTTTGGTTCCACTAACCAAATATTTTAAATAATCAGATCTAAAGTGCTAACAAGTAACAATCATATCCTAGTATGTCCAAAATCAGTCAGATTTCCCACAGTTAACTGCGGTGTTGATTGCATGCTTGCAGGGCAAACTTGAATTGCAATATTTTAACAAGAAGTTGAAATTTGCCAGCTGTTGGATTACATTTAACAGAATATGTAAAAGAACATGTCCGGTGAATAAGGTGTTATATATTAGCCCTTACCGTGCGGGGATCGACTTTAGACGTCAGAATCTGACGTCTGTAGACGTCAGATTCTGATTCTAAGTCGATCCCCGCTATTGGAAAAGTAAAACATATTTTTAATGAGCGTAGACCCTTAACATAGCTATTGAAATGAAGCAGGAAGAGTTGACTTTTATGATGATTTCAAAATAATAATAAAAACTTTCGTCTCAATTTTTTATATAAAATATTCAAGCGGTATGAGAGTTAAGTCATCTATAGTGCTATATTTATCCATACAACTTTTCCCCACTTAAATCACCATCGTTTGTGCATCATCTCCTCTCCACTGGGTCAGCGACCTTCCAACTGCCTGGGAGTAGTAAGCATCCGTGACGGGAGGTAGCAGGCTCGGCCTCAGATCTCCAGAGTTTGAATTTCGAATCCTGTGTGTGGAAGGCAGTGTCATCTCACCATCCTCAGGAGGTTCTCCTGTCCAATTTAGCCATATATGTGCACAAAAGTGGCCTGAAGCCCGATTCATTTCATTTCTCACTGGGAGTAAACTCGGATACGGCTTATTATCTATCAGTAAAGATAGGCGTATGACATTGAACATGTGGATGCTCAATGCTGGGCGAGCGTCAGAGACGGTGGCCAGAATTGAACCACTAATGAGCTGATATGACTTTGTGTTTACTGGATACCTTATGCCATAGGCTCTTTGGCAGATCAATGTGGGTCACTGTCTCCGATTCTGTCTCAACCTTGAGCGCCGCCACAGGCTCAAGGCTAGCTGCGTGTTCATTGAATATTTGAGAAACCATGACCGTGTTCACCACCCAGTTCTAGCAATGAACCTGCGGAGGCTCTGGTGTTGGAATTTCCCGTGTATTAAAGGTGATCTATCACCCCTTATATAGTATAAATACATTTGTGACAAACAAATCAAAGTTGCCACAAGATGGGGCACAAGTGTTTCCTTATATAGGGTGATTGGCTATCATGTGACCCTCTGAGAAGGTCACATAATAGTCAATCACTCCCATATATGGGGTGATTGGCTATCGTGTGACCCTCTGAGAGGGTCACATGATAGCCAATCACCCCATATAAGGACATAATTATTCATACCATATAAAGGGTGAGATCACCTTTAAGTTGAATTTGACACCTAGGCCTGACTCACAGGCTTATAAACTGATAAATCTAACAAAGTCATGCAACCAACATCCCGTTGATAATATTATATGGTTTGCATTGAGCCATCATAGCGTCAACTACTTACTGAGTGATATTTATCAATTAAATACAAGGTCTGCCCCATTTCTGGTTAAATGTTGGCCAACGCCAACGACAATGACCCAACAATGATCCAGCAATGGTGGATGTCTCATGTTTCCGGGGATGTAGCCTTACCCTATAGTATTCACCCATTGCTGGTTCAATGTTGGGCCACCGTCCACGACGATGGTCCAACATTGATCCAGCAATGGGTCTCTTGTTGCCAGGAATGTGACCTTTGGCTCCACCTATTGCTGGGTCAATGTTGCATTGTCTACGACAATGACCCAACATTGATCCAGCAATGTCTCTTGTTTCTGGGGATGTGGTCTTGGCCCTATGGTGACTGTGCAGATTAGCTTCTTCAAATCGGTATATGGTTGTCATATAACATAATGCCTGATGTGTCTTGCTTTTCCGATTGTGTGCTTTATTGAAGTTTGATCACACATTTATTTCTAAGACCGAATGGCGGGGGCCCTGGTGCTGTGGTTAAAGCTGTCTGCTTGGAAAGTCGAAGATTGCGGGTTCGAACCACACTCTGGCATTCAAGTCTCAAAGAAAAAAAGTCCACCCTCCTCACCCGTAAAGTTTGAATATTGTGAGGAGCCTCTGTGACCGAGAGGTAACGTGCTCTGCCCCAGACCACCAGGGCTTGAATTTCGAATTATGTGTCTGGAGGGCGGTACGTGTCATCTTATTCATCCCTCCATCCCCAGGAGGCTATCCAGCTTAAAACCATTCATTTAATTTCTCAGATCAATTTTCGACTTACATCGGCTGGTAAAACCTGCGTCCTGGCTCACCCAATGATTTCTTATAATTTATCACGTTATAGATCTCCAGTGGGTAGCAACCATCTGGCTACTTCGCTAGTATTCACAGACCACTGTGCAGGTTGTCCACACAGATAGCAGGTGCGTCTGAAACTGCCGACAACTCGCCATACAGGTGTTTGCTACACCCACCCCTCGCCTCCATGAGATTTTGACACATATTGCGCCAGCTGATTAGAAAACTTTTAGCAGGACAGCCGGCCAATCACAAGCCTGCTACGTTAGGCTGAAAAATAAAGTGAGGGAAATGTGACGTCACCCCATCTGCACAATACAGGCCACAGAATATCAGTGCCTGTACGGCTTGCAGTGTATGCTAGGGGTGTATTGTCATAGCCCGAGCCTATGTGCCTCCTCCTGTCATTGGCAGGTGTATTCCTCGGGACAGGATGATGTGCCTTGGTTTCACAAACTGATTTGTTGATATTTGATCACGTGCTGATAGTTCAGACACAAGTTTGACTGTACTTAACCCTTTAAACCCTCACTATGCATTAAAGCATCATTTTGCATCTGTGAAGAATAACTTAATTTCCCAAAACCTAGAGGTTTTAGAACGAAAATTGTCATGGAATTTTTTTAAAAATAACAGTATATGTTTTTTCATCAGTCACCCACTTTAAGTCATTTTCATCAACTACAAGTCGGGAATTGCGGTAGCAATTCGCGGCTTGTAGTGGATGAAAAAGACAATGGTAAATTCAGGCTTCAAAGGTTTAAACTGATGTGGCTTGTATTCCCACGTGTTGATTACAGTTTTTTTACAGGTGTTGCCTTGTATTTCCAGGTGTTGATTACAGTGGTGATTACGCCTGCGTGAAGAGATGTAAGAATAAAGCAGACGGTGATTACCAGTCGTGTAAGGGGTGCCATGTTTACCTGTCCTGTGCTAATGAAATCACGTACGACGAAAGACCCTGTCCTATTGACGAGGAGTGGGATGACAACCTCAAGGACTGTCTGCCAACGTCTCCCACGTGCTATGGTAGGTAACGGTCATCCATGTTAACCGGTCAAACCCTCACGATATAATGTCTAAGTTAGCTTTTTCCGCTTTATTTGAATACCTGTTATGTTATGGGTCTATGACCGTTTTAAATATTTTACCCTTTCAGCGCGGGATCGACCTTAGACGTCAGATTCTGACGTCTAAAGTTGATCTCGCGCCACAAGAGTTAAATCCTCATGTATCAAAGCATCATTTTGCATCTCTAAAGAATTACCTAATTTTCTACACCTAGGGGTTTTGAAACGAATATTATTTTATTGGAATTGTTTATTAATAATAAAATATTTTCTTCGTTTTCCACCCACTTCAAGTCATCTTATGGTAAATTCAGGCTCGACGGGTGGAACAAAGGCGGATTCAAAATTTTGAAAAGGGGGGGGTCTAATTGAAAAAAATAAAAAAAGGTTCCCATTAATGATTTCCTAGTTCTATCAGCTAATAGACAGGGGGATTAACATCCCACATTTCAACTTGAGGCACTACCTTAGTAAATTTTATGTGTGAAATACAGATAGTTTGGCAATTTCGATCGATGTTGAGATAAAATTTTTTTTTTTTTTTTGTCATTTGATGCTGAAATTTGCATTGGCAATTCAACCTTTGAGCGAGTTAAAAATATAATCAAACAATTCAGCTGTATATGGGCTAACCCTTACAGCGCTGACATATTCCTCATAAAGTATGAAAACCAGAGGTTTTTTTTTTCAATTTTACATCATGATAAATGTCTTAGTTAGCTCTTCTCTCTTCATTTAAATACCTATGTTATGGGTCTACGGCCATTATGAATATTTTTAGTATTTTAGACTGTCTTAATACGTCAGAATCTGGTGTATTAAAACGATTCCCGCACTTAGAGAGTTATTATCTGAAACCTGATTTAATAGGTAAAAATTGAATATAAACATGAACATTCAAAACACGCTTTGGTCGATGAAGATTGTCTTCCAATATCTGAGCAGTGCTTTGGTAAGTGAAGTTTTTCTGTCTATATCCGAGACCAGCGAGAAAAGGGGACAGTGGTATAAAAGCTTGGTCTGACATGTTTGAGTAGGTGAATATAACTACAAAAACAAGTAAGAAGTAAAAAATTACCCGCCAATATCAGAAATGTGCTCGGTTAACCCTTGTAAAGGGGGGGGTCGACTTTAGTCTTCAGAATCTTACGTCAGACATCAGATTCTGACGACTGAAGTCGATCCCTGCATTGAAAGAACTGAAAAAATATAATAGCAGTAGACCCATAATATATGTATTCAAATGAAACAGAAAGAGTTAACTAAGACATTTATGATGATTTCAAATTAACAAGAAAACCTTTGGTCTCCATGGCTCACACACAAATATTTGAGGGTTGTGAGGGTAAGTAAAGTAAAAGTAAACCATTCTACATAGACTATTATACACTGTGTTCCAACTCTGTAACTCACTGGGGATTTTACCCTCAACGGTGGGTAATCGCCACATTCACTCAATACATTGTGCTCCAGCTCTCTGGAGATTTAGCCTCATCTGAGGATAATGGCAGTGTGCCAAATCTAGGCACGTTGCCAGCTTCGCTAATCAATCAGCTTCGGCTGCAGCTGAATATGTTTTTGTAAACTCCCGCCTTTTTTTTCTTATAACCTGTTTTTTGAACCCCGCATTATACCCATAAGACTATCATAGTCATCTGTGTAGGACTAAATGTTATCAATATTCATTGGAGTGTGTGTCTAAGAAGACGTCAGGAAGGTGTAGTCTAATGTCATTAGTCGTTTTTAATCTGTTTTAATAGCATGTTAAATCACAGTTATTGGGAATTAACTTGTTATTTAACCCTTTAAACCCCCACGATGCATCAAAGAATCAATTCGCATATATGAATGATGCCTTAACTTCCTACAACCTAATGGTTTAGAATGACAATTTTTGTGGAACTGTCATTTGCCGTCCACATCAAATCATCTTCATCCACTACAAGTCGAGAATTGCGACAGCAATTCGCTGCTTGTAGTGGATGAAGATGACAATGGTAAATTCAGGTTTGAAACGGTAAAAAAAAATAAATAAGATAATTTAGCGAGAAACCATTCTACTTAGACTAGCATATTTTGTTTGAATATTGTCAATTCTCATCTAGTGAAAACACACCAGGAAACATTTTACTGAGCACAATATTATTTTTTATACTATTATTTTGTCTAGCCTTCATGAGCTGTATGTGTATATTTCAGTTAATGGAACCTGGAGTGATTGGTCGGTTTACGGTGGCTGTATAGGGAGCTGTGGCACAGGGGAACAAACTCGTACGCGAACCTGTGATAACCCCGCCCCGAAGTGGGGTGGAGCTGACTGTGTGGGGAATCCAAAGCAATCCACACCGTGTGAGCTGACACCTTGTGTAGGTGAGAGCAATTTTAGAGAAACACAGATTCGATTTGTATTTTACTAATTAATGTGGTGTCATCTGCAAACATTAACAGACAAAATATGGTGATCTCGTTTGGAAAATCGTTAACGTAAATTAAAATAGTAAAGGCCCCACTATTGATCCTTGGGGATACCCATTAAAATATTTAACATATCTGAAATGCTTCGGTCCCAGAGGACATATTGTATCACATTGATTCAATTGTTTTTTTCAGTAAATTGAAAGAAGTACCTCAGAATAATTTATGACTATTTTACGTTTTTTACATGCTTCAGTCCCAGAGGACATATTGTGTCAGATTGATAGATTGAATGATTGATTAAAAGTACCTTAACTCATCACTATTTTACAATTACTGTGGAGTAATTTATCACGATTATACCATGAGTATTATCTTTCAGTTAATGGAGGTTGGGGTGAGTGGTCAGCTTATGATGAGTGTTCAGTGAGTTGTGGACCAGGAACTCACACACGAACACGATCCTGTGATAATCCCGCCCCGGAGAATAGAGGAGATGACTGCGGTGAACCGACAGAGGAAACAGATCCTTGTGAAATAACACCTTGTCCAGGTAAGTCAGTCACATAAACTAACCCAGTAAACACTAGGCATTCACCCTCTGTTGGGTCAATGTTGGGGCAGTGTCACAGACCGTGGGTCTAGCATTGATTCGAAATGGGGTTCATATCTTGTGTTTGCAAGGGAACATAACATTTTGGCCAAGCACGTGGAATTTTCCCAAACCAAAAAAAGAATGGCAAGTATCAATGTTTCAAGGATTTTTACCCTTAAAGCACTAAAATTTTTTATATATCCCAGAAACCGAAGGGTTTTTGTCAATTTAAAATCAGCATAAATATCTTCAGGCACATTCACACTATGAGCAGCATGGCATGGTGCAGTGCGACGCGATGCGATATTTTCTGTTCATACTGTAAGCGCCATTTACACAGAAGGCGGGAATTTCAGGACAACATGTCTGCAGAAGATTCAGAGTTTTCCAGATAATTTAAGTCAAATGATCTCGCACTGCATCGTGCATGATGTGAACATGCCTAACTGATATCAGTGTATCATTTTTTTTCCCGCACCGTGCCACGTCGCACCGCAACAGTTGAAATTTTCGCACCTTTTTTTAACGCAAAACATCCCATCGGGCCTCACGGCGCATGATGTGAACAGACCTTACTTATATCATCATACTATACGACTCTAAAGCGTCCTAATCTGCATATCTGCAGGATACCATGCTATAGGTAATATTTTATCATATCATATCATACTATGAACGAGCCTTTAGTTAGCTCTTTTCGGTTTTTTTGAATATCTATGGTATGGGTCTACGGCCATTATAAATATTCAATTCTTTCAGTTTGTGGATCGTCTTTAGACGTCAGATTCGGACACTTACAGACGATCGCCACACTGAAAGGGTTCAAAGGGTGGAGCGGATCAGGAAACGCTACTGGGAAATTGTATAATACATGGAATATAATCAAAACATGATTTATTGACCAAATAAATGGAATTTTGGCCCCAAACCTGACATATTGATCAATCACACAAATGCACTGGTATTATGTATTTTGGGCACACGTTATGCATTTAGTTGTTTGTTTGTCTTGTTGTCATTTATAATGCATTGGCACAATTGCTCTCAAGCTAGCACGAACAATATTACAATAACATAATATTGTTGTCGCTCAATTGACACTGGCTGATCAGCTTGACATGACATGGAAACAACACTTTCACAACATATTAAAAGTCCTTGGTGACAAAGAAAGGTTGGATACATTGCTGCTCTCAGAATCATTTATCACTATTATACAATGAGTATTATCTTTCAGTTAATGGAGGCTGGAGTGAGTGGTCAGCTTATGATGAGTGTTCAGCAAGTTGTGGATCAGGAACTCACACACGAACACGATCCTGTGACAATCCCGCCCCGGAGCACGGAGGAGATGACTGCGGTGAACTGACAGAGGAAACAGATTCTTGTGAAATAACACCTTGTCCAGGTGAGTACATCAAGAGGCAAGACGATGCCCAAATAAATTGACCAAGAGGTTCACTGCCAAACATGATTGCTTCAGCCAACAATATTTTAAATATCGTGATTTTTAGTTTAATCATTTTAGACCTGTTTTGTTAGATTAAAATAATGTTTACTTTTAGTGCCAGTACGCTTATTTAGTCTAGAATTATTGATAAAAAAAATAATTATATAAAATTTATAGGACGATGCATATTCAATTATATCAGGTTACGTGAAATTAAATGATGGAAGGGTAGATTCTTTCGAGATCTTCAACCTCAATATTGAATTTAATTTATAATTTCGAAGGCGTACCTTTTGGACATATCCCCACAAAGGTTTATTTAATTTTTTGCCAGTAAAATAAAATTTGAAAACAAAACTTCTACTGTATATAGATCTACTGCGGTCAGACTTGCAATGTACAGCACATACGGTATACATAGTGAAACAAATTGTAGCAGTCAACTGGAAGTTTTTTTAGAGAGTGAACAAAAACAATTCTCGTCGTGCATGAATACTAGATTTCCAGAACACAAAGCACATATTTCTAGCGCCCGAATTCTATAGTTTTCTACAGTGGCTGCATCCTAACTAAACAAAAATGAAAGTATGTCCAATTTGAGCTTTCATAGATATAATAATATTTTTTATTTTGTTTTTAGTTCATGGAGACTGTGGTTTTATCAATCGACATGCAATAGATGAGATGGATCATTTTTTTGCACTTTTGGTTTTCAGTCAATGGAGGCTGGGGTGATTGGACAGAATATGGAGAATGTTCAGAGACTTGTGGAGAGGGAACCCAAACTCGTACACATGAGTGTAACAATCCTACCCCGCAACACGAGGGTAACGATTGTGCCGGGAGCCCAGAGGAATCCAGGACTTGTGAAATAAAGAAGTGTCCGAGTACGTTGAGTTATAACTGACTTGTGGAGTACTACCTAATCCAGATGACGATAATGCTTTTTGGGTTAATCCATCCACAATTGAACCATAACGTGTTATTGTGTAATGTAAAATTCATAAACTAATAATGATTCACAGCGATTTATATCAAAATTTCAACCAATAAGATGTTCTTACATTTGTCCACACATTCAAGTTGGGCGTCTTTTTTTTACAAAATAATGCACCCCAAGTGACCAAAGATATATCAACAGAGGATGCGTGCTTATGTGAAATTCCCAATGATCACTAACTTTTTGTTAATAATAGTTTTTTGTTATTTAATGTTATTTAATACTAATATGCCATTTGCATAATATTATATGCAGTCTAGTCTTCAACGTTGTATTCACTTAATGATATGTAATCAATTTTTAAATCATTTCCTTTATCATATATTGTTTGCTGAGAGCGGGTCGTTCTTCGAAAATTATATTGTTCTGTTTATGTGCTTAGGATAAAATATATTGCGTTTTAAAACGTTTCTTCTTGCTGGTATTCATTGGGGACCATTTTTTTATCAATTGATATGCAATAGATGAGATGTAGTATCTTTATTGCAAATTTTATTTTCAGTTAATGGAGGCTGGAGTGATTGGACAGAATATGGAGAATGTTCAGAGACTTGTGGAGAGGGAACCCAAACTCGTACACATGAGTGTAACAATCCTACCCCACAATACGAGGGTAACGATTGTGACGGGAGCGTAGAGGAATCCAGGACTTGTGAAATAAAGAAGTGTCCGAGTGAGTAGAGTTATAAATGACTTGTTAAAAAATACCTTATCTAGGTGACGAGAATTCACTCTGGGCTAAGAATGTATATCAATAAATAATAAGCAATTTTATTGACTTTTTTCAGTTAATGGAGGCTGGGGTGATTGGACAGAATATGGAGAATGTTCAGAGACTTGTGGAGAGGGAAACCAAACTCGTTCACATGAGTGTAACAATCCCACCCCACAATACGAGGGTAACGATTGTAACGGGAGCCTAGAGGAATCCAGGTCTTGTGAAATAAAGAAGTGTCCGAGTGAGTAGAGTTATAAATGACTTGTTAAATAATACCTTATCTAGGTGACGAGATATCTATCTGGGCTAAGAATGTATATCAATAAATAGTAAGCAATTTTATTGACTTTTTCAGTTAATGGAGGCTGGGGTGATTGGACAGAATATGGAGAATGTTCAGAGACTTGTGGAGAGGGAACCCAAACTCGTACACATGCGTGTAACAATCCTACCCCACAATACGAGGGTAACGATTGTGACGGGAGCCTAGAGGAATCCAGGACTTGTGAAATAAAGAAGTGTCCGAGTAAGTAGATTGATAACTTACTTGTTAAATAATACCTTACCCAGGTCAAAAAAATAATCAATAAATCAAGCAAATTATGTATAATTTGTATTAATAATTTTCCCATACATTTCTACTACTGATATTTCCTTACGTTTTCTCTCATGTCAAAGCTAGATGTTTGGACAAAATATATTGCTGTGCTGAGTAAATTGAAATTAATGTGTTTTGGCATAAAATTTAAAAGTGTCTATATTCTGTCACTTTTTGTTAATAATAGTTTGATGTTGTGTTTTCATGTTTTTGTCTTTGTGTCAATATTTGTAATCTGTATGTTTTGTAAAACTACATAAATGTTCAAATTATTTCCATGACCATCAAGTGCTGTGCTTTCGCTGAAATATTTCAAATGCTGCATAAAAGGCGTGCATAATGTGTTTTATCACGTTCGGTTTAGTTAATATTGTATCGAGGCCGTATGAAAATACGGATGTATGAAAATTTACAGAATCATCTCTATCTTGCGATTTTATTTTAGTTAATGGAGGCTGGGGTGATTGGACAGAATATGGAGAATGTTCAGAGACTTGTGGAGAGGGAACCCAAACTCGTACACATGAGTGTAACAATCCCACCCCGCAATACGAGGGTAACGATTGTGACGGGAGCCCAGAGGAATCTAGGACTTGTGAAATTAAGGAGTGTCCGAGTGAGTAGAGTTATAAATGACTTGTTAAAAAATATCTACCCCAGGTCAAAAAAATAATCAATAAATCATTCAATCAAATTATGTAGAATTTGTTATTAGTCATTTCCCCTACATTTTGACTACTGATATTTCCTTATGTTTTCTCACTTGTGAAAGATAGATGTTTAGACAAAATTTATTGCTTTGCTGAGTAAATTGAAATTAATTGTGTTTTTGCATAAAATTTAAAAGTGTCTATATTTAGTCACTTTTTGTTAATAAAAGTTTGATGTTGTGTTTTCATGTTTTTGTCTTTTTTGACAATATTTGTAATCTGCATGTTTTGTAAAATTACATAAATGTTTAAAATATTTCCATGACCATCAAGTGCTGTGCTTTTGCTTAAATATTTCGAATGTTGGATCAAAGGCGTGCATAATGTGTTTTATCCCGTTCGGTTTAGTTGATATTGTAAGGAGGCCGTTCTACATCAAAATGTATGAAAATATACAGAATCATCTCTATTTTGCAATTTTATTTCAGTTGATGGAGGCTGGGGTGATTGGACAGAATATGGAGAATGTTCAGAGACTTGTGGTGAGGGAACCCAAACTCGTACACATGAGTGTAACAATCCTACCCCGCAATACGAGGGTAACGATTGTGACGGGAGCCCAGAGGAATCTAGGACTTGTGAAATAAAGGAGTGTCCGAGTGAGTAGAGTTAGAAATGACTTGTTAAAGAATATCCACACCAGGTCAAAAAAATAATCAAAAAATCATTCAATCAAATTATGTAGAATTTGTTATTAGTCATTTCCCCTACATTTTGACTACTGATATTTCCTTATGTTTTCTCACTTGTGAAAGATAGATGTTTAGACAAAATTTATTGCTTAGCTGAGTAAATTGAAATTAATTGTGTTTTTGCATAAAATTTAAAAGTGTCTATATTTAGTCACTTTCTGTTAATAAAAGTTTGATGTTGTGATTTCATGTTTTTGTCTTTTTGTCAATATTTGTAATCTGCATGTTTTGTAAAATTACATAAATGTTTAATTTATTTCCATGACTATCAAGTGCTTTGCTTTCGCTTGAATATTTCAAATGCTGCATCAAAGGCGTGCATAATGTGTGTTATCACGTTCGGTTTAGTTGATATTGTAAGAAGGCCGTTCTACATCAAAATGTATGAAAATTTACCGAATTATCTCTATTTTGCAATTTTATTTCAGTTGATGGAGGCTGGGGTGATTGGACAGAATATGGAGAATGTTCAGAGACTTGTGGAGAGGGAACCCAGACTCGTACACATGAGTGTAATAATCCTACCCCACAATATGAGGGTAACGATTGTGACGGGAGCCCAGAGGAATCTAGGACTTGCGAAATAAAGGAGTGTCCCAGTGAGTAGAGTTATAAATGACTTGCTAACCCTTATAGCACGGAGATCGACTTTAACTCTTAAAGCGCTAAATCTTTTTTAAAAAAATCATGGAGACCAAAGGGTTTTGTTCAATTTGAAATCATCATAAATGTCTTAGTTAGCTCTTTCCGATTCATTTGAATTCCATGTTATTGGTCTGCGACCATTATTAATATGTTTTAGCCCTTACAGTGCGGGGAGCGACTTCAGACGTCAGAATCTGACGTCTACAGACGTCAGATTCTGACAACTAAAGTCGATCCCCGCACTGTAAGGGCTAAAAAGTCTAGAAAAGTTAATCTCCTCACTGGAAAGAGTAAAATATGTATAATGGCCATAGACTCATGACTACGACATATATGATGATTTTAAATTGAACAAGCACTTTAGTCTCCATAGTTTATACACAAATATTTCAGCGCTGTAAGGGTAAATAAATCCCTAGCAAACAAACATGACATATAGGCACCAAATGTATCCTTCCTATCCTTGTCAGTCGCTAGAATAGGCCTGATGTAATCTCTTATAGCATGTCAGATGTAAGGGGTTTTGTCAAGTTAAAAAAAATCAAAAAATCCGAGAAAAACTCGAATTGGCCAGACAACACTGCCCCCTCCCCTATCCAATTTTTTTGGGGGGAAACATGTTCAACAATAAAAAATACAACAAAAAACACAAAAAACAAAAAAATTCCAAAAAAATACATAATCCGAATTGGGGCTTGACCCACCCACCCACTTCCGAGTTTTTCTCGGATTTTTAGATTTTTTTAACTTGACAAAACCCCTAAGTATATGCTGGCTCATATTCTGGTAGTCCTGTAAAGGTTTGGCATTGGTTTAGGTCTGGCAGGTGCCCAGCTTATCTGTATATGTATATGGATTTTTAGTTAATAATAAAGCCCCAAAGTAAACAAAAGAAAAATTGTATTGTATGAGAAAGGAAGGATTTTATACTGTATACTGCATACAATACCAATGATGAAAGATATATATACGGTGAAGGACTTAACAATGAGACATAATAAAAGATCAGTGCACATGCAAATATATGAATGTGATTATATAAGTATATCCACATGTTTCCAGTTATTATTCTTGATGATTAGATCTAATAGATTCAATATTGTGGGGAGTCAAATATGTGAATGAGAGGTAGCGTGCTGGACCTCAGATCGTCGAATCGTGTGTCTGGAGGACAGTGTTATTTGATTCATCTCACCATCCTCAGGAGGCTCTCTTGGTCCAGTTTAGTCTATGCGTGCACAAAGGTGGCCTAAAACTGATTCATGGTCTGATAACCTATTAAAAATGGCATAGAGAGATCTGTCAACTAGTCTAACATTTGACCTCGATGACATGTAATAAAGTCTTTATTTTCAGTTACAACAGCAGCACCATTACCGATGATGACATTTGCTGACGTTCTATTTGATGGTAAGATTATACACTAATTTCTATAGTCATTTAAAAAATATAATAATTACAAGAAACTTGGCATTTTTGCTTTGAATATTTCTAATGATAACAAGATAAACTTTAATTCATTTACGTATTTATGTGTAAATGTTGTAACAGAAATGTAGTTGAAGACAAATTATTTGTGCTTCCCCATACATGTGGTAGCCATATTACCTCTTACACTGCTAGTCACGAATATAGGCATTGGTTTATTTATATTCGGTTTTATTAGACTATAAAATTATTGATATTATAGGGAAACAAATGAGTAACTTTCAGCCACTTGAAGTTGTGTGTCGCGGTCGCGAAACACAACTTCAAGTGGGTGAAATATTAAATTATTTAATTTAGTACATTAGGAGCTGAGGTGATTTACACAATAGATTATTTTTATATGAGATTTCAAGTGAATAATAGCGTCATTGTGTTATGAGTAACAGTTATTTCCTAACATATTACTTGATTATGCTTATAGTAAATATAGGTCAAATTTAGCATGTCTATATGGCTGTAGCCTACACCCATTTGTAAAAATATAATTAAAGGTAGCCTGCCTTTATAACACAAATATCTATAACATTTTAATTGTTAACTCTTACAGTGCGGGGGTGACTTTAGACGTCAGAATTGGACGTCTTTTGTCAATCCGCACTGAAAGATTGAAATATTTCTAATGGCTGTGGACCCATAACATTAGTATTCAAATAAAGAGATAACTAAGATATTTGTGATGATTTTAAATTGAAAAAAACCTTTGGTCTCCATGATTTACACAAAAATGGGTAAACTGCGCATGTTGCTGGATACTGGAATATCATAGTTGGATAGATGGATATTTTATTGACATATTTTGAAGTCATTGCTGACTTATTTGTCATATTATAGTTATAGAGAGAATCTTTGCATGTCAGTATCATAATTATACCACTTTCTTTGCAGATTTGCTTGGTGTAACCACAGAAGCAGCACACACAACAACTGGTTGGTATATAATTATGAGTAAATCTGTGTTTTTCTATAATATCTGCCCTGAACATGCTTTCTTTTGTCTTCTCCATATTTTTCCACTTATAATACGTGTCTATTTTACATCCGTGTTTTCCGAGTTATAAAACAATATTTAATTACCAGATAAAATATAATAATGCATTGTCAAATGTTTTGTTTTGTACTTTTATTTTTTAATATCAAATTTGTTAATAATAATATAAAAGCATACAAAACATAGCATAGGCCCCCTATGCTCGTTTTGATAATTTATAGCTCTGACGTTAAGCTATTCAGGTGCACCTCATTGTCATGGTGACACCCAATGTCGGATCAATGCTGGCCCAGCGTTATTGTTTGAACGTATCTTATTCGATGGCTAAAATTTCCACTCACTTGAATGTGTCGTCTCGCTGACGCGATCCAAAACTTCAAATGGGTGAAAATTATTCTAATTCTGTAAAATTGGGAGGCCAAGCATTTTCAATTGTTACCGTTAACATTTCACGTTAACATGTGTATTTTAACCCTGTCATTGCGAGAATCGACTTTTGACGTCAGAATATGACGTCCACATCGACTTTTGACGTCAGAATATGACGTCTACAGACGTCAGATTCTGAAGTCGATCCCCGCACTGAAAAAGTAAAATATTTCTAACGGCCGTAAACCCATAACATAGGTATTCAAATGGAATAAAAAGGACTAACTAAGACATTTATGATGATTTAAAATTTAAAAAACCCTTTTGGTTTAGATATATATAAAAATATTTCAGCGCTGTAAGGGTTAAAGTGTTACATTAACTGTTTTCAGATTCACCTGGTTGTCACGGTGACAGCGAGGAGTGTGGTGATAAGGACAAGAACAAGAACAAGAAGAGTGACAGTGATAGTGACAGTGGTAGTGACAGCGACAGTGACAGTGGTAGCGACAGTGGCAGTGATAGTGATAGCGACAGTGACAGTGGCAGCGATAGTGACAGCGACAGTGGCAGTGACGAAAACAAACGAAAGGGTGTGAAGAAAGCCAAAGAAAGCGACAGTGACAGTGATAGTGACAGTGGCAGTGACAGTGTCAGTGATAGTGGCAGTGACGAGAACAAAAGAAAGAGTGTGAAAAAAACCAAGAAAAGCGACAGTGACAGTGATAGTGAAGAGGGCAACGACAGTGACAATGGCAAGGGAAAAGGTGACAAAAAGGCGAAGAAAGGCAGCGACAGTAGCAGTGGCAGTAAGGAGGACAAAAGTAATGGCAGTGATAAGAGCAAGGGCAAGAAGAAGGGCAGTGGCAGTAGCGGGTAAAACTAGTGAGAGCAGGAGCAAAAACAACAAAAACAAAGGCAGTGGCAGTGAGAGTAAAAATGAGAGTGGTAGGCGATGAGAGACCGCGTTCACTATAATTCAATAATTTAAACAATTTGTGCTCATTTTAAAGGTGATCTATCACCCTTTATATGGTATGAATAGTTATGTCCTTATATGGGGTGATTGGCTATCATGTGACCCTCTCAGAGGGTCACATGATAGCCAATCACCCCATATATGGGGGGGGGGGCTGGCTATATTGTGACCCTCTCAGAGGGTCACATGATAGCCAATCACCCCATATAAGGAAACACTTGTGCCCCATCTTGTGGCAACTTTGATTTATTTGTCATAGATTTATTCATACTATTTAAGGGGTGATAGATCACCTTTAAACCGGGATAATAGCGACTTTAGTGATTTTTAATCGTTTTTATTGGACGATCACATCACCAGCGGGGATGAAATTAGCATTTAATCACCAAGATTTGAAAATGTCTTGTCTCAAACTAATCAAATATCAGTAGTTTTCACCCACTTGAAGTTGTGGGTCGCGGTAGCGAGACGCAACTTTAGGTGGGTGAAAACCCTAATTATTTTTTTTAGCGCTTTAAATGTTGATATTTCTTTTGCTGGAATGTGAGAAACTGCGCTCATATACATGTACCCTTCAATAAGGTGTGCCTATTTTTATATTTCTTTTGTAGAATAAAACATTTTTTATAGAAAATTAATGTAACAATCTATGCTCGGTTTGAATTGTTTTGTTATAGAATTGCAATTTATGCTCAATTTGAATATTTGTGTTGTTAAAGATCCATACAGCTTCAAAACGGGCATGCGTGGGACCGTCACGTGTAGGCCTACATTAGCATATATAGAGTACAGGGCTGTAGGCATACAGTAACCTACTGTACAGGGTGACGGCATTAATATCATCAACTAAACTGATTACAAGATACTACTTAAACGATACATTGACCCAGTGCTGTTTTAATGGTGGACCAACGTCTGCGACGCTGGTCCAACATTGAACTAGCATTGGACAAATGTACTATGTCTGAGAGAAAGTCCACCTGCCCATCAAGCACAACACATTTGTATAACATTTATACATCGTCGGCCCAACGTCTTCGACGTTGGCCCAACATTGTATAAAGTCATACAAATGTTTTGTGTTCACTGGGGTCAATATAGGCTTGGGGTCAACCAGTTTCGAAATCCCCCCAGTAATACAGTCAGTCTGTTTGCAACCCAGCGACCATGTAGGGACCAAGGATAAGGGCTTTGAATTACTAACTCATAGATGTCGCTCAGGTATATATGAAGTTGCTGTGATTTGAGAGCTTGCTCTTAATGAGGCTTTGGGTATGAAACGCATATTTAGCATTATCATGGAGTAGGGCCTGGGCCTACCCACGGACACTATTGCATTCTGGGGGACCCTTGTCCCGCGAATTTTGACAGTTGACCATACCTTTAAATAGAACACTACAAACGAACAAAGCATGTCTATGTGAAGTATACTGTGTTTATCAAATATTTCATTTAATACTGTTTTATATATATTATTGCTATGTTTATATATATATTATTGCTTTTTTTTATATAAATATATCATATATATACCATTGCATTATTATTATTATTATGTTGCCTGTTGACGTTTTTTAAGTCACAAATTTAAAAACTTAGGTATTTGACGTTTTGGTAAGACGCAATATTAGTGCCTATTTTATGACGGTCTTGAACATAAAGACCTGCATCATAGTCAAGGAGGTTATTGAGACATGTGGGAATTTTTGTATGATTCTCAGCCACCCATCCAGATGTCTCAAGGGCATCCCAAGTAGCAATAAAATATATTGATTTTCAACGCTCTAAAGGTGGGTTCATTTTTTCTGAAAAAACATCACAACTTCACCTATGTGTTGTCCTGAATACATTCAATGACAAAATGTGACATTACTTTTGTAAAAATGTGTAAACATATCCTCTGGATATTTTTTAATGCTTTATCCCAAAGTTAGCCAAGTAAAATGTTATAATTTTCTCATATACCTTATCACCCCCCCCCCCCTCCCCCCCCCCCACACACACACACACACACACATATTTCAGACTGTCAACATGTTTTTTTCGTTATTTAGGATGTCCTTGAGACATTTGAATGAGTGGTTTAGCATCATACAAACAATTGCAGGGGACCTTATTTCGGTGGATATGGTCCCTGACTACCAGTATTGGTGTAACCCTTACAGCGCTGGGATCGACTTTAGTCGTCAGAATCTGACGTCTGTAGACGTCAGATTTTGACGTCTAAAGTCGATCCCCACACTGTAAGAATAAAAATATATCTAATGGTCGTAGACCCATAACATAGGTATTCAAAGGAACCAGAAAGATCTAACGGAGACATTTATGATGATTTCAAATTAAAAAAACACCTTTGGACTTTAAGGTTTTCATAAAATAACCTCACCTTATGACTTATATATTGACCCCTTGTCCATGCATATATTAGGCATGATAGCGGTTATGGTTATCTCTATGAATAACCCCTTCAGGACAGGTCAAGGCAGACCTTATCTCGATGATTTACATATCACCACATGTGATAAACATTAGTATCATATCATTTCGTTATTACCTGTATAATTTGACTATTACCCATTAATTAACAACCATATCACGTGTACATCCGTTTATAGCGTCTTTGTGTTACATGTTATGTCGTTGTTATGCCCCATTCACACCTGTCCGTCAAACCATCAGTTTTGTCTTCAACTTCAAGTGGGTGAGCATTACTCATATTTGCATAATTTGTGGCCAAGCGTTTGCAGATTTGACAGATTTTCAATTGTTTTTATTCAAATTGTACATATATGTGAGTATTTTTTTAAACATACACCACTGATACTGAAATATGTAAAGCTTATATCCTACTGGGATTGAATGCTTATACAGTTTTTTTCAAATACATTTCAAATCGAAAGAAATACCACTAAAATTAGATGAAAATATTTTTTTACAGATGTTCTTGTAAAACATAAAACACACCACGATTAAAAACAAAATGAGCAACACGGAGAGTAGGTAGAATAGTAATTTCATTAGGCTAGCTACATTTAAAAGTTTTAGTTAACAATCACTATACTGCCTTGTAGAGCTAAAACACATTATTTACTGACCACAAGGAGTTACTGCCTTTTGGTTTCACAGAACACTATACATCTAACTCATCTAAAATCCGTGTCCTGCTAAAACAGTATATATACGGCTTGAAACAGATTTTAGACCAAATAAAGTGTCACTGAAATGGACAACATAGTTTGAGGTAGGTGCTCAGTTAGTCAAATAATTCCATTTAGAAGGTGCTTATTTTCAGACATAGAAATATGTTTGTCATTATTGGAATTGGAAAATGCGTTAGCAATTCCAGCTTCAATTGACAAGGCAAACAATAGAAACAATTCAGCAGGATAAGGGGCAACATATATCTAACATATTTAAAATCATTGGAAGACCACTTGTCATTTGCTCGGTGATGATAAATCTTCTACTTCTTTCATTATCGCTCCGATGGCTCCTAGATATCTGGCGTTCTTTACAAAATATATATTTTTCTTCTTGCCCTATAAACATGGGAACATAAAAAGATTAACAACGAAACTTCATAGTTATTGTTGCTTATTACATTTTTTACCCAGCTAGAGCAAACAACTTTTACCAAATTAACTTTTTTTCCCACTAGCTTCGGTACATATACATATATATACGTACATACTGCATGGAGCCTTATTGGGGATGTCTGGGTATATCATCATTCCATAAAGACAGTTTGATTGATTGATTGATTAATTGATTGATTGATTGATTGTTTGATTGATTGATTGATTGTTTGATTGATTGATTGATTGATTGATTAATTGATTGATTGATTGATCGACTGATCGATTGATTGATTGATTGATTGAATGGTTGATTGAATGATTGATTGATTGATTGATTGATTGATTTATAAATTGATTGATTGATTGATTGATTGATTGATTGATTGATTGATTGATTGATTGATTGATTGATTGATTGATTGACCCAATGAATGGATGAATGAATGAACGAGTGCATGAATGAATGAATGAATGAATGAATGAATGAATGAATGAATGAATGAATGAATGAATGAATAATGGAGTAATC
The DNA here is from genome assembly GCA_964017125.1 of Flabesymbios commensalis. Classification (NCBI taxonomy): domain Eukaryota; kingdom Metazoa; phylum Annelida; class Polychaeta; order Terebellida; family Flabelligeridae; genus Flabesymbios; species Flabesymbios commensalis. The sequence goes on along the minus strand of OZ024903.1, from coordinate 2,235,763 downwards.
AATTATTAAATTAATGAATGAATCAATCAAGGATGAATAAAAAAATTACTCACTCTGGTAAACAGTATGTTTCTAGAGTTCCAGAACTTAGTGATGTACCTCCTAATAGTGTCGTTATCACAAAACCCTCCCGTCATAAACACCCTGTCAGCGCCATGATGCTGCGCCATCAGGTGGGTGTACTGGGCGTAATGAGCACAAGCCAAATTCACCCAACCAGCCACTTTGTCCTCAAGACTGAACTCGGCTAAATTTACAAACAGAGACATCTGGTGATTTGAAACATGGCAGATCAGAGCCATCTGGTGAGTGGGTTCTACAAATGATATCAGAGTTTTCTGATTGGTAGGGCCTACATCACGTTTACATGATGAGTCAGTGGAAATTAAATGGATGGGGTTTTAGACCACCGTTGTGCCTATATAGGGTAAACTGGGCCAGGAGAACCTCCTGACACAGGATTCGAAATTCGAGCCCCGGCGGTCTGAGGCCGAGTCATCTGCAACATTTATTTTTATCTGTGCATGACTAGGCTGTGTCGAGGTCCATTTTACAGTCTGTTATAAAAACCATAATTCTGCGTGGTTGTTTAAATTAAAACTAGACCGGTAAAATTAATACTAGACCAGTGTAGTCTAATCTGGAAAATCCGTTGAGCATCTGTAGCCAGTATGCAAACACTCTATTTTATCACACACTCATTCTTTATTTTTTTTTTTTAAATCACGCTTATTATGCTTCAAACTCATTGCACTAAACTCATATTTTTCTCATATTCAAGATATAGACTAGTTACATTGTTTCTTTCCAGTCTGATACTCAACATTTGAGGGCTGCTGGAGTATATATTCAAAGTTCGAATCTTCGATGTATTAGTGAGCAGCACTCTCAGACTCAGTCATTGACTAATTTATTATATTTATTATATAATTTATTATATTTATTTGACATGATGAAACAATCATTTACATTACTTTTAAAATTTAAATATATTGAAGGTCTAGGCCAAAAATACCTAATAGATTGTTAAGAATGTAAGAGACATTCATTATTATGCAGCAGTCAACGAACTCCCCCACACCCCCCACCGCGGGGCTATGTGGGGGATTTGCTATTTGGGTGTCCCAAAAACACAAAAATCCCCACAACCAGGGGCACATTTTATGTCAAAACTCCCTGACAACCCCCTGGTAAAACCCTCATTCAACAGGGTGGGAGAAATATCCTGGTTTGTATTTATAAATGATTTCTATCAATAATAATCATTATACATGTGACGACAGACCTACCTCGTTGTGTAACTTTTAAATTCGTATTTTAAATTAGTATTAGGACACAATTATAACACAATTTGTAATCAACTACTTAATCTAGTAGGCCTATTTGGCCTACATGGCTAACGCCCCTCACCCCCTGCCATCACCTTGAACATGGCTGACGCCCTTCACCCCTCACATCTCCTCGAACATGACTGACGCCCCTCACCCCCTCACATCACCTTGAACATGGCTGACGCCCCACACCCCTGCCATCACCTTGAACATGGCTGACGCCCCTACCCCCCCCCGCCATCATTTTGAACATGGGTTACACCCCTCACATCACCTTGAACATGACTGACGCCCCTGCACCCCCTCCAATCACATTGAACATGGCTGACGCCCCTCACTCCCTCCCATCACCTTGAACAATGGCTGACGCCCATCACCCCCCTCCCATCAATTTGAACATGGCTGACGCCCCTCAACCCCCCCCCCCCCCACCCCTCCCATCACCTTGAACATGGCTGACGCCCCTCATCCCCTCCTATCACTTTCAACATGGCTGACGCCCCTCACCCCCTCCTATCACCTTGAACATGGCTGGCGCCCCTCACCCCCTCCAATCACCTTGAACATGGCTGGCGCCCCTCACCCCCTCCCATCACCTTGAACATTGCTGACGCCCCTCACTTCCCCTCCAATTACCTTGAACATGGCTACGCCCCTCACCCCCCTCCCATTACCTTGAAAATGGCTGACGCCCCTCACCCTCCCCCTCCCATTACCTTGAACATGGCTGACGCCCCTCACCCCCTCCCATCACCTTGAACAATGGCTGATGCCCATCACCCCCCTCCCATCACTTTGAACATGGCTGACGCCCCTCAACCCCCCTCCCCCTCCCCTCCCATCACCTTGAACATGGCTGATGCTCCTCACCCCCTCCTATCACTTTCAACATGGCTGACGCCCCTCACTCCCACCCCCTCCTATCACCTTGAACATGGCTGACGCCCCTGAACCCCCTCCTATCACCTTGAACATGGCTGGCGCCCCTCACCCCCTCCCATCACCTTGAACATGGCTGACGCCCCTGAACCCCCTCCTATCACCTTGAACATGGCTGACGCCCCTGAACCCCCTCCTATCACCTTGAACATGGCTGGCGCCCCTCACCCCCTCCCATCACCTTGAACATGGCTGACGCCCCTGAACCCCCTCCTATCACCTTGAACATGGCTGGCGCCCCTCACCCCCTCCCATCACCTTGAACATGGCTGACGCCCCCCCCCCCCTCCCATCACCTTGAACATGGCTACGCCCCTCACCCCCTCCCATTACCTTGAAAATGACTGACGCCCCTCACCCTCCCCCTCCCATCACTTTGAACATGGCTGACGCCTCTCACCCCCCCCCCTCCTATCACCTTGATCATGGCTGGCGCCCCTCACCCCCTCCTATCACCTTGAACATGGCTGACGTCCCTCATTCCCCCCCTTCTCCCATCACCTTGAACATGACTGATGCCCCTCACACCCACCCCACCCTGTCACCAACTTGAACATGGCTGACGTGCCTCACCCCCCCCATCACCTTGAACATGGCTGACGCTCCTCACCTCCCCCCTCCCATCACCTTAAACATGGCTGACGCCCCTCACCCCGTCCTATCACCTTCAACATTGCTTACGCCCCTCACCCCCTCCTATCACCTTCACCATTGCTGACGCCCCTCACCCCCCTGCAATCACCTTGAACATGACTGACACCCCTCACATCACCTTGAACATGGCTGACGCCCCTGCACTCCCTCCCATCACCTTGAACATATATGACTTTCGGACATCAACCCCTCCACTGAACTTGAACATGACAGTTTCAATGTTTTGTTAAATTCAACTTTTATTTTGTAGCAGTCACTTGAACAATTGCTTGAAAAGTAAACTAAAAAGCCAAATAATATGATGCAGATGCAGAAATAATAGTTGAAAACAAATGAAAACCAAGTAAAAGGGTTTAATTATTACTTTTACTGAACATAACATTTTCGTGTCCTAAATGCATTTTCTTCTGATGTCATTTTCTTGAACAGTAGTCGCCATTTAGTGTTCAAATTGGTTTGTATACATCCATGTGTACACGGGTTGTATGTGCTTTACATAATTGTATACAAAACAATAGGGAACAGAAAGAAAAAGGTATTTGTACAGGGGGTGAAAATATGGTAAAATGTGCGACCGTTCGACCGCTCATATATAGTGTTTTTATTTCACGATGACTGCACATAATAACAGAATCAGTGTTGGATCTCGTCTGTATCTATATTTTTATAGTTTTGTGAAAATTAGGGATTAAACCTACAAACCAGAGAAAAGTTATGATCACAAAACTTTGTGAGACACGAAAGTGGTCGTAACATAGGACACGAAATGGTCGTAACATTTAAATCTATACTATCTATATCTATAGAGGATCCAGAGGTACCTCTATGCCTTGTGTTCTTATCAATGACATTGCGTCGTATTTTAATGACAGGGGCTCCACTTTATATATCTGTAGTCTGGACGCCGAAAAGTGTTTCGACTCGATATGACACGACGCCCTATTGTATAAACTTTGGGAAAAGCTTCCACTACACCACTGGCTTCTTATGTATAGATGGTACAATAATTTAAAAGCTGTAGTCAGGTGGAACGGAGAATGTAGCTATTCATTTAATGTCACACGAGGAACTCGTCAAGGCAGTATGTTATCTCCTCATATATTTATCAATGACCTCCTAGTTGACTTATCAACTAGTGACCATGGTGTGCGAATAGTTATTTGCCTATGCGGATGATATAAATTTATTTAGTGCAACCGTTCCTGGCTTACAGAAAATGATAAATAAATGTCTAGTTTATTCAAATACTTGGAGGTTTAAATTCGGTATCAAAAAGACTAAGTGTATATCATATGGGCAAATAATATTAAAGTGTGAGGCAAAATGGTCGTTAGGCCAGGTACCTATTGACAATGTAGATAATATTGAAATTTTAGGCATGATTTCATCCAGCGACGGAAAATGCATCAATCAGGTCGACAGCAGAATTTTAAAATGTCGTAAGTCATTTTTTAGTCTTAATAATGTTGGTATGCCATACCCTGGCCTTCCAGTTAATCTGAAGCTCCACTTATGGCACACCTTATGTCGCCCTATCCTAACTTTCGGTCTTGAAACTGTTTATTTAAATAGAGCAACGCCATACTGTACTATAGCTTAACATTGATAGTATTTCATACTACACTACGCTATGTCCTGTATCACTTTCAGTAGTTCGTTTTGGTTTGTTGTGTCTTCTGATTAAACATCACAATTGAATGAGAAATTGGTTTCCTTATTTACTGGCGTGGTGGCAGCTGGATTCTTACCCACGTCTATGATATATATGCCAACAAACAGGCATAATAAAATAAAACCATTTTCACCTCATTAATATTGACAATTGTGCATAAAAATAGAGACTAACTTTTACCGGACCTGAATTTCTCATATTATCGCTCAATCACAGGAGGCCCAATTTCTCTTCCCTAGACTCATACCTCGTGTTTTTATCAACAATGTCACAACAAAGAGCGCCGAAACAATGGCCTCTCACGAAAAATGAGACAATTAATTCTTTCGAAAACTGGAGACAGAATCTCCTCTACATCCTATCACTAGACAGAAATTTCAGCCCATTTTTAGCCGATGATTGTGTCTGGGAAAAACGTACTTCTACAAACATCCTTCACTGATGATGGCAATGATATTCCTGAGAAAGCCCGTAAGACAGCTATCAGCTTGAATTGATGCTAGGCCAAATAGCAAATTACTGTTCCATCATCTCACGTAATACCATAACAAAAAACTCTACGTCACTGTCTTCAATTTGGCAACAAATTCGCCAACATTTTGGCTTCCAGTCGACTGGTGCTCACTTCCTCGATCTCTCAAAAATACATTTAGAGCCGGATGAAAGACCCGAAGATTTATTTCACAGACTTATGGCTTTTTTTGATGACAATATGACAAAGTCTGACAGCAATCTAACACATCACGGTGACGCCATTACCCGTGATGAAGATTTGTCCCCAACCATCGAGAATACTATTGTGCTCTTGTGGCTGCAGATGATTAACCCTGGTTTACCTTTACTTGTAAAGCAAAAAAAAACACAAGAGTAGTATCAAAACCCTACACAAAACCAACCGACAAAAAACTTTATATACATGCAGAATCGTGCCACCCTAAACATTGCAAAACAAGCATTGCCTACAGCCAAGCTCTGAGAATCAAAAGAATATGCAGTGATGAAGAAGATTACAGACTAGAAACAGCCACCCTAATACGAAACATGCACAAAAGGGGCCATGACATCCAAGAAAGTGAAAAACAAATACAGAAGGTTGATAGACTCAACAGGCAAGACCTGATCCTAAATAGAGCTGTCCCAACAGGACAAGACAACGGAAATAACAAAACCCATTTGATAGTCACATTTAGATTTGGCATCCCAAACCTCAACCACTCCATCAGAGCAGAAATGCAGAAACATCATTGGCAAACCGACTTTCGGATTGCCTTCAGAAAGGATAAAAATTTGAGAGACCTCCTAGTAAGGGCCAAGTTGCCGCCAGTAGGAGTCAGAAGACATCCAAATTACAGTGAACCAAAATTACAACAAAAAACAACGACAACCTCGTCATTACACAAACAAATCTACAATCTTGAAGATAAAAGATGTCTACGATGCGTCAGCTTAGAATACACCTCCAAGTTTATTATGAGCAAGGGATGCCCGAAAATAACAAACAGAGAAATCATACATTGCCATCAGAAACACAATCAATACGTGATAAGATGCTTTCTGTGCAATACTTGGGACCAACATAAAGAGTTCATCACCCCTCACAACTTAATAGAAAATTTTCGGAAACACGGCTATTCACTAAATAAAGAGGAACACTCACATGACAGAAGACCAGCCGACATTCAAATATTCCCAGTTTGGTCTGTAAACTACATCACAATAGGGTGCAACAAATGCAATTTCAAAAAATGGGTAAAATCGACCGCATGCCCGAAACAATAGAGGAAGAGATAACAGCAGCAACCAACAGTCTAAAATCGGCATTATTCGGCACCCAAACCACGGTAGAAGGTAGAAAATGTAACAAATGTCAAGCATGCAAGAAAAATGGAAATCAAACCATCATAACCTCCAAACAGAACTTTAATGCAAAAATCCAAAAATTCAACTGCAAAGAAGAAGGGATAATATATGCCATAAAATGCAACACCTGTTCTCAACTATACATAGGCCAAAGTGGCAGAAATCTAACAACGAGGATTGGGGAACATATCAGAGATATCACCAAGCAAAAATCAAATTCAAGCGTAGCAGCACACTTCAACAAACATGCATACGCAAAACTCAATTTTGAGTGCCAAATTTTGGAATATGAGAAAGATAAATTTACTAGATTAATAAAAGAAGGAATTTGGATCGATCTACTGAAAACAACTTTTCCAGAAGGACTAAATGCCCCATGCGAAGGTCACTACAAGGTATCCAACATCTCCATCAGCAATTATCGCCACTTCCAACATGACAAGAGCTGCCGCCCAACCATAAACACCACTCTCGCATAAAACCAACCAAGCGGAGCTAAGCCACAACAGGGCGTAAGCCCCAATGAGGCTAGATCCGCTGGACACATACAACACAAGACAATTCAAATGACACAATACACTACACCCCTGCGGATCTAGGCGGCAATCGGGCCCAGGCCCATATGACGCTAGATCCGCACAGCCTTACACTAACTAGTACACTACACCCCCGCCCCCCATAGAGGGACAAGACAAACATAGCATTGCGTAACCATCTTCCCTGAGCGGAGCCGAGCGACAACCAGGCCAAGGCCTACATGACGCTAGATCCGCACGGGCTAAGAAGCCCCCAGCCACCAACCCCACACCTAGCGGGGAGCAGGCAAACACTGTCACAGCAGCCAGGAGTGGGGGCCTATACCCTAGCAGATAATACTGTAAGGCATATACACACCCCCATACTAGCTTTTACAACTGAGCCACCGGATCCGTAACGTCAGAACAACCTTGATTACAACAAAATGCAGAAGTGTAGCGAATGCGAGAAGACTTTCACCCGCAAAAACAACCGTATACGACACGAGCGGACGATTCACAATCAACATGGAGGGATCCACAAAGCCAAATGCAACTTGTGCCACGCTGAATTCTCTAGAAATTCGGACTTTGTCCGTCACAGGAGAACGAGATACGCGTCCCCGGCGCCACCAACACAGCCTGAACCAACCCATCCAGCTCCGCAGCCAAACAGAGGAGCGGCAAGAAAACACATCAACCTTAACCATCCCCAACCAATCGCAGACACAAACACGACATCAGGCTCGTCAGAAGACACGACAAAATCTCCGCCAAACAAGAGAGCATGCAGACGCCTCCAGCTGGAACGAATGCGCCCAAACTCCCCAAGCTCTACAGAATCGTCGTCTGATCAAGACTCGATATCCACCGACTCATCATCAGACTCTGAATCAGAACACAGCACCACTAGCAGCAGATTCGGTGAATATATAACCAGAAGTGAAACTGGAGAAGACACGGAAGCACCCTCAAACACAGATAGAGATCAAATCCAACAAACACCAGCCCATTACTCAGACATCTCGGACAATGACACACCAGTTAACTTGGATATCATTGAACCGTCTATATCGCCATCATACATCAATAGTGTAACGGAAATGGACATAAATCCGGACTTTATAGAACAGCTAAACTCGGGAAGCAACACCAATGACAGCAACAACAACATCCCATCAACAATAGCAGACGCAAACATCCCAACAGCAATAGGCAACAAATCACCGATCAGATCGCCAGACCAGCCACGCATCAGTTCACCAGAGCAGCCCGACAGTGCAGAATATATTAGCAGCCCATCCAGTAGCTATGACCCGGACTTCGATTATGTAAACCGCACCCCCTCCCCTCCACGCCAGCATTTAAACAAGGAGACAATCATTGTACGCCAGTTCCTGCACAGTCCGCGCAGCACAGCGACTATGTGTGTTAGGAACACTATAACACACACCCCATCGTCCAGAAGTCACTCGAGTAACCACCAGACCAGCCAACGTAAGGAACCGAAGATGATGCAAGTAGAGGTGCAAAATGGAGAGACGAAGATAAAGTTGACAGACGTACACCCGGATGACTACCAACAAATGCTGACAATGACACTAAAGGCCATCAAAGATAGCAATGCTTAAATGCTATACCGACTAAAGGAGGCCCCTTCGGGGACCACCAACAGACGTTTGGCCAGTAAATGAACATTCAGAAAAAAGAAAAACAACATAAAAAATTCAAGAACAAAAATTTATTAAGTTAATACATCCGAATGAAAGAAGATTGAGAGCCTGTCAGCACCCAGCCTGATCTCCTTGGCCCGCGATCCGCAGGATCCGCAAGATCCGCTGGATCCGCTAGATCCGCTGGATCCGCTAGGATACGCCTGGCCTACCTGCTCCGCTGGACACGCCAAGATCCGCTCCATGGAACTGGAATTCGCACACCATCACCAGAAAAAACAAGAAAAGAAGAATCAAGAACAAGAACAAGAACTTTTGTGAACTTTAAATCATTATTTAATTACCACTAATATCAATATTCTATAATGCCTCTAATAGGCACGCCATTTTTAGACATAACTTTATTAATACTGATTTGCAGCAGCGAACACACCAACAGATGAACACTTTGGATTATTACATATGGATTATCACCTAGATTATGAACTTTCAAGTAACTCACATAAACACCACGCTCATATTGCCTATTTTTTTAACTGGTACGCTTTATTGTATACCGTGAACATTCTTGAACCTGACAGATTACATAATTATTAAACCAACCGCACTGCGATGCGGCACCCATATCATTTAAACATGAATGAGAAAGAATTGTTTATCTAAATAAGAAAGACTAAATTTGATAATATTGTTGATAATAAATCTTGTAATATGACATAAACTGATTTCCGCATGTATATTGTTACACACCAACGAACCACCCACCGGATTGTGATCAGATAATAAAAACCGTTGATCCGCATCAAACACTTGATCCGCTTGATCCGCATCAATAGTATAAACCAATTAATTAACATAAAAGATCCGACCAGTCAAAAAAATTAGATCCGCTCAGTCAGAAGATCATAATCCAGTGAGATCCGTTGGGCCAAACAATACACACGTGACCCACGTGCTATGACACGTGACCATGCCTATATAAACCCTCGACAGAGGAACCCCACTTCATTACCTGGAGAAGGCGAGAGCCGAAACGCTGTGATGCGACAATAAAACACTCATGTTATATCTTTGAGTTTCTTCTTTATCCTCTTTACTTGATGAACTCCGCTCCATTGATGATACTCGAGTGCTTCGTACCGGTACTCCCTCATATTCCGCTCGACCATCCCCCACGTACCGACGGAGTCAATTCAAATCTTGTGTTTTGTGTAAAACTGCTAGTCGCCCTGGTCACTCTTCTCACAACCTACTTGAATGCAAATTCCTCCCAGACTCTGACAAGCGCCGCATTGGTCGTTCTAGACTGATTGGTGATGTTGACGTTTCCGAGTATGTTGATGATGATATTGACAACCAAAATCTCGACACAACAGCGATAGATAACTCCGCACTTATTCATTCACCTAGCGCTTCTCGAGTTAATGTTATACAGTCCCCTTTTTTAAACGCTCATTATCATGATTACCCTTTAAGACTGACTCTAGATTCTGGTGCTACAACAAATATGATAAAAGCATCTGTCGCACAATACATAAACCTACCCCTTATCCCTGCCTCACAGATGGCCCGCCAAGCTGATGGTGTGACCCCATTAGAGGTTATTGGTGAAGTTCATTGCAAACTTACTAGGGACAGTCATTCGTTCACTCTTGACGCCCTTGTGGTAAGAGAGCTCGATGTTGACATTCTTGCTGGCACCCCTTTTCTTGTTAGCAATGATATAGCCATGCGCCCCGCTAAGCGTCAAATTGTCATCAAGGGATCACATATTATATCTTACGGTCCTCAGTCTAATACTTTACCTTCTGCCCGTAGAACCCAATCTTACTTACCCAGGTCCCCTAGTACCCAAACTGTGGTTCTCCCTGGCGATTACTGCCAAATGTCCTTACCTGATGAAGCTAACCCAGACTCCATTTGGGCATTGGAGCCTCGGTTTGACTCCCCTGCCAATGTCCATGCTAAGCCCGAGAAGGCTTGGCCTGCTATACAAGAAATTGCTGCAGTTGGTCATACTATCTGTGTACCAAACAATACGAATGAACCTATTTTGCTGAGACGCAATGAACATATATGCCAAGTACGTGTAGTTTCACCCGTTCAGGTTGTGAGTCCCACTCCTAGCATCCCAGTGCCCACTTCCCCTAAGAAACTTGGCACATATAGTTCCTCTATCTCAGTTGATCCCGACCAGATCTTACCATTAAGTACACGCAATAAGTTTATGAAACTAAACTCAAAATACGATCACGTATTTAGCCCTGAAATTTCAAAGTATAATGGCCTTAGTGGCAGAATCGAGGCATCTGTCAACATGGGTCCCACTCTCCCACCCCAGCGTAAAGGCCGGTTACCTCAGTACAACCATGATACCATGATTGCCCTACAATCTAAATTTGATGAACTTGAAAACGCAGGTGTTTTTGCTAAGCCCGAACAGGTTAATGTATCAGTCGAATACCTGAACCTCTCTTTTCTTGTGAAAAAACCAAATGGTGGCCATCGCCTTGTAACATCTTTCGGTGAAGTTGGTCGCTACAGTAAACCTCAACCATCCCTTATGCCCCAAGTCGATAATGTCCTACGAGATATCGCTAAGTGGAAGTTCATAATAATAACTGACCTCCTACAGTCCTTTTACCAAATCCCTCTGGCTCATGATTCCATGAAATATTGTGGTGTTTCCACCCCTTTTAAGGGAATTCGTGTATATACACGCTGCGCTATGGGCATGCCCGGCTCTGAAACTTGTCTTGAAGAACTGATGAGTCATATTCTTGGTGACCTTATTCAACAAGGTCGTGTTGCCAAGATAGCTGATGACCTGTATGTGGGTGGAAATACACCTGAAGAGGCTCTCTTTAACTATGAGTGTGTGTTACAAGCTCTGTCCAAGAATGATCTCCGCCTCTCTGCCCGGAAAACCCTAATTTGTCCTAGGTCTGCCACAATCCTTGGTTGGATTTGGTCAGATGGCTGCCTTAGCGCTAGCACACGCCGCCTTCTCACCTTACAATTCACACCTCAGCCATCAACTGTACACAGCCTGAGATCTTTCATTGGTAGCTATAAAGTTCTCAGTCGTGTTCTGAAAGGATACGCTGGCCTCCTACATCCACTAGAGAAAGCCGTTGCTGGCAAACCCTCTCGTGAAAAGATTGTTTGGACTGATGACTTATCACATGCTTTCACCCAAGCAAAAGTTGCACTACGGCTGGCTAAGGTTATAACCATTCCCTTACCACAAGATCAATCGTGGATTGTCACTGATGCCTCTGTAAAGCCAGGTGGTCTTGCCGCAAATTTATATGCATTGCGAGATGGCAAATTACTTCTAGCAGGTTTCTTCAATTCCCAGCTAAAAAAGCATCAAATTACTTGGCTGCCCTGCGAACTAGAGGCCCTCGCCATTGGCACAGCTATTAAGCATTTCTCCCCATACATTGTCCAGTGTCACCACATTACACAAGTCCTCACAGACAGTCGCCCATGTGTACAAGCTCAGGAAAAGCTTTCACGTGGTGAGTTTTCCGCCAGTTCAAGGGTTTCAACTTTTCTTTCCCTTGTCAGTCGTTTTCAGATTCATGTCCGCCATATAACCGGTGCTGCTAATCTCCCGTCTGACTATAGCAGTCGTCACCCTATAATATGCAGAGAAAAAACCTGCCAAATTTGCAAATTTACTAATGAATTGAAGGACTCCGTTGTACTGATGGAACCGTCAAGATGCCTTTCATGAGCCGTGTCGCCTGGCATGCTACTCAACAAGAGTGTTCTGACCTTCGTCGTGCTCACGCTTACCTAACGCAAGGTACTCGACCATCAAAAAAACTTACCAATATCCCTGATGTAAAGCGTTATCTCCGCTTTGTGACCATTGCGAGTGATGGTGTGTTAGTGGTACGTGATGTACAGCAGTTCCAGCCAGTCAGAGAGAGAATAGTGATCCCCCGTGCAGTGCTGCATGGTTTAATCACTGCTATTCACCTCAGATTTAATCACCCTTCACCTCATCAACTTAAACTACTTGTATCTCGCTACTTTTATGCCCTTGACGTGGACAATGCTTTAAAAGTTGTATCAACTTCTTGCCATCACTGTTTGTCCCTGAAAGCCTTAAGTCCACATCTACTAGCTCAGTCTACTGGACCACCCCCTGACAAAATTGGTCTTTCATTCGCCTGTGACATAATGCGCCGATATAAGCAGTTTATAATGATTTTACGGGAATCCTCTTCATCATTCACTATGACTTCCCTGATTGACTCTGAAAAACATGATCATGTTCGAGATTCGCTCTTGATCATGTGTGCTGAACTACGACCACTGGGCGATGATCAGTTGACAATACGCGTTGATGCGGCACCTTGCTTTGTTGCTCTTGTGAAAGACCCTGTCCTACTGAAGAACAATATCACACTAGAAGTTGGTCGCATCAAAAATGTTAATAAAAATCCGGTTGCAGAAAGAGCGGTTCAAGAGCTTGGTATAGAATGCCTTAAACTATCTCCAGAAGGTGGCCCCTTATCAAAAGTTACACTTGCATTAGTCACCGCCAATTTGAACGCTCGCATCAGAAAAGGTGGTTTATCTTCTCGTGAAGTCTGGACACAAAGGGATCAAATATGATTTCTACAGATGAGCCTATTCGTGGGATTAATCCCCCCGACGATGACTCCGAATCCGATTGTGAGAGTACTACTCAACTTGATATTGAGCTAAACTCAATTAATGATCCACATCCTCCCATACTCCCAGTTCTCACAGAAGTTGTTCAAGATGAATATGCTTTCACTGACATTGAACCTAATGAATTGCAGCCATTAGATATGTTGCATGCATCGCCTCATACAGCCCCTAGTCCAGAGACTAATTCGCAATAATCTTCTTTGAATGAAACACCAAGCCGTCTACCTCGCTCAAGGCAAGCTCCTGCATGGCAGCGCTCCGGAGATTGGATGATGAACTAACATATGATGTAACAACATATTGTATCACTGCTTAACAGTAATTGTTTTCACTCTTCTCTGCATCATCCCAAAAGAATCAAAAGGCACTCACACCACACATTTTACCAGACATTTAGCCTAACATTAAATACTTATTGTAATAATACAATGTTTAGATAATATGTTCTTTTGTCACTATTATTTTAATCTGAGATTGTTTGAGATTGATTGTTTAATTCATATTACTAGGATAAAGGAAAAAGTACAATCACGCCATACTGTACTATAGCTTAACATTGATAGTATTTCATACTACACTACGCTATGTCCTGTATCACTTTCAGTAGTTCGTTTTGGTTTGTTGTGTCTTCTGATTAAACATCACAATTGAATGAGAAATTGGTTTCCTTATTTACTGGCGCAATGTATGGTAAGCTCGAATCGCTTCAGGGTACAATTGTCAAAGCTTTTCTTGGTCTGAGTAGGTACTCTCATCACTCCAAGTTGCTGACGGCTCTTGATATTTTACCTATTGAGGAGAGTATTAAATCTCTGTCCGTAAGCCTGATGAAAAGGATATTTTTAGTGAATTATCCAGTACGGAGTCTGTGTTCTTTTTTATGTCTAAATATTTATTAACCGGAAAGTACAATAAAAGTACGCTTTTTGGCAGACTACTTGACATGGGTCTATCACCCCTCCTCTCTGCACTCTCAACATTTAAATATACGCAAAAGTATTCTGCTAGAGACGGGGTGGTAGACTCATTGCAAGGCGTGTTGTATAGAGCTGACTTTCTGAATAGAAACTCTACCGCACATATTTTTACTAAATTATTGACCCGCTTTTAATACATATACTGTGATATTTCTTATCTGTGATACGTTTGTATGAATGTAATATACAATATAATATGTTTTCCTCACTTGTGGGGTTTTTAATGAATAAATAATAATAATAATACTAGAAAGTAAGGACACGAAAAAATTTAGTGTCCACATGGTCGAACATTTGGTCGAACATGAGACACCAAAGGTCGCACACAAGACACCAAGAAAATTATTCACTGCAGTCGCACATGGCATTATTGAGAGGACACCAGAAAACATTTGGTGTCCTCTGTTCAACCGTTCTAAAAAAACACGTATTTTTCACATTTATCCTCCATTTTCTGCTTCCAAATTTAATTGTATGACTAATTATCATTAATTTAATCGATCTGTTAAGTAAATAAGTTGAAATTTTGCTTAAAAAAGACAGGAACAAATATCCCGCTTGTTCGACGCACCTAATGAGAACCGCCCATCAAAAACTATGTTTTTTACCCCTTTCCCCTCTTTATTTGGAGTTTTCGTGTTTAATTTATATAATTTTAGATGTTTTTTAAGAATTTATTTAAATAAGTTAGATAAATTCTTAACGCGATATTCACTGGTGCCGAATTATATATAAAGGTAGTGTAGAGAGCATCAGTAAAGCCCTGATGCTTACCAGTTTAAGGGAACATGAACAAATAGACAAAGAAATAAAGGTAGTGTAGAGAGCATCAGTATAGCCCTGATGCTTACCAGTCTAAGGGAGCATGAACAAATAGACAAAGAAATAAAGGTAGTGTAGAGAGCATCAGTATAGCCCTGATGCTTACCAGTCTAAGGGAGCATGAACAAATAAACAAACAAATAAAGGTAGTGTAGAGAGCATCAGTATAGCCCTGATGCTTACCAGTCTAAGGGAGCATGAACAAATAAACAAACAAATAAAGGTAGTGTAGAGAGCATCAGTATAGCCCTGATGCTTACCAGTCTAAGGGAGCATGAACAAATAAACAAACAAATAAAGGTAGTGTAGAGAGCATCAGTATAGCCCTGATGCTTACCAGTTTAAGGGAACATGAACAAATAGACAAAGAAATAAAGGTAGTGTAGAGAGCATCACTATAGCCCTGATGCTTACCAGTCTAAGGGAGCATGAACAAATAGACAAAGAAATAAAGGTAGTGTAGAGAGCATCAGTATAGCCCTGATGCTTACCAGTCTAAGGGAGCATGAACAAATAAACAAACAAATAAAGGTAGTGTAGAGAGCATCAGTATAGCCCTGATGCTTACCAGTCTAAGGGAGCATGAACAAATAGACAAAGAAATAAAGGTAGTGTAGAGAGCATCAGTATAGCCCTGATGCTTACCAGTCTAAGGGAGCATGAACAAATAGACAAAGAAATAAAGGTAGTGTAGAGAGCATCAGTATAGCCCTGATGCTTACCAGTCTAAGGGAGCATGAACAAATAAACAAACAAATAAAGGTAGTGTAGAGAGCATCAGTATAGCCCTGATGCTTACCAGTCTAAGGGAGCATGAACAAATAGACAAAGAAATAAAGGTAGTGTAGAGAGCATCAGTATAGCCCTGATGCTTACCAGTCTAAGGGAGCATGAACAAATAAACAAACAAATAAAGGTAGTGTAGAGAGCATCAGTATAGCCCTGATGCTTACCAGTCTAAGGGAGCATGAACAAATAAACAAACAAATAAAGGTAGTGTAGAGAGCATCAGTATAGCCCTGATGCTTACCAGTCTAAGGGAGCATGAACAAATAAACAAACAAATAAAGGTAGTGTAGAGAGCATCAGTATAGCCCTGATGCTTACCAGTCTAAGGGAGCATGAACAAATAAACAAACAAATAAAGGTAGTGTAGAGAGCATCAGTATAGCCCTGATGCTTACCAGTCTAAGGGAGCATGAACAAATAGACAAAGAAATAAAGGTAGTGTAGAGAGCATCAGTATAGCCCTGATGCCTACCAGTCTAAGGGAGCATGAACAAATAGACAAAGAAATAAAGGTAGTGTAGAGAGCATCAGTATAGCCCTGATGCTTACCAGTCTAAGGGAGCATGAACAAATAAACAAACAAATAAAGGTAGTGTAGAGAGCATCAGTATAGCCCTGATGCTTACCAGTCTAAGGGAGCATGAACAAATAAACAAACAAATAAAGGTAGTGTAGAGAGCATCAGTATAGCCCTGATGCTTACCAGTCTAAGGGAGCATGAACAAATAAACAAACAAATAAAGGTAGTGTAGAGAGCATCAGTATAGCCCTGATGCTTACCAGTCTAAGGGAGCATGAACAAATAGACAAAGAAATAAAGGTAGTGTAGAGAGCATCAGTATAGCCCTGATGCTTACCAGTTTAAGGGAACATGAACAAATAGACAAACAAATAAAGGTAGTGTAGAGAGCATCAGTATAGCCCTGATGCTTACCAGTCTAAGGGAGCATGAACAAATAAACAAACAAATAAAGGTAGTGTAGAGAGCATCAGTATAGCCCTGATGCTTACCAGTCTAAGGGAGCATGAACAAATAGACAAAGAAATAAAGGTAGTGTAGAGAGCATCAGTATAGCCCTGATGCTTACCAGTCTAAGGGAGCATGAACAAATAAACAAACAAATAAAGGTAGTGTAGAGAGCATCAGTATAGCCCTGATGCTTACCAGTCTAAGGGAGCATGAACAAATAGACAAAGAAATAAAGGTAGTGTAGAGAGCATCAGTATAGCCCTGATGCTTACCAGTCTAAGGGAGCATGAACAAATAAACAAACAAATAAAGGTAGTGTAGAGAGCATCAGTATAGCCCTGATGCTTACCAGTCTAAGGGAGCATGAACAAATAGACAAAGAAATAAAGGTAGTGTAGAGAGCATCAGTATAGCCCTGATGCTTACCAGTTTAAGGGAACATGAACAAATAGACAAACAAATAAAGGTAGTGTAGAGAGCATCAGTATAGCCCTGATGCTTACCAGTCTAAGGGAGCATGAACAAATAGACAAACAAATAAAGGTAGTGTAGAGAGCATCAGTATAGCCCTGATGCTTACCAGTCTAAGGGAGCATGAACAAATAGACAAAGAAATAAAGGTAGTGTAGAGAGCATCAGTATAGCCCTGATGCTTACCAGTCTAAGGGAGCATGAACAAATAAACAAACAAATAAAGGTAGTGTAGAGAGCATCAGTATAGCCCTGATGCTTACCAGTTTAAGGGAACATGAACAAATAGACAAACAAATAAAGGTAGTGTAGAGAGCATCAGTATAGCCCTGATGCTTACCAGTCTAAGGGAGCATGAACAAATAGACAAAGAAATAAAGGTAGTGTAGAGAGCATCAGTATAGCCCTGATGCTTACCAGTTTAAGGGAACATGAACAAATAGACAAACAAATAAAGGTAGTGTAGAGAGCATCAGTATAGCCCTGATGCTTACCAGTCTAAGGGAGCATGAACAAATAGACAAAGAAATAAAGGTAGTGTAGAGAGCATCAGTATAGCCCTGATGCTTACCAGTCTAAGGGAGCATGAACAAATAGACAAACAAATAAAGGTAGTGTAGAGAGCATCAGTATAGCCCTGATGCTTACCAGTCTAAGGGAGCATGAACAAATAAACAAAGAAATAAAGGTAGTGTAGAGAGCATCAGTATAGCCCTGATGCTTACCAGTCTAAGGGAGCATGAACAAATAGACAAAGAAATAAAGGTAGTGTAGAGAGCATCAGTATAGCCCTGATGCTTACCAGTCTAAGGGAGCATGAACAAATAAACAAACAAATAAAGGTAGTGTAGAGAGCATCAGTATAGCCCTGATGCTTACCAGTCTAAGGGAGCATGAACAAATAGACAAAGAAATAAAGGTAGTGTAGAGAGCATCAGTATAGCCCTGATGCTTACCAGTTTAAGGGAAATAGAACAAATAGACAAACAAATAAAGGTGAATGTAGAAAAGAGGACAATAAATCAAACGGTAGCTGGACAAGACTTGATCCAGTTGTTGCAGGATGCAGTAATGGCTGCCACTGCATGTCCTATACACCATCTATATGCTCCATTTCTAGTTCGATTAATCTACCAACCGGATTTGCGCTTGCTGCTGGAACCTGTGCCAGTAATGACGTACAGAAAGCATAAAAAACTGACGATAACCTTGATAGCAAATGCGAAGCCCATTGTCAAATTATATTTCACATTTTCGACAAAAACACAAGGGCATACTTTCCTTAGTATAGGCACTGTACTAATATATTGTTTATATTATTCCGGTAGATTAAATAAACAGATAAATGCTGACCTACATTCATGGCTTATTTTCCTAGAATTTATCAACAAGGATTTTTTCCGAAGTATATGGCAGTTTTTAACATCATTACATATATTTCTCCTGCTTCTGGTTAGTTAGGTTTGTTGTGCAGAAATTGGGACTCTTTGGTTTTATGACTGTTGGCATGTTGCCTGCAAAAAAATAGTTTTTGTTCAATAGTGTCCCGCCTTAGCGACTGCTTCCACTTGGGGTCCCTTATTTTAAAATGAATACATTTAGATTTTTACTGATAATATGGTTACTGCTCATCTTTTGAATTAAGCTTCTTTTGAGGTTTGAACATACGTTTTCAGTCTTGTGATGTAACAAAAAAAATTGAGTTGGCCATCTCCCTCGCATGCAAGTTCTGGAGCTCTATGAATTTAATCCTTGACCAGATACTTTATCTTTAGAAGTATCAATGAATATCTTACCAACAGAGCTAGAAATTTATATTTTATGTTTTTAGTACCTACAAAAAAATGGCTTTTATACTCAGGATGTGACCTTTCTCCCACGACCCCAATTTTTTAACTTTTTTGCTGCAAATCTATTTCATAAGGTTTTAGTTGCCAGTACTTTAAACAGTTATGTGATTGATTTGACATTTTGGTCGGTATTAAGAAATTCGGGCAAACATGTGACTAGATTATATCACATCGCCCCCTCAGCTATGAAAAGGTGTATCCGCCACTTTACCAAGTGGCGGATACACCCTTTTATATCCAAGGGGCTGACATAGTTATATCATTTATTCCTATTTATTGCAATGTTTTAAATCTATGTTTCTGTTATTTTTATGGTTTCTAAGAAATGAAATGAATCGGGCTTTAGGCCACCTTTGTGCACATAGAGGCTGAACTTGGCCAGGAGAAACTCCTGAGGATGGTGAGATGATTGAGATGACACTGTCCTCCAGACACAGGATTCGAAATTCGAACCCTGGCGATCTGAGGCCGAGCACGCTACCTCTCGGTCACGGAGGCTCCCCTATGGTTTCTGAGGGTCGGAGAAATAATCAAATTCCCAAAAAACAAAGTCAATATACCCCTAAATTCAGATACTACACTAAGTTCTGCTCCAGAAATTAAAAGTGCAACGGCTGTTACCACAATGTGTCCCTTTATAACTACCTTTGAATATTAAAGGTGTAGTCAACTGTCAAAATACGCGGGACAATGTGGTCCCCAGAATTCAACAGTGGCCCCTAGACATTCCACAATGACATATCACCCCACATCCACAGTTATAAGCCAAGATAATAATACTATTAAGAGCAAGTTTTGAAATCATATAAACTCTGTATACTTGAGCGACATCTATGAGTAAATAATTCACCATTTCTCTTAGTGGGCTTTGTGTTGTGACACAAAAGGTTATGTCACCATGGGGATATAGAAACAGTTCACCTCCAGCTTATTGACAGTAAGAGCTTTCCAAGCCAACACGGCAAACTCAACAAATGTTGGTGTAATGTCGGCCACCGTTGCAGACATTGGTCTAACATTAAAACAACATTAGGCCAATTTCTCGTTGAGTAGTATCTTGTGATCAGTTCAGTCGCTGATATTAATGCTATCAAAGTGTACTCTATAGGCTAATGTAGGCCTACACCTGACCGTCCCACACATGCGCATTTCACAGCTGTATGAATCTTTAAGGGTAAAGCTCCACTGTAACGATAAACTTTAGAATTCAACTCTTGAATTGAATTTAAAATTTGTGTGACTTATCATCAAGCTGAGTAACACATACATCTTTTTAAATTGGTGGTGTTTTTTATGCCGCTTGTAATGCTTATCGATTGCTCAGTCTACACATATGGGTCGGTGTATTTTTTATGTTATACAAATGTTTTGTGTTTGATGGGATGGTTAAGTGAAGCAAAACTTCTCAGATGCTTTGAGACCAAGTACCTGGGTCGGTGAAGGACATGGCTCCGAACTGGAAGTAAGGCAAATCAGCTGGGAATGCCCCATACAAATCTGTAGTCTCCCCTTGTCTGACGTCAGATACATGTACATCTATGCGCCGCGTGCTACCAGAGTTAGCTAGCTCCATCAACTTGTCAAAATGCTACAACAATTACCACAGCAAAAACAATACATGTAGGCCTACATCAAATACGCCGCGTGCTGCCAGAGTTAGCTAGCTCCATCAACTTGTCAAAAGGCTACAAGAGTGCAGCAAGAACAATACATGTACATCAATACGCCGCGTGCTGCCAGTGTTACCTTGCTTCATCAACTTGTCAAAATACTATAACACAGTAAAACAATACGTGTACATTAATACGCCGCATGCTGCGTACAACAAAATACGTAGAGTGTACAAAAACATGGAGAGTGTAGAGCAAAACATGGAGAGTGTGCATTACAACAGCGAGAGTGTGCAAGTAAACGCATAGTGTACAACAAAACAGGAAGAGTGTACAACAAAACCTGTAAAGTGTGCGAAATAAAACATGAGAAGTGTAGCCTACAACAAAACATGCACTGTGTACAAAATACGTGGAGTCTACAACGAAACAGTAGAGAGTAGAGAGTACACCACGACACGGAGAGTGTACAAAATAAAACATGGATAGTGTAAAAGACAACACACATAGAGTGTACAACAGAACATTGAGAGTGTGCAAAAAACAAGGAGAGTGTGCCAATTAAAACATGGATAGTGTACAAAAAATACAAAAAGTAGAATAAATCATGGAGAGTGCACAAGAAAAATGGAGAGTGTACAAGAAAACACATAGATTGTACAACACAACACGGAGACTGTGCAAAATAAAACATTGAGAGTGTACAATAAAACAAGTAGAGTGTACTGCAAGACGCGTAGGATATACACCAAGGCACAGAGAATGTACAAGAAACATGGAGAGTGTATAAGACAAAATGGAAAGTGTACAATAAAACACATATAGTGTACAACAAAACACGGAGAGTGTGCAAAATCAAACATGGAGTGCACAAAAACACGTCGAGTGTACAATAGGTTCGTGGAATGTACAACAAACATGGATAGTGTACAAACAAACGATAGTGCCTGGGCCTAACAATACATTGAGAGTGTACAACAAGACATGGATAGTGTACAACAAACATTGAGAATGTACAACAAAACATGGGGAGGGCACAACAAAACATGGAGAGTGTAAAGCAATACATAGTTGTGTACAAGAAACACGGAGACTGTATGTAAATTTTCTCTACACCAACATGTAGCTTAGCTTGTTTAGACTGATACTGATCAGGCTTTGGACCAAAGTAGGCCTACTTCGATTCTTTGTTTCTCAAGTACCAATTTCGTGCTACTCTTGGGTACTCAGTATTCGCACTTTTTAAAAGTAGGCCCACATTTTAAAGGAGGCTAATATATTAAATGTAAGTTACCTGTACACCGCCACATATACCAGTAGATACTCCAAGAAAAGATCGACCTCCGAAAAACGTGTAATCAACCATATTGAATGACCAGTCAGCCTCTACCTGGAACAATATAAATAGTGCTTGCAAATCCCATAAAGTGAATTATGTGCC
Organism: Flabesymbios commensalis; assembly: GCA_964017125.1. Taxonomy (NCBI): domain Eukaryota; kingdom Metazoa; phylum Annelida; class Polychaeta; order Terebellida; family Flabelligeridae; genus Flabesymbios; species Flabesymbios commensalis. The sequence continues at coordinate 2,213,497 of OZ024903.1, read as the reverse complement.
TACACATGATTCTGTATTTTCTTGAGCGTGTAAAAAACGGTATTTACACGTCTACATGAATAAAATGATTACCGTTTACGAGATTTACACATAAACATAAGCAAAGGGATTACTGTTTTTGGTAACACGTGTAAATAAACATGGAAACCCCCCCACTTTTAGGAATTCTTTAGTCTTAGAAGAACTGAAAAGATTCGGAATAAGCTCAGCACTTTCGGCTAGATCTTTGTTCACTCCTTACAGATGCAGAAATATGGTGTACCAGAGAGAAATGTTCCTATATTTGGCTATTTTTTATACTAATTCGGCAAATTTATGAAGTTTTCTTGTTTGGTGTTGATGGTTTGATATTGATGGTATGAATTTATGTCGATTTGATTTTTCAAGAGATTTACCACAAATGCGCTTATCTAATGCCTTTCCGAACCACGACACTCTCTACTCCATCCAAAATAATTACTTTTTTTGAAATAGGCTATTCTGATGTACCTGAAATTTAATTACACATTTGTTTAAATTAAATAATAATAGTCTACAATATAGCATCTTGTCCTAACTGTTTACAAATTAATTTTACTGTCGCTGTTACCTGAAGGTTTAATGGGAACAGAGTGTTCCTTAGTGATGCTCAGACAATGAAATAAATACATTATGCAGATGTCTTTTTTTCACAAATGGACAACTCCTTACATAGGAAAGGGTGTATCTACCACTTTACAAAGTGGCAGATACACCCTTTCATATCCAAGGGGACGATATGTTTTGTCATTTCAGGATGAAAGGATGGAAATTTCCTCAGCAATTTCAGCTTTGAATGGTTGAACAGTAAAAGCAAATAAAGATTAAATAACTCTTATCCAGAACATGATTAGAGCACCCATAACCTATTGCTTGAAAAGACAAATGTTCATATAGTAAGTCAATATTTTGATGTGGGTATATTTTTATCACCTTATGATAGACAATACATGAGCCCATCTGTGTAATGAGACAAGGTGTGATGTCACAGGTATCTAGATCGTCCTCACTCTCTGTGTTATCTGGAGACTGGACCATGCCGGCATCTGAGTGTTCCTTAGAGATTTCATTAGTACCGGTCAACGCGCTGAGGTATGCCTTGCCTTCCTGGATACCTTGTTCATGCTCGGGGTAGACGAGTGTGTGTCTGAAAATGAAAAATCATCAGCATTGTGATTGTAAAAAATATAACAACAAGTTAACTTTGATAGTAATCATATTAGACCGTTTCAGTGGCTGTGGTTGTGATAGCACATTGGATAATTTACTTAACAATGTGCCCTGAAAAATATATATATTCTCACTTGTACCAGCAAAAACATGGAGAACAAATAAAGACAGAGAAGAAATGGAAAAAAGAATGAAGAACTGGGTTTAAGATTTAAGGCAATGATTCCTTTCAATCAGCTATACGTTTGAAAAGAAAAAGTGATTCAATCTATATAAAATATATATATATATATATCTTAAAACTCCCGGCAATTATTCACCCTTGCAGTACGGGGACCGTCTTTATACGTCAGAATCAGACGTCTGTAGACGTCAGATTCTGACGCATAAATACAATCCCCCGCACAGAAAGAATTACAATATTTTTAACTGCCATAGACCCATAACATACATATTCAAATGAATCAGAAAGACCTAACTAAGTCATTTATGATGATTTCAAATTGAAAAAAACCCTCTTAGTCTCCATGATTTATACAAAATTAATTCATCGTTATAAGGGTTAATCACACAGACTACACAGAGTATGTCAATATATGACAATAATGATAACTGTTTCCTCCAAGGTAAAATATTTTGTTTTGACTGGATTAATCCAGCTTTGAACGTAAAGTGTTAAGTGCAAAGTGTATCTGATTAAAAATATGTGTACCGCGGTGGCATTTGTAGATTAGTCTCGAAGGCTGGAGTGTGGCAGAGACATTAAGTCTAGTGTACGTGATGGTGTATATGCTGTATGAAAGAATAAAACAGTGATGTGCCTAGGAGAGTCTTGTGTCACTTTCTGCTAAAAAAACACTACTATTAGGCCTATCATGTGGCCTCGGTTTCCCCATCTGACATAAGTCAAAATTTTGTCTTAACTATCACCATTCTTGCACATTTGTTATTAGCCTGAAAGTGTGATAGTTCCCCACTGGACCTCCAGGATTTACAATATGCATGTCTATATAAAATAACCAATTTTAAAATAAGAACAATATGTAACCTTGGACGACTGTAAAACAGGTAGCGGAACGCCTTGATGAAGAAGTCAAATTCTGTCTGTGTACTCAGCCTAAAACAACACAACAGAAGAAACAATCTGCAATTATAGTCTGTATAGTATAATACCTGTAGATGTTTGAATATGACCCCACATAAAAGCATAACTTGATTCTTGTATTGCGCTGGGAATTAAAGTATTATCTATTGTTAAAATCACTACCTACAGCACATGCTTGAAATGTAACACAAAGCAAAGAGAAGTTTAAATAGTGGTGTAGGAATTACCAAAACTACAAAAAACAAGTTACCAATTTACCTGATGTTAAATTTGTTTTTGAGTTTCTCGTGCCACTGGAAGCTGTACATGCCTGTACTGCAGGCCTTCCTGTCTGTGCAGTCCTTCTTTATGTCACAATTACTGTCAAGGAAATCAATGACTTCGTCAACTTCTGAGGAGCAAAAGTGTACAAGTCTGAGTAGGCCACTGTCAGCAGGAATCTGCAAGTAACTAGATGTCCTCAGAAATCACAATTGTAATAATCTCTCAGGTGCGATGACACTTTGTGACCCCTAAAAACGGAAGTAATTAAATATAACTGATATAACTAATTAAATATATGTTTCATCAGAGATGTCTACAAAACTGTTTATTAATGCTATTATCAGTATATTGAATTAAAGCAGGGGTGGATCCATTGGGCGTTTTTCCAAAAAATAATATAATAAGAACACTTAATTGAGTAAAATTGTTCAAAATGTGATAAAAAGCTGCACAAATGTATACTAATGGGTTTGCCTTCATTGTCAGTATATCGGTATTTTACATACCTGTGTGTTGATGGGTTTGCCTTCATTGTCAGTATATCAGTATTTTACATACCTGTGTGTTGATGGGTTTGCCTTCATTGTCAATATATCAGTATTTTACATACCTGTGTGTTGATGGGTTTGCCTTCATTGTCAGTATATCGGTATTTTACATACCTGTGTGTTGATGGGTTTGCCTTCATTGTCAGTATAGCAGTATTTTACATACCTGTGTGTTGATGGGTTTGCCTTCATTGTCAGTATAGCAGTATTTTACATACCTGTGTGTTGATGGGATTGCCTTCATTGTCAGTATAGCAGTATTTTACATACCTGTGTGTTGATGGGCTTGCCTTCATTGTCAGTATATCGGTATTTTACATACCTGTGTGTTGATTGGTTTGCCTTCATTGTCAGTATATCAATATTTTTACATACCTGTGTGTTGATGGGATTGCCTTCATTGTCAGTATCTCAGTATTTTACATACCCGTGTGTTGATGGGTTTGCCTTCATTGTCAGTATATCAGTATTTTACATACCTGTGTGTTGATGGGTTTGCCTTCATTGTAATCTCGTTTATCTCGATAAGCCAACTTAACAGTTGATCCACCTGCCATAACACAAACATAGGATTTGATACTCTATGGCGTATATTATATGAGGCCAAAATTAATTAAGACAAGGATATCAAATTAAAAAAAAAACATTTTGATTTCCATGGTTTATACATAAATATGTCAGTGTGTAGGGGTAAAACAATATATATAAGTGAGCTTGGCTTATGCTCATGGTATGATGCTGTAGGCAAGCAACAATCAATCATAAAAAACAAAAACAATTACTTTGAAAAGCGCGATCTTTATTTGTGCATACTAGTTCTCATTTATAGCTACAGTATGATTGGCCATCCACTCCACGGTCACAGTGACGGGGACAATCAATTGATGTCAAGGTCAGGAGCAAGTAGGTCATCAGGGGTCAAACGATTCATGACAGGAGTGGACCAAAGGGTCACATACAGGGGACATCCAATCAAACATGAAACCACCCTGTGTTGTTTTAATGTTGGTCTATCGTTGGCAATGATGGACTTAACTCTTCTGCTGCTGAATTGTTTGTTTCTAGTTTTCATTCATTTGAAGCTGGAATTGCTAAGGCAAATTGCAGCTTCAAATGACGAAAAACATGTCGTCGCCTCGGAGCTAAATGATCCTATCTGACACTCATTAGAGTGTCAGATAGGATCATTTAGCTCCAGAGTAGCAGATAGAATCATTTAGCTCCAGAGTGGCAGATAGGATCAACTAGCTCCGAGGCGACGTAATATTGATTGTGCAGTAGGCCCTAATTGCCCCGGGCAGTAGTGTCGCCATGGTTACCTGCATCCAATGAGAAGCCGACAGATTCTTCTGCTACATTGGCGGGAACTATAACAGTGTTGTCTCCAAATGAGGCCGCCATCGCTCACAAAATGAAAGGCACCAATACAAGCTAAAAAGTAAATAATCTGTTATTTTTACACTCAATGCTGTGGTTTTCACTTTGAGACGTATATCGGTATCAACCCATATTACACCGGACTGTAGTTAGAGCCGTAATTTATGGTAGTTATGTCATGTATGACTTGGTCGAGTGAGAAAATACAAACGTTGTTCATGTTTTGTTCAATATGGGGAAATATAGCACATATCAAATGATTGAATGTCCATGATATGAATATTAAAACAATCTTAAATCAACTTGCTACCATTTGTTTTGTGTTCATTGATTAAATTATATATGTCATAATAGAGATTTTACAGTGTGCGTGGCGGCCATTTTGGTAAAATGCTAATTTATTTGTTTAAATGTCACTATGTCCAGGCGGAAAAAATGTCTTGATACCTCCTGGCACACAAATCTTTGAAAAAAACACCTATATGAAAGTCCAGCTTAACCCTTAAAGGGCTGGAATATTTTGGTATAAACCATGGAAAACAGAGGGTTTTTCAATTTGAAATCATCATAAATGTCCTAATTAGCTCTTTTTGACCATTATATCTATTTGTAGTTTTACAGTGCGGGGATCAACTTTAGTCGTCAGAATCTGACGTATACAGACGTCAGATTCTGACGACTAAAGTCGATCCCCGCGCTGTAAGGGTTAAGGACATTTTTATGCAATATTCACACCTTATTTATTGGACGAGTGCTGTATTTTCCCATATCGTATACCTCAAAGTCTCAAATTAACACCCTTTGTATATCTTATTACCCTTGGCCACATCAAATTAATTTTATTGTCAAAATATTTTTTAGCTCGAAAATAGGACCGAACCTTCAAAGTCAAAATCGGGCGTAGTGGTTGGCACCGCTGCCTTTCACGCCCGAGTTCGGGGTTCGGTTCCCGGTCTCGGCGCTTTGAAAGAAACAAAAATTGTTTCTTCCCCATCCACGTGTGAAAGTCAGTATTGTGGGGTGCCTCCGTGAGAGGTAGCGTGCTCGGCCTCAGACCGCCAGGGCTCGAATTTCGAATCCTGTGTCAGGAGGACAGTGTCATCTCAATCATCTCACCATCCTCAGGAGGTTCTCCTGGCCCAGTTTAGCCTATATGTGCATAAAGGTGGCCTAAAGCCCGATTCATTTCATTTCAAAGTCAAAATCACAATTAAAATTACAAATGTTTGGCCTTAAATTAATCAAATATGAGTGGTTTCCACCTGCTAGAACCTCACCTGGATCGCGGTAGCGAGGAACAACGTTACGTTGGTGAAAAAAATAAAGAACGCGGAATAAATGATTGAACGCTATTACCCAGCAACTACAAAACTATCACCCAATGTTGCTACAATGTTGGGCTAGCGTCGCATTGTCATTGTAATTGTAACGTCTGGGGTTACCATGCATGAATTGTCTTGTTATTGAAAGTTTAATTTCTGGGGGGGGGGGGGGTTTAGCATCACTTGTTTTGTCATGGTAAGTGTGACAACATTGGCCATGCATTATCTTGTAATTGATAGTGCGGCATCATGCATTGTCTTGTTATTTAAAAAACAATTACTGGTGACATCAAGTATTGTCATCTGACGCCAACATAAGTACAATTTGTGGTGCTGCAGTGAATTTTCATTGGAAGTACATGTTCTAGTGTTATGATATAAAATTGCCTTGTCACTTAATGTTCAAGGTCTCGTGACAAAATATATTGTCTGGCGAGTTAACATGCAATTTTTAGAACCAAACTAAATATTCCTGTCAATGACATCTAGATATTTAGATAATAATTTGGCTCCCACAACCCCCTTATTTAGCTAAATTTAACCTCTTGACCCCCCTGTATCAGAAAGGACTGTTCAATTATCAATATGTGTTAATGTTTGATTTCAAATCAAACAAATATGAGTATTTTTTATGGGTAGCGAGACACAGCCTCAAGTGGTTAAAAATTTAAGTAGGCCTAAATTAACTTTAACATGAGCAGGATAGAGGTTAATGTTCTTACGACCTTACGGACTGCTGTTATTCTTCAAAAGGACGTTAATCCGAAAACAGAATTCAAGAGACTGAACGCTGATAACCCAATATAGGTGCTAGTAGCAGGTCATAAAGCCGACGTCTGAAAACACGTTGATGTGCAGGCTGCCTGTTTTGAATATGCCAGAGCAGGTTGGTTGACAGGCTGTCTGTTTTAAATGTGCCGGAATAAGTCACGCCCACAATTCTGCTGACACTGAATACTAATTTCAACCTCGCGTCACGTGAGATATAATCTGCAATAAAGGCAGTGAACAAGTGAACAAGTGAATTTATTCTGATGTACTCATTTAAGAGACATGCAGATGCCAGGTAAATACAATACAATACAATAATTATAACATAACATAACATAACATAACATAATATAATATAATTGTAATAGAACAGCAATGTTACACACACATAATAAATTTAATAAATCTACACAGGTTCAGCATACTAGGCATGTCTTGCTTACACATAAGCTCTTCAAACTTTAATGTTGAAGGAAAATTATAGTATTTACATTTAATATATTTCCTTCTCTCTTTTACAAAATAATTACATCTAAATAGGTAGTGAAATTCGTCGCCATTTCACTCAAGTCACATTTTTTACATAATCGCTGTTCGCGTGGAAGACCAAGATGACAATCTTTTTCAATAGGCAGTTTGTGATTACGGCAGCGAAATTTAGCTAATAATTTCCTGCTTGGAAATGGTAAATTGATAAGATAGTTCTCTAACCTAAATTCGGATTTGAACATTCTGTAATTAATACATTTTCCACTCCGATTAATAGTTTCATTCCATAACTGACTAAACTGGTATTTTAACCGATTGAAAATAACAGTGGTGACACGCAAAAATACATCAGTTTAACCCTTACAGTGCGGAGATCGACCCAACGGCAAAACGTCCCCGCGCTGTAAGAGTAAAAATATTTCTTATAGCCGTGTTCCCATGACATAGGTATTCAAATGAATCAGCAAGAGCTAACCAAGACATTTACAGCAGCGAGAGTATATAGCACTGGCGAGTCTAGCTTTGTGATCAAACACTAGTTGTCACCAAACAGAAATTGTCATCACACGGTCATGGTGGTGCCTATCTACTAATTGATAGGAGCTAATAACAAGCAGGCGGGCTACTTATGAAAGTGTCATCACAAGGTCATTATGGTGCCTAGCTACTAATAAATCAGAGTTAATTACAGGCGGGTTGCTTAATATTAGGCACAGTACATACAGCCTCTATGTTGTGAAACTAATTAGCAAAATACATTTTTTTTGTAATTTAGAACTGAATGAAAAAAAACATCATTAGCCTTCAAGGTGAAAAGGTACTTAGTTCGTGTCATTTGCAACCTCATGTATAATTTACCCTTTGGTTAACACGGTCACTAAAATCCACATTATTTGCAACAGCAACCTTTAAAATATCTAGCTTTTGGCTGCAGTTTTTTTTAATAATAATATCTTTATCTTAAAACGAATTTAGTAATTCACATTATTACCATTTGGCAAGAACAACCTTTGAAATATCTGGTAACCGACTGCAATTTTTTATTGGTGGATTTTTTGCAATATATCTATCTCTTGAAACGAATTGAGTAATTAACATGATTAACATTTGGCAACGACAACCTTTAAAATATCTAGTTATCGGCTGTAAATCTATTTTTTAATTATTTGCCAATATATCCATATCTTATAATATATTAATTAACACTATTAACATTTGGCAACACCAACATTTAAAATATCCGGTAATCGGCTGCAATTTTATTCCGGTATTATTTCCCAATATAACCATATCTTGAAACGATGGCGAACAGCTCAAACACACTTTGGACCAATTGGTTTCCCTAACTAATAAGTATAATTTATTAGACAGTATTTTAATAGAGTATTTGTCCAACATGAAAACTAGCAAAGGCTGATTTTGTGTTCCTTCCTAACATTTAGTTCTGTTTATATTTATGAAAATTCACATATCCGTAAGACGTGTTCTCACACTGGAATGGGTTGTTTTCTCTGAACCCGTCCTGCATCGGAAAAAGCCAAAGGACGACGAAATAATTTTACAAAAATTCCCTGAAACGTCACCCACGGGCTGCCAGGGACCTGTCTCGGCATTAGGTTTGTTGGATTTATATTTCTGCTCTGAGTTTGTGTTGCTGTGCAGCGAAAACCCGACCACTTTTTCAAAGAGATTTATATATTTCTCATGTAAATACATGTCCTCCAATAATTAGATCTATGCCCAAATTCCATCAGGGAATTTTAATTTTGATCAAGGAAATACCGGGGAAAAATCAGGGAATTACATTTCATTTTCAATATGGGAACCCCGTAGATGACTTGATCATTTATTATTTCAGCCGTAGGGGTTTATTAGAAACTAAGCTGTCAAAAAATGGTTCTAACATTAATATTTTACGATCTGGGAACACTCCAAGGAAGACTTTTACAAATTTGTGAAAATTTTGAATACCCATCACCCTTCAATTACTGTGAAGGCGGAGTTGAGCTCGGAATCAATGCATTTTTTAGACACAGTGGTTTACAAAGGAAACAGATTTAAGGATATCGGTACATTTGATACCAAAGTTTATTTTAAACTAACAGATACTTTGGAACTGTTACACAAGAAATCACATCACCCAAACCATACTTTTAAGGGATTAATTAAGTCACAAATCCTTTGATATGTTAGAATATGTAATAGCAAACAAGATGTAATGATAGCGTGTAGGAAACTCTTTGCAGCACTAGTTAGGAGAGGTTACTCGGAACGTTTTTTGCAAAAGATCAAAGATAAAACATTGTGTGAATTGAGAAAAAAACCCGAACAAGGGATCTTTTCAAAGATGCACTACTAGGAAGTGTAAATTATGTTCGACACAAGTAGTTGTAGAGGGTGGTAAGACCATGGGGGGCGTACTGGATGCTGGGAATCAAATTCAAATTCCTACCACACAAAATTGTGATTCAACTAACGGTATTTACTGTATAGTTTGTTCGAAATGCAAAAAAATATATGTGGGAGAAACTGGGCGCTCCTTCAGGAAAAGGATAAACATACATCGTTCGGATGTACGGCTTAAGAAAGACACGGCAGTTGTCACACACTTCAATTCCGGGAGCTGCAGGGCGACCCATCTGTGAGTGTTGTATCTTGACGTATTGAAGAATACAGGAGACATAATTCTAAATAAGATTGGGCGACTTGAAGCGGAAAGGAAGTGGCAATTAGCCCTGAAAACGTATTCTCCATTCGGCTTAAATACGGTACCTTCCCCTAGGGATAGTGGCGTTACCCCCTTTGTTATTACCTTCTCTGCAACTGCGGTGGAGGCAGCTAAATTAGTGAAGACTTCCTACAATAAACTTAAAGCGAAACATCCAAACATCCTATATAAACGGTGTGTAACAGCATTTAAAAGGGAACAAAATCTACGTGATCTCTTGGTGAGAAGTAGATTGGGGAAAGCCCCACTGGACAACCCAACGGTTACCGGATCCGACTCAAGTCAGGATCTGACTACATTAGTAAATGCATTAGATGAGGTATAATTTATATCAATTAGTATGGTTGTTTTCCTTTTTATAAATCATGCTATACTTCTCCTCGGTCCGTGCACTAGGTTGGGAACATGGAAAGGCATGCCCTTGAAGGGGTGACGAAAGTCAGACCTTTTAGGGTATGATGAGAGTACGGTTGACAGGTTGATACCGGGTTTTATGGGGAACCAGGTACTGGAATCCTTACCCGTCCCAAACCATGGACCCTAACTCTCCCCCTGACCACAAAACCTAACTTCTTCCCGTGCTTTCCTTCTTTTATTCATTCTTTTATTTATTCATTCATTCATGCATTCATTCATTCGTTCATCCATCTAAACATCCATTTATTCATTCATTCATCTATTTATACATTTATTCTTTCATCCAACCAATCACCCATTCATTCATCCATACATCCACCCAACTATTCATTCATTCATTCATTCATTCATTCATTCATTCATTCATTCATTCATTCGTTCGTTCGTTCGTTCATTTATTCATTCATTCATTTATTCATTCATTCATTCATTTATTCAATAAAGGGGGCTTTCAATTTGAAATCATAAAAAATGTCCTGTTTAGATCTTTCCGCTTCATTTGAAATACCTGTGTTACATGTGTTATGGGTCTATAGACGTCATATTCTGACGTCCAAAGTCATTTCCCGCGCTGAAAGAGGATAGTTAAATCTAATATTGAGACAAACACACAGTGATTGTAGCATGGAGCATTTATTATTTGGCATTGGCAAGACAATCATAATGGTTAGTATGTTGAATGGAATCACGGTTGGCCGAGGCACAAATAAATAACATGTACCATTAATACTATATACAATCAGCGTAACACTCATCATTGTCCAAATAAATACTGATGATCAAAGCGTAGTACAATATTAAAGTGCGAAATTTCATAATTTAAATTTCAATCACTTGAAGTTGTGTCTCCCCCCCGCGACCCAAAACTTCAAGTGAGTAAAAATTATGTGTATAATTTGGGACCAAACATTTGCAAATCTTGATGTTTAAACACTCATTTCATTCGTAATAACTGTGTTGTGTCCGCTCCCTCCTATATCTCACAGCTATATGTACTCTGTTTATTCATTTATTAAAAATCCTCATCTTATGGCACATAGTTTTAATAGAATCGGGTAATTTTTATTAACCTCGAGGCGTGAATAACTCCAGCAATTTCCACCTCTAGGTGAATAAAAATTACCTGATAGCATTAAATACACTACATTAAAATTATCAAGTACAAATCAAAACTCAGAACATATGTATTGTAGTGGATTCTGTATCGTATTATAATTCATGAATCTAAATATGCCATAGATTGAGTGGTGGGCCACATATTGCTACATATGCCATAAATAAAATGGTGGGCCACATGCTATATTACATATGAGTGATCATATCACACATGAGGGGCAGTGGTGATTTGTCAAATAAAGTGGCGGCTACATCTGATTTATTTTCATATGAAGCAAAAGATCCAGATGAAGTACAATACTATAATAATTATATTACACCAAAGTTCTATATATATCACAGTCAAGCTTTTAAAAATGTTAACCCTTTCAGTGCGGAGATCGACTTTTGACAAATTTATTTTCAAATATGGACTTAAGTTGAAAGGGTTAAGACAGTGTGGAACCAAATCGTCCCCTTGGATATAAAAGTGTGTATCTGCCACTTTACAAAATGGCAAATACACCCTTTCATATCCAAGGGGACGATATAACTCCAATAAATTTATAAAATAATGTGCAATACATCTAGATTGAGAGGAGGCTATTTTTATCTATATACAGATTTTTTTATTAATTGGAAGTTTGCAATTGCTGTAGCAATAAAAATAGTATTAAATAATTCACTACCATAAAATATGATCAGTAATCCAGTTATATACACCTGGGAGACCATGGCGACACACATACGGTATTAAATAATCATAGTTAAAGCTGTGCTGTTGTCTTCTATATTTTCAACAAAATAAAATAACGTTGTATTTGAAAGTTCCTTTCGACGAAATGATTCGAGTTTATTTTGCTTTTCGACGGTGTGTTTGTACAGGGTATTTGTTAGGTGCTCACCAGGGCTCCATCCCACAAACTAAATTTCTTATGACTCGTCATAACATTCGCCCATTTTCATTTGAAAAGTTAACTTTTATAATGGGGATAAGATAAACTCAAGATTAAATAAATTCTTGGGAGATGACTTTTTTTTCAAAATTATGAGAAGCTTTTAAATATCCACATATAATTCTACGTAGCATTTTACTTTTATTTAACATTTTAGTTCAGTTAAAGCTCACATGGTTAGTTGTACTCTGTATCATAGAGACATAGTTTCCACATAAATTCTCCCACAGCAGACCGATGATATGAATGCATACGCTTTGTCTTAGCAGCCATAGACACCATGTGAAATCCCCTGATTGGAAGCCCTAACATTTAAAGCGTCCTTTACTAAACCAAAGCATACAGCCAACGATGCCCATAATTATACAATCACATGCATGATTACTAGTGTAACCATTGTAATATTTTATCCTGGAATGAAGCTTTCCATTATAACGATTTTTATTATTATATCCAATATATATCTATCTATCATATGTTGGAGATTCGCATATGATTCAGTATAATATCATCTACTTATTCACGCGTTTTTACTGAATGTATCCTCATCTTCGATCCTCCACAGAATACATTCAATTTGCTTTTATTATTATTCACAGACGAATGACTAGATATAGGAATAATATTATTTAAATCAAGTAACGCGTATTAAAATATGTACATCTATGCGGTCCTATGCAGTGAATATCTAAGTATTTTTTACCTGCAGCTTGTTCTGATAAACAGGATAAAAAAGCACAGTTGAAAACTTTTTCAATGCGAAATTAGTATGCACCATTTTCACTATTGACCATCTATCATTTAAACTACAAAATTATTCTAGCTTAACACCCATAAAAAACAGGTCTGGCAAATGTGATTGGTTGATCATGCTATGATTGCATACTCAGTCTATTAAAGCTGTAAATATTGATAAAAACAAACGCTATTTATATGCTTTGAATATTTATATCTGATTCACGAAACCTAATCTAATCTTGAATAAAAATGGTGTCACCATAGAATCTAAAGGGTGATCTCCTACTTTGTAATGTGGCAGATACACCCTTTGGTTTCCACCGGACGATAAATCATATAATATCAAGAAAAGTATTATCACCAAAGATATCACATCATCATCAATGGAGAGATATTGTATTATTAAATGTGATGATGGCAATATCATCTAAAAAACAAAAAGTATAACTGCATATAGTGTTGCAGAGCACCAACCGTTGTATAAGTATATGTAAGGTAATTTCATATTTTACTTAAATATGACGGAAAAATGTATATAAATTCACAGTATATATTGAAGTACAACAATTATGTACAATACACTGTGAGATTTTGTCTAAATCAATCACATAGGTGCAGAGTTATTATGACGCCATTTCCGCTGTGTTTTAAGGAAGCAATGTTAACTCATCAATGCAATGGCATTCTGTAGCTATTAAGAATAATTTTAGACGTATAATAAATAATAATCTTAGAAGTATAAATAGTTAAGTTTAGATTTTCTGGGGGTATTGTCATTTACCGAATGCTGGTTCAATGTAGGCCCATTGTCTAAGACGCTGGTCGAACATTGATCTTGGATTGGGTCAATTAGTATACCACCCTAGAAGTATAGATAGTTAGGTTGAGCATTTGTGCGAGCTTCCACGACTCGCTGTTGTTGGTCAGAACCCTGTACTTGACGTGTTGTCTGTGGCTCTAGGCTGTAATGCTCGTCCTCTGAGTGTACACCATTCTCCGTGGGAGAGGGATTGTTTATATCCACTCCAGAATCAAACCGCTTCAGTTCTGAACCGCTATCGTGAGTGTCTTTTGGCATACGATGCTTCATCTCAGAGGGTAGGGGAATACGTGTCCTACCCTGGCGGTCATCCTTCCTAAATTTACTAATAGGTATGTCCTGAGAGCTGGACTCTGATTGGCTATCAGTATGTACTGTGAGTTCTGATAGGTTAGATTTGCTGATATTAGCCAGGCTACTGGCTCTCTGCTGTCCGGTGAGGGGTCTGGAGGGTGTTGTAGACAGTAAGTCCTCACGACTACCTGACCTCCTGGAGGGTGTAGTAGTGGAGGACAACAAGTCCTCACGACTACCTGACCTCCTGGAGGGGGTAGTGGAGGACAACAAGTCCTCACGACTCCCTGACCTCCTGGAGGGTGTAGTGGAGGATAGCAAGTCCTCACGACTCCCTGACCTCCTGGAGGGTGTAGTGGAGGATAGCAAGTCCTCACGACTCCCTGACCTCCTGGAGGGTGTAGTGGAGGACAATAAGTCCTCCCGACTACCACACTGACTGCCTGACCGCCTCATGTTAGGAGTACTTGGCCGTCTGCCAATTACCGCCTGAGATCCAACGGGGGAAGACGCTGTACGGCTCACCGGAGTCTTATCTCTGGACGTGCTAGTGTCTCTCTCTATGGGTTTGGCACGGGCAGAGGCGGGTCTCCTGGTTCGTGAGAGTTGCTGTGACGGAGTGACAGGAGTGTTAATCTTACAGACGGTACGCGCACTAGATGGCCGTGTTCTGTTAGGGGTTCTAGACGCTCCTTGTTTAGGTGCTTCATATTGCCTTGCAGGATCTGCTTCCAGACCATCAGTGTCCCATGCACCATCGTAGGAAACAGCAACCATGCTAGGCTCGGGCGCTTTCGGGGGAACAGGTTTAGGCTTTCTAAGAACTGAATTCTCCGCCCATGCAGTCTTAGTAATCACTGCTCCTGAAGGTTTGTCTTCATTACTATGGCCATTGGCCCTTGAAGCTTTGTCCTCATGACCATTTTCTCTCAAGACCACTTCCTCGTCAGAGTCATGGCTGATATCACCGTTTATATGACTTGTATCACTCGGTGGTTCCTGGGGAAGCTGACTGTTTCCCAGTGTTTTCCTATTGTATGTGCTGCTTTTCCACGGGGCTAATCCCGATGGACTGCCGCCGACAGATTTCTTTGGTAAATGATGTTCATTGCCGGTCAACTGATTTGAGGAGAACTCAGGAATATCAGTGTTTTCTTGCTCATCAGCGTCCACTCGATTACTCTGTCGAACAAGAGAACCCCTGGAACTGTTTGTTTGTGGCTGAGTGAGGCTATTTGTCTGGGGGTTATTGTGATTTGTGATTGCTGCAGGGCTTGGTGATCTAGTAATGGCAGGACTGGCCCTACCGGACGCTGTGTTTGCTCCAGCACACGCTGGACTGGATCCCACAGGTCTCCTGTTGCTGGAAGAAGTAATGAGACGAGATGGAGGAGGCTGGCGTGATGGGGCGGGACTCTCTGGGCGTGTCAGACGAGACGGGGCAGGGCTTACCGGTCTTGACTGACGTGAAGGACCGGGGCTCGCAGGTCTCTGAGAAAGACCGGAACTGGCAGGTCTCTGAGAAGGACCAGGACTCGCAGGTCTCTGAGAAGGACCTGGGCTAGCAGGCCTCGTAACACGAGAAGGTGTAGGAGTGACTGGTTGGGATTGTCTGGCAGGTGCCGGACTTGCAGGTCTTGAAATGCGAGAAGGGGCGGGGCTTGCACCTCGTGATTGACGGGCTGGACAGGGACTTTCTGGACGTCCTATGTTAGAAGGGGCGGGGCCAGCAGGACGTGATTGACGAGATGGACCTGGACTTTCTGGACGTGCTTGAGTAGAAGAGGCGGGGCCAGCAGTTCGTGATTGACGTGAAGGGGCGGGGCTTGCTGGACGTGTTTGAGTAGAAGGGGCAGGACTAGCAGGTCGCGATTGGCGTGAGGGAGCGGGGCTAGGAGATCGTAATTGGCGTGATGGGGCCGGGCTTGCAGGTCGTGTTTGAGAAGAGGGGGCGGGGCTAGCTTGTCGTGATTGGCGTGAGGTGGCGGGGCTAGCAGGTCTCGCCTGTTGTGCAGACTTTGGAATATTACCCACGGATGGACTCCGGGCCATTTGTCTGTTAGGTCCTGGACTCGCTGCCCGCGATCCATTATATGCCTGTGGTCCCGGACTGCCAGGTCGTCGCTGTGGCGACTGTGCATAGATGGATTTAGTCGGACTAGGAGATTTAGGTTTCTGGTAGATGATTGGACTGGGAGATCTGTCCTTGTAGATCATATCCACTGAGGAAGCGCGAGTTATTTTGGGCGGTGTCGCTCTTCCTGCAGATCGGTTTGGTGTAGTTCCATTTTTCTTGTGAGTATTAGGGCTACTCCTCTGAGGTGCTACACTCTTCTCTTCCTTCACGCTGTCAGGCGTGTCACCATGCGGCATCAAAGGTAAACCAAGTTCTACTTTACGATATTCTTCAAACAGCATCTCCATCCGCTGATTCAGTTCTTCGTTTGGTTCTGGTTCGGGATATTCTTCATAAGATGGAGCCAATGAGAACATGGCTCGCTCTGGTGGATCAGCATCTGTTGGACTGGTATCCAGGCTATGAGTCCGTGATATCACCTTAGGTTTGCTCGGCAATATGTTGTTAGGATTGATGTTCATTTTAACGCCGGAGCTGTGATTTCGCTTGAGCTCAGCTTGGTTCCCGTTGGTGGCATTGCCGTTGACAGCGCTGCCACCGTTCATGACGGTGCTGCCACCGTTCATGACCGGTCCTATGTGGTGATGCCCACTGCTATCACGTGTTATCACTAACTGGTCCTCGCCTGCAGAGTCCTCTAGTGACTGACGTGATCTCACCTGACGCTGCATCTCGTTCGCACCGATAGATCGTGAGCGCCTCACGCGTGAGCTGGGCTCGTCATTTTGACGGCCTCTGTTGTCCACACGTGATGGGATTAAACTGTCAGTGCTAGTCACTGTACGTGCACTGCTGGGTCTCTGTCTGCGTGCACTGGGTGTGGGAATACCACTACCAGGGGCTGATATCGGCGTGAAGTGAGAGCTTGAGAAGTCTAACGAGCGAGGAGCACCACTAGAGGCGGCTGCGCTGCTTCTGCTGGGTGTACCACTGCTGGCAGTAGGACTTGGATCACCTAAGGTTACACTGTTTCTGGGAGATCCAGTGCTCGTAGTAGGATTTGGACCACCTGTTGAACAGTTTCTAGGTGTTCCATCCACCACTGGAGGTACAGGTAGCAGTCGCTTACCACCTGATGTCCGCACTGAGTGATTTATCCCCGGCCGGTCGGCACGTCTGCCCACTGAGGCAGTCACCCCGGATCTGTGCACAGTGAGTTCAGCGGGTTCGGGGGTGGGGCTCCGTGTGCGCCTCAATGCGGGGTCATATCGACCTCGTGAGGAGTCCGGTGTGGCGGTTCTTGTCAGGGAGCTGGTGGAGGATGAGGCTGAGGACGGCGTGGAGAATTGATGACCCGGAGACGGCGGGGGTGTCTTCTCCTCACTCAAACGACCAGAATTCCTGCAATCAGAACACAAAAAAGTATTAGTACAATTTATTATAGGGTATTATCCTGCTGATCACGACTATTGTCGTTTTTAATCTGATATTAACAGTCGACCAAATCACTGTTATTGGAAATTAAATGTGTGGCTAAACATCGAGATTTTCACCTTTTTCTGCTAAAATTAAACAAATATGAGTAATTTTCAGCCACTTTAAGTTGTGGGTCGCGATAGCGAGACACAACTTCAAGTGGGTAAAAATTTAAATAAATTAACTTAGCAGGATAATGGCCAACCGTTGCACTGCTGAATTGTTTCTGGGTATTTTTCCTTCAGCTGAAGCTGTATTTGCTGACGCAATTTCCCGCTTCAGATGAATGAAAAATAATATAATTTATAAACAATGGACATCTCCCAAATTGAATTACTTGATTAACTGAGAATCTACCACAAATTTAGTGGTATTTTGTTCAGCCTCATACTTGCTTGAACTCGTTTATATACGGTTTAGGCAGCACAAGGGTTAAGTCTTCAAACAAAATAAATTCTAGGAATAATTGACATTACCAATTGACTAATTCTTGGTTTTGAATTAAATTAAACGAAGGCGATTAATAAGACGATAATCAAATTAAACGAAGTAATTTTCGCCCACTTGAAACTGTGGGTCGCGGAAACCAGGGCAAGTGGGTAAATATCAAGATATCAATGTAGCCCAGAATTCATGCAAACATAACACTAAGATTATTAAGATAACATAAATGGTGAAGTTAATTTCAACAACTGTTCTGACACTGATGGCACAGATTTAGGCGCGTCGTTGTCCAATGGGTGACGCCACTCTAGATGTACTAGGGTGTCAAATAACGATATTTTGGTCATTTGATCAATAATGAGGCAATGTAGTTTTGGTGAAGGGGGGATTCAGGGCCTCTGCCCCCCCCCCCCCTCTGAATCCGCCATTGCAATGCTGCCGCATATACTAGCGTTTTCGTTTTCTATGAAAAAAACGTTCAAATGACAGGGGTGTGCAAATGTAAACTTATAACCATTTACGGCCCACAAATATAAATGTAAATAACTCCCACATTAATATTGATAATAAGTAGTCACCTTCTTTGGTGCGACTTCTCCACTGGCTTAGCTTTCAGCTGAGTGCCGGTGAGTGCTGTGTTAGGCGCACTAGCCCTTCTGTGTACTGGGTGCGATATGGAACCGCGACCGCGATGTGCTAAAACAGATATCACCAAGCATATTATATAGCTGTATAATAGGGGTCTACATAACATAAGCTTTGATATATTTTTATATAAACCAAGAGACCAAAGGTGTGTTTACCAAGAGACCAAAGGTTTGTTTCAATCACTATAAATGTCTTAGTCAGCTCTTTCTGCTTCAATTGTATACATAATTATCTTATGGGATACGACCATTATAAATATTTAATCCTTTCAGTGTTGGGGTTCGACTTTAGACGTCAGAATCTGACGTCTGTAGACGTCAGATTTTGACGTCTGAAATCGATCTCCGCACTGAAAGGATTAAATACGGAAAATATCCTGTAAACGCAACAAATTCAACTAATGACGCATGTTGGTTAACTGTTGGTTCAGCGTTGCTAAATTTATCGAAGTTTAATTTTTACACACTTTTTTTCTCTACTACAACTTTAATTGGGTGAAAATTAGTCATATTTAATTAAAGCAGCGGGGTCATTATGCTTCACCAAATTATTTACATTGTGGCGGAACCCACTTCTGTTGACGTTGACCATGTAGCGCATGCTGGTGGGCCCACAATGTTTACTTGGCGAATCATGACGACCCAACTACTGTAATTTGATACCAAAAAATATTGATGCTTAGACGCATTTCATTACCACTAATATATCGAGTGATAAATCGGATTAGGCCTAATAACGATTATCGTCGTGTTTAGCAGGGTAAGGTTTAACCCTTTCAAGCCTGAATTTACCATAGCCATCTTCATCCTCTACAAGCCGCGAATTGCTGTCGCAATTCTCGGCTTGTAGAGGATGAAGATGACTTAAAATGGGTGACAAATTAATAAAAATTGCCATGTATTGGTAAAAGAGTCTCATGAAAATTTTCATTCTAAAACCCCTAGTTGTAGGAAAACTAAGCGGTGAAACAGAACTTGGGTCTACTCACTACTACAGTAATGTGTAGGCTAAAAAGCCAGAATATCTTAGACTTAGATCTAATCAAGGCCAGGGTCCAAACTCTGACCCACAACCCAAACAAACACGGACATAGGACCAATGTTGGCCCATCATTCTGTATACGTCCTGCAACTACTAGGGTGTGTTACGGATAATAGGAAGCACAGCAATTATGTCTAATTCTGCATTAAGTCAAATATACCTAGGCTACTTCTAATCACTTACAGCTTCACACTTGAAAAAATAACTACACGATTAGGTAACGTTAGTCTAAGAGACGAGATGTACTGAAACTGAAAGTGAAAGCTGGAATTATAACACAATATAACATATAACGAATGTGACGTCATAAATACTTATTAACATTAATAGCCTCCCAAAGACAGTATAACAGTAGTCATAGCTACGGAAAACGACTGTTTCGTTTACTGAACTCTGAGCAGACAATAGTCATCAGATGGTCTATGAAAAACGTCAATGTTAACTTTTATGAAACAACCATTGTAGGACATAATATTTGTGTAAAATCATGTCAAAATCGCAACTTTTAAAAAAAGATCCTATTAACTTTTAATGATATGCGCGTATGAATTTGTGTGGTGAGACCATAACATCAGCTATCCCTATAGTCTTAGAATACGTGTATTACCTGAGCCTTTTCGTGGATTGTCCTACACACAGTGAACCTCGTGTACACGTTGAGTCTTCTGGTATGTGGTCTGTGGTGTAAAAGCAGTGTGAGGTGTGTGGACATATTTATGTTATATAGATGCCAGGCGATACCCTATTAGGACGTTACCACCATCACAGTAATCATGACTCAGTCCTTTAAGCCTGGCAATGACGTCACTTATAATTTATAATCCCCTTGACTTTATATTGATCCCTTGGTCCGCATTATTAACAGGTGCTCTCTTGAATTGTGTCTTATAACTTTCAATTTTTGTCATTTGAAGCCGGAAATTGCGTTGGGGCCTACATTTTCCATCGTCGTTCCATAAAGAATGAAGTTTTATATGCGTAATTATTCCCAGATCAACACTTCCATATTTTATTAACTCTTTAAGTGCTTCATTACTACTTAAAATTTTCCTTTCATTTGAAGTTGGCATTGCTCACGCAATTGCCAACTTCGAATGAAAGGAAAATACCTCCTCACTTAAAAATTAAACCTGCTAAATTTCACAATGGGGGCTTTACTCAAGATTTATACATGCATATTTGTTCAATTTCTGTCAAATTTTAGTTGTGGAAAAACAGTATGAATGCGCTTAAAAGCGTCGCCCGCACTCAAAGGGTTAACGACGAAAAATATTTATATTTATGAAAAATAAAAACCTCCCATATTTAATTTGATCAGTGCGGGGATAGCACTAAAAGAATTAAAATAGTTATAACGGCCGTAGACCCATAAGAGATGAGGCGGAACGAGCAAACTAAGACATTTATGATAATTTTAACCTTTTCACTACCATACATGACGGAAATTTTCGTCGTCATTCGTCAATGAACGTAACCATAAAATGACACAAATTTTCGTCAAATATATACTACATTTATGTATTTTTCGTCATTTGAAGCTGGAATTGCGAAGCTGGAAATTGCGTTAGCAATTCCAGCTTCAAATGACGAAAAATAGAACTCCAACACCAGTTTATCTGGATCCTGGCATGCACTCCGGCCTGGAAGTCAAAGGGTTAAAATGAAAAAAACCTTTGGTCGCTGGGTTTATATAAACATATTTCACGTTGTTAGGGCTGATTGAGCATCCACCACAAAAAATTATCAATTTTAATTACATACATTTTTACATAAAGGCTAAGATTTGCTTTAAACTGTATAATATTATATATATATGGATGTTGTGATATGCATCATTTCAGAAATGCATTGTATTATGCATTTCTGATCATTTGCAATAAATGAGGTTGACATTTCTTCAATTATTAAATCAACTACACGTAGGCCTATTGATTAACGTCAATATTGATGGAAAACATTTAGTCAACAAGTTACTTCCGGTTGTGAGGGAGGGGGCGGGGGTACATAACAATAAATCCAAATTGGAATCAGTTAATGTTATATAGGCCTATATATATATTCCTTGTTGGGATTAACGTACTAGTATGGATTAATAGGGCCTAATGGTGACGTCATTTATGAAGTACAACAAGCGAAAGTTCCAGGGCAGTAGGCCTATGCTTACAATGGTTGAATCATCACTGTGCAGAGGTCTAACCTCGGTAGCGTTAGGTATAATAACTTGCAATTTTAGAATTGTATTATGTTTCCTCTGCAGTATAAGTGTGAGACACAGCCAAATATTGATGCAGAAGTTGTTTGTGGCAATACATCACAGTAATTAACAACAGTGAGGAGCGCGTAGCGCGTGGCCCTGCGCGAAATTAACGTCGATACACTGGTCTCAACCTTGACTGGACCAGGCAGTTTACGGTTTAGCCCTCCACCCTTTAACCCTTACAGCGCAGAAATATTTTCGTAAAAACCATGGAGACCAAAGGTTTTTTTTTTAATTTGAAATCACCATAAGTGTCTTAGTTAGCTCTTTCTGATTTATTTGAATACCTGTGTTATGGGTCTACGGTCATTATAAATATTTTTTACTCTTACAGTGCGAGGATCGACTTTAGTCGTCAGAATCTGACGTCTACAGACGTCAGATTCTGACGACTAAAGTCAATACCCGCGCTGTAAGGGTTAAGCCCTCACGATGCATTACAGCATCACTTTAAATCCATGAAAACAGGCCTAATTTTCCTATAACTAGGGGTTTTAGAATGAATATTTCCATAAAACTGGTTGACCAATACATGGCAATTTTCTTTAATTTTTAACCCACTTCCACAAGTCGAGAATTGCGACAGCAATTCGCGGCTTATAGTGGTTGAAAATGACAATGGTAAAGTCAGGCCCGAAGGGGTTGGACAAAATAGTTTTTTTGAAGATACTGCGTTAATAATGTTGGTAAAGTCATTCTATTTTGGAAAAAATATTTTTCATAAATGAGAAATATTCTCGTTAGTTGAAGTTGCGTTAGTTTTAAATGAATTTGCAATATGACAAATAATTCAGCAAGATCACGATCAAAGACCACGATCAAAGGGTCCTGGCTGTCAAATTGCTGCCCTCATTTACAACACACGAGTACAATCCTGATAATATGTAAAGAAAGAAAAAAACGATGACATGTTATCATAGCAGCGAGTTTTGCTTGAGGTCAAGATTACGGATGATTCAGTTTTGTTTTAGAAACAAACGATGTCATCGACTTGGATATCCACTATTAGTGTGACCTAGTGGACCTAACTAGCATTGTATAGCGGGGGGGGGGGGGGCTACGCCAAAAGAATTTAATGTAAGTAGCTATGTATAGGATAAAGCCCGAGGAGCTCTACATTCTTAGCTTTGAAAAGGGCCGAGAGCCGAGACCGAAGGCCGAGACCTATTTCAAAGCTAAGAATGTAGAGCTCCGAAGATTTCCAGAAAATTTTGTAATCTATATTTCCATTTTGTGAAATTTAAGTAGGGGCCTAAGTATTTCAATAGTTAGACCATTTGGTATGTAATTTAAACTTACATGAAGTTAATGGACTTATAGAGGGGTCTCACAGTTAGCATTTTGCAACATATTATCGAAGCTACCTTTCAAACTGTTTAATATTTGTTTCAGAATTTGTCTTGTCTAGTTGCCTAAGGACCAGAAAATATATAGTGTTTAATTTACTGAGAAATCAACAAAAGGATGTTCTTCAAGATAAAATAATTTGTTCAATAACATACTCACAAATATAGGATACATGAAAAATATGAGGTAAGTTAACCGTTGTCCTACTCAGCCATATATCTGTGTCGGCCTATACGTTTAATTAAAATTCGGGGGATATCTATTGATAAAAAAATTAAAAAATGTTTTCGTCGTATGAGCTGACAGGACGAAAACTAGCAGCAAACAATTCAGCAGCGAGGACCGTCTTTTTACATCACAATCTGACGTCTGTAGACGTCAGATTCTGACGTATAAAGACGGTCTCCGCACTGAAAGAATAAACATATTTATAAAGGCCATAGATCCATAATATAGGTATTCAAATGAAGCGGAAAAGGCTAACTAAGACATTTATGATGATTTCAAATTGAAAAAAAACCTTAAAAATAATTCAGCGTTGTAAGAGTTAAAACACAAGACGATGTCACCAGGCTTATCGAAGCTGTGTTTTCTACATAGTCTGATAGAAGAGAAAATCAATAGCACAGACAAGGTGGCTGATTGATTATCACTCAGGTAGTTGTTGTAGGGGTTTAGATTAGTGGAGTTTAAAGTGTGAAATGTGGGCAACGTTAATATAACATGCTAACCCTTATATACACGGTTTCAAGCAGCTTTTAGATCAATAGAAATAACACTATGTTCGATAAAATTATTTTTTGGTAGATGCTTAGTTAATACAATAATTAAATATTGGAGATGTATATATTTTTATAAATATAAATATTTTTCGTCATTTGAAGCTGGAAATTCCGTTGGCAATTCCAGCTTCAAATGAATGAAAAATAAAAAACAATTTAGCAGAATGGTTTAAATACTGTACACTATAAGACAGAATCCCTTACGTTTTTTTGCTGAATGTTAAAAAGGAAATAGTAACATCTGTATCATCTGTATCGAGTCATTATGTTTGTTGAACCCTAAATCTACTTCAGGGAAACTAGCTTTCAATTTATCAAGAAATAAACGTACATTACCCCCATTTTTTATCGTGTTCATATAAACTTGTATTTTATGCACTCTGTATGTATACCCGATGCACAGCTCATGTATGAGTATTGTACTCTCTTATCTCATTACTCACTAAGTATTGGAGTCGATTCACGGGTTGTATATGCTGACCGTTTATTTCCAGGTTAGAAGCTCTGCTATATTAACTCTTAAAGCGCTGAATATTTTTATAAAAACACATGGAGACCAAAGGGTTTTATTTAATTCGAAATCATCATCACTGTCTTAGCTAGCTCTTTCCGATTCATTTGAATACCTATGTTATAGGTCTACGACCCCTAGACCCCTAGAAATATTTTTACTCTTACAGTGCGTGGATCGACTTTAGACGACAGGATCTGACGTCTACAGACGTCAGATCCTGTCGACTAAAGTCGGTACCCGTGTTGTAAGAGTTAACCCTTACAACACCGAACTATTTTTTATAACCCGAAGGGCTGTTTCAATTTGAAATCATCATTGATGTCTTAGTTAGCTTTTTCTGCTTCATTTGAATGCCTATGTTATGCGTCTACGGACATTATAAATAGTTTATTCTTTATGCTAGTATTATACTAACCGAATATTTAGTGTCAATTTATATACACTAGTTTCAGACAATAGACAATAGTTTTATTTCATAAGATCTGCATAATTATATACATGTATTATTTATAGAAGTGTTATACATCATTATTAATTATACACACTGACTAGTTCAGCTTTTACATAAGTACTGTACTGACTGAGTTTAGAGTCAATTCACAAGTTTTATGTACATGATATACATGTAAATACTGTACTCACTGAGTTTAGAGTCAATTCACAAGTTTTATATACATGTAAGTACTGTACTCACTGAGTTTAGAGTCAATTCGCAGGTTTTATATAAGTACTGTACTCACTGAGTTTAGAGTCAATTCGCAGGTTTTATATAAGTACTGCACTCACTGAGTTTAGTTCAGAATTAAGTCACAGGTTTTATATAAGTACTGTCCTCACTGAATTTAGAGTCAATTCACAGGTTTTATTTACCTGAGTGAGAATCACTGCCATAAGTATCCAGTACTCAATCCTGCACAAGTACTCTTAACTCCGGACAAAGACAATGTTCTTATGGAGCATTGTGTACAGCATACTGTCTGAGTACTTGGCGCATTGAGTACCTTATCTAGCGACCTCCACGCCGCCGATACTTGGTCGCTCTGTGCTACATGTCACACTGAGGCTATGGCGGCATTGAGATCACCACACATCAACAGGCTATCACCATACATTCACCCAATATTGGTAAATGTTGGGCCAGCGTCGCAGACGGTGGGCCAACATTGACCCAATATTGAGTCTAGATTGACCCAATATTGGGTCAAGGTAGACTCAATATCGGGTCAATGTATCGTGTTTGCTGGGCAACAGGCTATTCCTGTGCAATATCAACCCAATTGTGGTTTGATGGTGGTCCAAATAATCCAGTTATGCAGCGCTGGAACAAGGTATGCCATACCAACGAACACAATTTTGTTTAACCCCTACAACGATGAAATATTTTTTTGTATAAATCACGGAGACCAAAGGGTTTTTTCTCAATTTGAAATCACCATAAATGTCTTAGTTAGCTCTTTCCGTTTCATTGTATCATGATTTACACCCAATCAATAGCCACAATGTCGTATATATAACTCACTCAGCTTGACTATGGACGTCAGAATCTGGCATTTGCATAACATGTATACGATGTTGGACCAACGTCGAAGACATCGGACTGACGTTGTACAAATGTTGTACAAATGTTTTGTGTTTGCTGGGATATATAGACGTCAAATTCTGACACATATAGAAATCAGAATATGTCGTCAAAAGACGGTCCCTGCTCTGAAAAAAATACAATAATGGCAATAGACCCATTACATAGGTATTCAAATGAAGCAGAAAGAGCTAACTAAGATATTTATCATGTTTATGATGATTTCAACTTGTCAAACCCTGTGGTCTCCATGGTTTATATTCAGTTATTTCCGCGCTGTAAGGGTTAGTAGCCAGTGATTCAGAGTCCCTTGTTGGTTTGTGATAAGTATCAATCGCTCACACTCTACATGTGATTGACACATTGCCCAATCAATATACACCATGGGACACCGCCATGCTAAGTCAGAAAGCCCTAACTGCTTACTTGTAAATTAAGCAGTTAGGGCTTTCTGTCTTTGCAGAGGTGAGTATAACTCACTCAGCCTGCTTGATAAACGCCGACAGTATCGTACGAGGTGACTGCACCTCTGTCACAGAACGAGATTTATAGCTAGACAAATCGTCCCCTTGGATATGAAAGGGTGTATCTGCCACTTTACAAAGTGGCAGATACACCCTTTCATATCCAAGGGGACGAAATGTGGACCGTGAGTGTCAACGAAAGTATTGGGGTGACACAAGAATTCTACTATATTGTAGTCTGAAGTATAGTCATTTTTTTTATTCATAGTGTTTTTGGTATTGCGGATTGAATGGATGCTTTTTGTGTTATATTGAGTACAAAAGCAACGTTAATCTGTTGGAAGAATAGAAGTAATATTTTACGAATGCCCTTATTTGTACCGTGAGTGTTACCGGAAGTAATGGGGTACCAAAAGAAAACTATAGTGTAGTCTAAAGCGAATCATATTTTTATTTATAGTGTTTTTGGTATTGTGGGTTAAATGGATACATTTTGTGTTATATCGAGTGCAAATAGCAGGGTTAATCTGAAGAACATAAATAATATTTTACGAATGCCCCTATGTATGCCGTGATGGCATGTCACATTTGTTATATTCAGGACATATGCCGGACAAAATGAATTTCTTATTTATTACGTAATTAGATCAGTCATAATTTCTGACTGACCTAACTACGTAATACGGAATATCACCGAACCAAGGATACTAGAATGTGTTCTAGTATCCTTGACCGAACCGAACAGAACATGAAACGAACAATGACCTACACTGACACAAACGCGCATTCCTTGTCGGTGTCCGGCCAAATGCGACAGGGCCATGTAGCGAAATACATACAGCTTCATTCTGATATCTGAAAAATACGTCAGATGCTGACGTCTAAAGTCAATCCCCGGGCGCTGAAAGACTAAAATATTTACAATGGCCGTAGACCCATGACATAGGTATTCAAATGAAGCGGAAAGAGCTAACTATGTTATGGGTCTACGACCATTATAAATATTTTATTCCTCCAACTCGGAGATCGACTTTAAACGTCAGAATATGACGTCCTTAGATGTCAGAATCTGACGTCTCAAGTCGGCTCCGCCCTAAAAGTGTTAATCTGTTTTATCAGCAGGTTAAACATGGTAAATCACAGTTACTGGGAATGTAATGAGTGTTTAAACATCAGGATTTAACAAATGTTTGGTCTCGAATTAAACAGATAGGAGTAATTTTCAGCCACTTGAAGATGTGAGTCACGGTAGCGAGACACAACTTCAAGTGGGTGAAAATTCAACCCTGAAAGTGCGGGGACCGTCTTTATACGTCAGATTCTGACGTCTAAAGACGGTCCCCGCACTGAAAAAAAATGAAACATTTCTAATGGTGGTAGACCCATAACATAGGTATTCAAATGAAGCAGAAAGAGATGACGAAGACATTTATGATGATTTCAAAGTGAAAAAAGCCTTTGGTTTCCATGGTTTATACAAAAATATGTAGCGCCTTAAGAGTAGAAATAGATGACTTAGCAGGCAATAGGTTAGTCCACACGTGGATCGCATGGACCTATTGACCATGTGAGCATGAATGAATATTCCCCAGGAATGTTGGTCATTCACTGACTGTCTCACCATTCACAGCCGGTAACAATAGATAATCCCGCCTTGGTCTTAGGGTCTACTGTGGATAATCCTGATAACAATTTGTTCAAGAAAAATTGTGTATCTGGCAGTTCATGCGCAGGGCTAATAATGTCCATGCCAAAAACTGATACACCAACATATTATTGTGCAGAATTTGCTACCAATTGTGTACCAAGCTGCTCCGCTAAAACGGACAAATTTTTCTTTGTAATCCCCCTCGTGTGAGGAGTGGCGATAATCCGCCCTTGTGTTAGGGTCAACACTAGATACCACCCCCCCCCCTCTTCCTCAGTGTTAGGGTTGACTGTTTGGGTCGACTCTAAGTAAACTCTATTCTGATAGTCGGTCATTGTTATTGGTTTTAGAAACACATGGACAAAAACTAACCTACTGAATCTGAACCCATTCACAGAGAGTGGTTTGGTCTCCATGGTTTATACACAAATATTTTAGGGCGTTAATCCTTTAAACCCTCACGATGCATCAAATCATCATTTTGTATATCTGAAGAATGTCTTAATTTTCTATACCTGGGGGTTATGGAAACAACAATTTTCATGGAACTCTTTTAATAATAACGAGATCTTTTTTTCATTTGACACCCACTTCCAGTCATCATTATGCAAGTCGAGAATTGTATTGGATAGAGATGACAATGGTTAATTCAGGGTTGAAAGGGTTAAAGGCTAAGGGCCTATAGCGCTTAAAGGGTTAAGGACTAAGATATACTTCGGATGTGCACCATCATATCCGATAGATTGAAGTGCCATAAAGATCCCTTGATTTAATTTATTCAGA
The DNA here is from genome assembly GCA_964017125.1 of Flabesymbios commensalis. NCBI lineage: Eukaryota > Metazoa > Annelida > Polychaeta > Terebellida > Flabelligeridae > Flabesymbios > Flabesymbios commensalis. The sequence goes on along the minus strand of OZ024903.1, from coordinate 2,184,325 downwards.
AAAACACAGGGAATAGTCCTAGGGTCATTCAACTAAAAATGTTAAATTCAAGATGAATTTAACTTCCAGCAGAAATTAAAATTAGGATAATCGTAACTTTTAACCCTTAAAGCTCTAAAATACTTTCGTATAAACCATGGGGACTAAAGGCTTTTTCAATTTGAAATCATCATAAAAGTCTTAGTAGCTTTTCCGCTTCATTTGAATACCTATGTTATGGGTCTACTGCCATTGTACATATGTTTACTTGTACAGTCGATCCCCGCGCTGTAAGGGCTAATATTTTTACTGTGATTTCATATATATTTTTAATGTGCTGCGCCCCAGGATTCCATATTCATGTTGCTATCACCCACCCACTTATCCCTATGGGTGTGTATACACTTCCAGACAATGATATCTGTAAGTCTAAATAGGATCCGCTAATCCTGGCAGTAATTTTAATCTCGGATCTTTACAATTCCAGGCGTCCAAGCACCAAAGCCCTGGGCGGCATGTGTACTGTGCTTCTCCTACACACAGAGAGAGACGGAATGTCGGGGTGGGCCACAATGAGATTATCATTTTAAAGCTTACAACTCTGAAATATTTTTGTAAAAACCATGGAGAACAAAGGGCTTATTTTTCAATTTAAAATCGTCATAAATCATTTGAAATCATCATACCGCTTCATTTGAATACCTATGTTATGGGTCTATGGCCATCGGAGATCGATTTTACACGTCAGATTCTGACGTATAAAGTCGGTCCCCGCACTGTACGGGTTAACCTTTACAGTGCTGTTATAAATAGGCTACTGTGGAAACTGTTTTTAAATCATCATAAATGTCTTAGCTCTTTCTGATTTATTTGGATACCTGTGGTATGGTTCTACGGCCTTTTACAATTTTTTAATTTTTTCAGTGCGATAGAGCATAATTTTGTATTGACATTGTGTTGAAGCCCTGCAGATTTAGGAAAACATTTCGTGGCTGTAGTGACTCACCGACTCTTTCGTGCTAATGTTTGCACATTTTTCAGCACCAGAGGACAAACCGAATCTAATTTAAACTTTTCCACATATTCATCGGAATATGTTTTTTACTTCACCCATTATGTCATTATTAGTAACGCAGTATGCTTGTCCAGAGCTTTGAGTCGGTGTTGGTTTAGTCACGACATATTGAATAAATATGGTTTTCTAGTAAGCCTACATGCATACGTTTCACGGAATGTTATGATGTAGTACAGATATGTGTAGTCTATATAACCACTGAGGATTATTAAATCAACATGGTGTGACGTTTTAGGAAATGTTATAGTGCAGACGTGTGGAGGTTATATTATCGGACAGACAGATGTTTTACTGGCATTATTGACTAATTTGTCATAGATATATATCTACAGGTATATACAAGATGGTTAATTTGGTAAAATATGCATGATAAAAATGAAATGATTGGGGAAGAGATGACACTGCCCTTCAGGCACGGGATTCGAAATTCGAGCCCTGGTGGTCTGAGGCAGAGATCGCTACTTCTCGGTCACAGAGGCTCACCTGTTTTACAGCGGCGCGGATCATGTCTGTCTATGCTATGGCAGACAGCACCCTTCAGCCTCTATGGGTTATAATATTCTCACCTGTTTTACAGCGGCACGGGTCATGCTTATCTATGTAGCTATGACAGACAGCACCCTTCAGCCTCTAGGGGTTATATTATTCTCACCTGTTTTACATCGGCACGGATCATGTCTGTCCAGGTAGTTCTGTAAGGTGTCCCAGCCGCCTCCTATCCGCACCATCACATGGTTCCTCAGGATCTGTAACATATGGAATGTAATGTAATGCGATGTAAAACGCTGCGATGCGATGCAGTGAGATGCGATGCAATGCGATGCGATGCAATGCAATGCAATGCGGTGCGATGCGACGCAATGCAATGCAATGCAATGCAATGCAATGCAATGCAATGCAATGCAATGCAATGCAATGAAATGCAATGCAATACAATGCAATGCAATGCAATGCAATGCAATGCAATGCAATGCAATGCAATGCAATGCAATGCAATGCATCATATCAATGCATCATATCTTATCATATCAACATTTTAGAATATATTATCATATATCATCAGAAATACATAATACAGAGTCTTATGTATTTCTGATATCATGTATAGGCCTATTACAAAGAGGTATTCATTAAAGCAATAGACCAATAGTTGTTCGTTGCATTTTTAGTCTAGTTTAGTTTGTATAACGGCGACCAGAGGTCAAGTTAGTTACCTCCCAGCCATAGAGACCCGCGTCTCGGGGCAGACGCCACGCACCACGGTTACCGCGATACGCTGATGTATCCCAGCAAACACGAGATATTCACCCAATGCTGATTTGATGTTGGGCCAACGTCGCAGACGGTGGCCCAACATTAAACCAACATTGGGTAAACGTCTTAGTCTACAGTGTGGTAGCTAATCCGTCGCAAATCCTTTTAAATCCCTTAGAAGCAGGCACTTTAACTGGATATAGATCAGACTTTAATCAACAGCGGTAGGTATTGTAAACTTGACTTTCAATTGAAGAAATGTTTGAACAAATACTCTACCATTACTCATAATAAATTGTCAAAATGTTATCGCCATGGAAATAACTCGGTGTTTATGATTTGCCGGAACAATGTCAACTCTGAATTAGGAGTTATTTTTGCATTTATGTACTTAAAATATAAAATACAAAATTATAAATATAAGCATATCATTTATATATATTTCCGGGATTACTAGCCATCACTAGGTGTCTTATTTATAATGGCATATCCATAATAATCCGGTTTAACCCTTTCAACCCCGAATTAACCATTAACCCTTAAAGCGCTGAAATATTTGTATAAAATCCAGGAGACCAGAGGGTTATTCTCAATTTCAAATCATTATTATTGTCTTAGTTAGCTCTCTGCCCTTCATTTGAATACCTGTGTCTATGTGTACATGGGTCTATGGCCATTAGAAATATTTTACTCCTTATATTATAAGTGTGGGGATGAACTTTAGATCATCTGACATCTAACGTCAGTCCCCACTGAGAAGGTTGATAAAGTTTATTTTGTCACGTCTCACTACATTTAGAATAATGTTCTACATGATTTTTGCCAATATAGAATAGTTCTGAATCCGTGGCATCATAAGCGTTACTGGATTAACTTATCTTATATGGCACGATGATATAAGTTACCACCCACGTCAAGGTGTTCATGCTGCAGGTATGATGAGGTGAGAGAATATTATGATAATGGCAATAATAACAAGCCGGGCTGCTCTACAAAAGCTGTATTGAGCACTTTGTCTCAACAGTGATAGTTAAAAAATACAGTCAGTCAGTCAGTCAGTCAGTCAGTCAGTCAGTCAGTCAGTCAGTCAGTCAGTCAGTCAGTCAGTCAGTCAGTCAGTCAGTCAGTCAGTCAGTCAGTCAGTCAGTCAGTCAGTCAGTCAGTCAGTCAGTCAGTCAGTCAGTCAGTCAGTCAGTCAGTCAGTCAGTCAGTCAGTCAGTCAGTCAGTCAGTCAGTCAGTCAGTCAGTCAGTCAGTCAGTCAGTCAGTCAGTCAGTCAGTCAGTCAGTCAGTCAGTCAGTCAGTCAGTCAGTCAGTCAGTCAGTCAGTCAGTCAGTCAGTCAGTCAGTCAGTCAGTCAGTCAGTCAGTCAGTCAGTCAGTCAGTCAGTCAGTCAGTCAGTCAGTCAGTCAGTCAGTCAGTCAGTCAGTCAGTCAGTCAGTCAGTCAGTCAGTCAGTCAGTCAGTCAGTCAGTCAGTCAGTCAGTCAGTCAGTCAGTCAATCAATCAATCAGTCAATCAATCAATCAATCAATCAATCAATCAATCAATCAATCAATCAAAAAAACAATCAATCAATCAATCAATCAAACAAGTTATCAATCAAATTAATTCCTATGATTTTATCACAGATGTCATAATCATGCTGGAACTCTTTTATGGTGAAAATCCATGAATTAGGAAACGTAATTCTCTAACCTCACGGCCCTACACCTCTCCCTCGACTGCAAGGCTTAACCCTTAAAACCCTGAATTATTGTTCTATAAACCGTGGAAACCAAAGTGATTTTTTTCAATTTGAAATCATCATAAGTGTCCTAGTTAGCTCTTTCAGATTAATTTGAATACCTATGTTATGGGTCCACGGCAATTATAAATATGCTTACTCTTACCAAGGAATCTCATTTCCTGCTCTTACAGTGCGGGGATAGACTTTAGTCGTCAGAATCTGACGTCTACAGACGTCAGATTCTGACGACTAAAGTCGATCCCCGCACTGTAAGGCTTAATCATTGTGAATTAGGGTGATTCTGAGAGTGATTAGGATGATACTGAGGTTTGTAATCTGATAAGATCGCCCATCTTTCTATCACCTGTCACCACCTTATGATAATAAGCTGTAGAATACCTCACCAAGGCTGGTTTAAATATGTGAACCCTCTGACACTGACGTCACTTTTCAACCAATCACATGCCTGATGAATCAGTCGCTTTGTAAAATCGCTCTTGATTAGTTTACGTTTTTTTTCTCAAAAACAAAGACCCCGAAACTAACATAGCATCATAGCATCGTATATAGCTTACCGGCCAAAAAATAATACCTGAGAAATGTTGTTTTCAACTCGACCCATTGAGAAAAATGAGTATTCTATATTGTTATGTGTACTGTGTCATATGCCATGCATTGTGTTCATCAATAAATGCGTATACATATGGATTTTTTTTTTTATAAATGGGTTTGAAGATTCTTGCTGACATTTTTTAGTTTTTTTTTGTTATCAGTAAAAATTGATCGACGTCATTTGACACAATATCGATTAACAATTTAACCCCTTCAGCACGGGGATTGACATTGGACGGCAAAATCTGACGTCTATGGACGTCAGATCCTGACGTCTAAAGACGTTCCAAGCACTGAAATAATTGACAATGCATAACGGCTGTAGACTCATAACATAGGTATTCAGATGCATCAGAAAGAGCCTACGAAAACATTTCTGATGATTTCAAATTGCAAATAACCATTTTGTCTCCATGGTTTATACAAAATATTTTAGCATTGTAATGGTAAAGTGCACAAGCTAGATGTCACAGGGTCACACACACGTCACAAACCGTAATCTTATCAGAACACTCATGTATGTAAGCTGTACACTTCTTAGTCTACTTAACCATTACAATGCTGAATTATTTATGTTTAAACCATGGAGACTAAAGGTTTTTTTTTGAATTTGAAATGTTCATAAATGTCTTAGTTAGCTCTCTCTGGTTTGTTTGAATACCTATGTTATGGATCTACGGACAGTATTTATATATAATTTTTTTCAGTGCGGAGACCGTCTTTATACGTCAGAATCTGACATCTACAGATGTCAGATTCTGACGTATAAAGACGGTCCCCGCACAGGAAGGGTTAATGTTCTACTAGATCCTTAGCATTTCTCTTTGCTGCCAGTTCTCTCTTTAATACTTAAGCCATATCCCACCAAGTCGTGAAAACACAATGTAAAGATACTGGAATGTTACTCCACACCTTTCCTAATAATGTTTTAGCACTATATTTCTTATATTTCACCAACCCACTTCTAGTGTGGTTGATCTTTGAGATTTTGTGCAAAAAAACTGAACTAATGTAGTGAATTGCATTCCAAAATTTATTTTCCAATGTTTGTAACCTTTTTCGGGTGTGTAGAATCGAATTCCGATGTGTGCCAAAATGACGAGAGCGCTTGACTGCCTCGCCAGTCATGCATGCATCCCGGGTTCGAACTCCGCTGTTCTCGTGTTAGGTTTCCAGAGAAATATCCTTGTTTCTCCCTTCTCAATGTGACTAGGCGATCACGTTAATGGCGGCTTCGTTGAGTTAAGGTTGAGACCAGTGTATCGACGTTAATTTCGATCAGGACCCCGCGCTGCGCGCTCCTCACACTATCCCTACCCTGGACCACAGATTAGCATGTTATTATGTTGAAGCAGACCTCACAGGGTCAGTCTATATCACCTACACACACGCATTTGACAAATCGACAATATTTATGAATCACGCCACAATCACTGTGGTTTACCCATCCTGACTCAATGACGCAGAAATGCTAACCCTTACAGTGTTGCTAACCCTTACAGTGTTGCTAACCCTTACAGTGCTGAGATATTTCTGTAGAAACCATGGAGGCAAACGTGTGTTTTTTTAAATAGGAATCATCATACATGTCTTAGCTCTTTCCGGTTTATTTGAATACCTATGTTATATTTAGAAATATTTTAATTCTTTCAGTGCCTGGACCGTCTTTATACGTCAGAATCTGACGTCTACAGACGTCTGTAGACGTATAAAGACGGTCCCCACACTGAAATGGTTAATCCGTGTGCAACCATACCCGGGCCGTATATACGGTTTCAAAGCAAGTTTAAAATGTGAAGAAATCTATTTTTCATAAATAGTATTAATTTCGTCATTGAAGCCGGAAATTGCGTCAGCAATTCCAGCTTCAAATGACGAAAAAAAGAAACAAACGAACAAAAAATAGAAACAAACAAACAAACAAAATCAGCAATAGTTGATGTTGTTATATATGTGAATCTAGAGTTCATAGAAGCAATCAATTCAGCAATTACACCAGAATCACTGAGATTTATGTATCCTGACCTAATGATGCATAAACATCGCGCAAACAGAGGTTATTAATCATGCGAATCTAGAGTTATATGATGGGAAATAAATCGACCATACCTGACTACCGCACCTGACACGCCGGCGGCGGCGGCTCCGCCTTTGTGTTCTGTACGCATGCGTAGACACCTGCTATGCAGAGGGTTTGAGTCCCAGAGTCACGTGATTACCTCAAAATCACGCGTGTGATTTGCAGCTATATCTAAATCGCGAAGGAAAATGTGAACTTTATATTTGCATTTTAAAATTGAAGTCCCCCACAACACACAGAGTCTCAGCAGACAATATTGTGGGGAGCCTCAGGGACCGAGAGGTAGTGTGCTCGGCTTCAGACCGCCAGGTTTGTAAGCTTTCCCCATTCTATCATTCCAAGTCGATATGAAAATGTGAGCTTTATATTTGCATTTAAAAATTGAAGTCCCCCAAAACCATGAAAACACAAGTGTGTAAGCTTTCCTTTCTCCATTCTATCATATCAATGTAGTGTATTTACAGAAAACACGGGATTTTGAACCAATGAGCAACATATCTTATTCGCCGAGAGGAGGCACCACATGTGTATAAGAGATTAAGTCGTCTTTTTTCATCCTAATTTTATCGATCTCAATCGTCCACGAGCTTTATTTGTAACGGTCGACCCACCATCTGCGATACAATAAATCAATGCTGGCTTTATGCTGGACCAATGCCGTTGACTTGGCCCAACATTAGGACAACATTCATTACGACCTCACCTCCGCGATAATTATCACGTGACAGGAAGTCATTTGAGCAGACAAGAGCCCGGATGACGAGTTTTTATTGATCCGATCTGCGTTTCTTAACACGTATTAGCACGACGTGTCTGTACACTAATGGATCAATGTCGGACCGTAAAAGACAAAGTAGCATAAATTAAGACCGGTTTAGTTAAACATGTTTTCTTCTGTTAGAAGTGTGTAAGTAATGTTAGCCGCAAATAAATCAAAATATCGAATGATGATGTAATATTAGCAAGACGTTAGCAAGACGCTAGAACGCGACGTTAGACATGTTAGACGAGGTCATACAATTATTATTTTCATATCTTGGCTGATCTAAAAGTTTCTGTGAAAAGGCTTGCATGTTCAAATGTTCATAGAAGATAAATTTTGGACTGAATAAAAAAGAAATCATTCTTCCGAAATATCCGGCAATAATAACGTTTGCTTTAGGTGAATGGAATATTTAGAATATCAAATAATATTTTTTTCTGCGGAAATAAACGATTCTATAATTAGCTTATTATTTTGGCCTTGTCATCTACTTTGCTGGGCTACATAAACGCATACGGGTATTTAAATAACTATGGTGACCATTTATATTGTATTTTCTGATATATATTTTCTAATATAGTTGCGCCAAGAAACTAAATGGTTATCTTGAGTCGATACCATTTTTTCTGCAGCACTTGGACACGGCCTGTGGACTTATGGAATTATAGACATGTCCGATCGATCATACTCGAGAACCTACGATCCACTGGTACTTGACATTTGGAGCGCAAAGTTAAATAATTTAAATTGTCAGCCACTTGAAGTTGTGTCTCGCTAGCGCGACCCACAACTTCAAGTGGGGAAAATTACTCATATTTGTTTAACTTGAAGCAAAATATTTGGAAATCTGTGTGTTTAAATACACATTTCATTCCCAATAGCTGTGATTTGATCGATATAGTCGCTTCCAGCGCCTAAAGGGTTGAGTCTGAAGCCGTGTTGCAAAGGTATGCTATCTAAATCCTCTATTTCCTATTTCTCAATAGTTTATTCCTTACAGCGCGGGGATAAACTTTAGACGTCGATCCCTGTACTGAAAAATTAAAAAGACATATAATGGTCGTAGACCCATAACATAGGTATTCAAATCAAGCGGAAAGAGCTAACTAAGACATTTATGATGATTTCAAATTGAAAAAGCCTTTATTTGGTTTATACAAAAATAATTCAGCTTTGTAAGGTTACCCCCCCCCCCCTCTCATAACATAGATGCACCAGATGGCATATATTGAATACTTTTATCGAATAAAAAATGGTATAATCCGTCACAAAAAGGAGGTTCTCACGTTTAATTTGGGTTATTAGATTTGGTTATTTCTTTGAATCAGGCCGGTTAAAGCCAGAATATGTGACACAATACCACACAGAAATAAATATACAACCAAAATGTCAAATGTCATCTACAAAATCCCAAAATCCACAAAAGGTCGACAACATTAGGTTATACTGCCATGTGATACATCTATGTGACCAGGGGGGGGGGGGGCAAAGGCAAAAGGCAGTAATTGCTTACTTTTCAAATGAGCAGGTACAGCTGTTTGCCTTAACAGAGCAGAGTCATCCCATTACTTTTTAACGACAGAAATCATTACTTCAAAAATACAGTAGTTTTTCCACTACTGCATTTACTACTTTATAGTAAGTTTGTCAGCAGAATAGACAGGCATTTTTGTCATTCAGTCTCCTACATAATGTCCGTACCATCTGGTGTCAATGACCCATCTGTCACATGTCACAGCTGTGACAGTAGACAGTCAGTTGTCAGTCACAAAATCAAAATGTAGTAACTGCTTACCTGAAACGTAAGCAGTTACCTTCTTTTGACTTTGCTCTGTAGTATGGTGTATTACATAATAGCCGGTGTCAATTTGTAACCCAGAAAACACGAGACGTTTAGCCAATGTTGGCACAATGCTGGCCCAACATTGTGCCAACACTGGCTGAACGTCTCGTGCTTGCTAGGAATCAGCCGTGCAAAACAATAAGGTAGTAACCAGGTAACTGATTACCTTTCATGTGAGCAGTTACAGTGTTTAGTTTTCACGTGTATCACGTTATATCCATTGTAGGTAAACCAGCAAACACGAGACATCGACCCAATATTGAACCAATGCTGGCTCAACATTGGGTCGATGTCTCGTGATTACTGGGAACGTATGACACGTGGTATCTCAGTTGGAAATTGCGTTAGCCATTCCAGCTTTAAAATAATAGATGAAAAACAGATACAAACAATTCACCAGCACAGGAGTTAACGATAGATGCCAAAATATATTGTGTTTTTTTTAAACAGGGGTGGCAAAGCTGTCTCAATTCGCATTTTTTGCGTGAATTTAATGCCTAGTTTTGCGAATTTAATGCCTTCATTTTGGTGCTCATATATTTTGCTACTGGCTACTTCACTTTTGCTACGTAAATTTTTTTTTGGACACCCCTGAAAAACGCATGCATTTTGTGGATATCAATTACGAACAAATAATCTATTTTCACCTATTTCTGTGATATCTACATACCCATGTTGGCGATTGGTGAGAGCCGTATATATATTCCTGGGTGTATAGTCCTATAAACCTGTCCGTGGCCTGGTATATCACTGAGTGGAGAGATCAATCTGAGCGATAATAGGTGGATATAAGGTGTGTGCCCACACGTCTATTACTATTACTAAAACGTACGCTGTCAGTATTCCGTCTGTGAGTCGCACGTTGTCCGTATTCCGTCTCAAAGCGATAATAGGTGGATACAACGTGTTTGAGCACACGTCTCTCTGACTGTTGTCACGACGTAAGCTGTCCGTGTCTCGTGGTGACAAAGAACGTACGCTGTCTGTATTCCGTCTCCTGTCCAGGTAATTGTTAGTGATCACAGCACCTGGCGCAGTGCGTCTCATGTGTGATGTGTGATCCTGTCGGCGCGTACCGTCAACTACCTGAGACTAGTGACACCCCGGATCAGCCCCCCCCCCCCCTCCACAAACACACTCATACCACGGTCTGGAACGCACAGCCTCAGTGTATATCGATCCACATAATAATCTGAGCTCAAATCAGATTAAACATGTTAATCAAATAATCGTTTTTTATTCACACATACACCAGCAAACACAAAACATCTATATAACATTTGCACAACGTCGGTCCAACGTCGTCGACGACGTTGGACCGACGTTGTGCAAATGTTATATAGATGTTTTGTGTTTGCTGGGATGTGTGTTGGTTTTTTTACCCTTAAAGCGTGGAAATATATTTTCATATAAGGCAGGAAACCAAAGGTTTTGAAATCATCATAAATATCCTCCTCTTAGTCAACTCTTTCTGGTTCATTTGAATACCTATGTTATGGGTCCACGCGTCGAGGACTTGGGAAAAGGGGGTGTTGAACCAATGTTGGTTGATGGTTGCGCCATCGTTTACGACGCTGGGCCAACCCTAAACCAATATTGGTTCAACATATCGTGTTTGCTGAATTTGGGAAGTGAATTTTAATTGATGCAAAAAACAAATATTTTTTTTTTTTTTTTGCTATGTACGGAAGTTTGGGGCACAACCGAGGAAATTTTGAGTGTCAAATAACAATTTTATAGGACTTTTGGAGAATATATGTCAAGATCGTTGGACACATCTATCGTTCACTTTCTCTCATTTCCATCTTAACTTTCCCAGTGAAAATGAGAGAAACTTAAAGATGATAATAATTTTACCTCTTACAGCGCGGGGATCGACGCTACAGCTGAAAGAACTAAAACATTTACATAGGTATTCAAATGAAGGGGAAATAAAGAGCTAACTAACACATTTATGATGTTTTTCAAAAAACACTTGGTCCCTAAAGGGTGTCATGATCCGTACAAGCTACCACCTGCAAACGTGATTAGCAATTGGAGGGTTAATCAAATTGATTATAATCTTTAAGGTAGGACTGTTTTTCTGATGCCCTACTTGTCTACGTGAAGGAATGTACTGTCCAACCCTTCACCTGCTGAGCGCGTATATTGTTTTTACCCATTTGAAGTTGTGTCTCGCTACCGCGATCCACAACTTCAAATGGCTGAAAACAAGTCATTTTTGTTTAATTTGAAAGAAATTCCCACTGAGTTAATATCAATCAGCTCACAAACAATCTATATTATATTTGATAAAAAAATGTCTACAAAGAGTCGCGCTCAAAGGGTTAAGATGCACGTCCGAGCATGATAGACACCCCCCCCCCCAACACGCACCGTGGACGTACGGTCAAGTGTGGACGACCAGGCACTAAGGCACTAAGGACTTACTACATGTTGACAAATACTCACGAATTAATAGGAAGAGAAAGTGGGCCTTTCTACGAAATATATCTTTGTGAACAAAACAAAATACATTGACCCAACTTTGTTTCAATGTGTCCGACATTAAAAGAATATTGGAACAAAGTTAGCACTATAACTAGACAGATAATCTATATACGAACATGCGATATATGGTGTAACAATCAATGAAACAGCAAAAAAATGATTCCGGCTTCATCAAATAATAATACATTGGCACTGATTTGTTAAAATACCTGTTCATTTCTATACTGATATAATCTGTATCACTCAGGATGTCAGAAAACCACGTAAAGTCGCTTTAGCAGACGGTGCACAAGTCGCAAAGTGAACAATTTAACCTTTTCAACGCGGAGACCGACTTTAGACGTCAGAATCTGAGGACTGTAGACGTCAGATTCCGAGTCGGTCTCCAAGCTGAAAGAATAACTTATTTAAAATGGCCGTTAATCCATAACACAGGTATTCAAATGAAGCGAAAAGAGCGAGCGACATTTATGATGATTTCAAATTGAAAATAACCCTTTGGTCTCCATGGTTCATACAGATATATTTCAGCGCTGTAAGGGTTAAACCGTTAATTGCGTTGGCAATTCCAACTACGTAGATCAGAACACTCAACCCTTTAAGCCCCCACGATGCATTAAAGCATCATTTTACATCCCTGAAACTATACTTGATTTTCCGACAACTAAGGGTTTTACAACGAAAATTTCCATGAATCTGGTTTACCAATACGTGGCAATTTTCTTTAATTTTTAAACCACATCAAGTCATCTTCATCCACTATAAGTCGAGAATTGCGACAGCAATTCGCGGCTTGTAGTGGATGAAGGTGACTATGGTAAATTCAGGATTGAAAGGGTTAAAACACGACGAAGTGATTTCCGTATCATCGGAATTAAGTATTATTAAGTGGAAAACACAAGCTCGGCGAGAAAGGTTACAAACATACGAATACCCTGGATTGCAGAGGGTTCACAACGAACAGTCAGATCTTAGGACGCAGAGGGTCAGTGAGATCATGAAGATCCTGACACGCAAAGGGTCAGTGAGATCCTGGAGATCCTAAGTGGACGAGGAATGTCAACAGGATTAAGCCATCAGTATAATTAATAGCTCTAATCTCTGAATCCATTCACAGTCTTCTCATCCATACACATTTTACTAAACATAAGCACCGTATACCATAACCATGATAACAGACGTATTTAAGATGTCATACCTTTTCTGGCTGAATTGTCACAATTTATCCTTCATTTGAGGTTGTAATATTATTGATAACACAATTTAAATATTCGTGATTTGAAGCTAACGTAATTTACAGTTTCAAATTACGAAGTTTATTCTCATTGTTGGTTGAGTAAATCGTGCGCACACACACACACACACACTATGTATATATAAATATATATATATAAATATATATATATATATAAATATATATATATATAGTTGTACTGTTTTACAATTAGATTAATTTATTCAGAAAAAGTTGTCACAGATTATCTTTGCGAACAGGTATCGTGTAACTTTATAAAAATAAATTTAAATCCGATTCCAGCCCTGCTGATCCTGTGTGGGTTTTTTCAGAGAAATAGCAAAGTTTCTTCTCGACGTGACTAGGCGATCACGTTGATGGCGGTTTCGTCGACTTAAAGTTGAAACCAGTGTATCGACGTTAATTTCGCGCGCGACTTCACATATTATAGAGATCGTTGGTTTCAGGGAAACCTTATAGGCCTACAAGGGAAACCCAGTCAAAAACAACTTTAAAAAAAATTAAACTTCGGAGCATGAACTTTTTCCAACATTAATATGATATAAATTCATAATTTTCAGCGCATAGAAATGTATATAATAGTGCGTTTATAGGTACACTATTATTAATAATAACTATAATAATAATAATAATAATAATATTAATAATAATACAAATTGTCACACGTACACTCTTGCAGATACTCGCCCGTTATCAGTGCTGTGTGTGAAATGTCTAGAACAAACAATTGAGGCTTCTGATGCAGTCACATGAAAGGAATTTCATGATGGGGTTTTCCACTGAGATTAAATGACTAATGTGGAAATGTGACCTCACCGTCTGTTATCAAATCTTATAATTTTCATTTCCCTAGATTGTAATATTTCTCAGGCGTTCACTATCATGGCACATGATATAGGATATGAAATCGCTATCTTTAAATATATGACAGTTTGCTACTAATTTTACTATCAAAAGCAGGAACATCTGATAATAACGGGTCTATAGCGCCCAGAGGGTGATAATAACGGGTCCATGGCGCGCAGAGGGTGGCGCCTGCAGGTAACAGGTTCAGACGAGATTAGCGCCAGACGGCCGTCTGCAGTATCAGACACGAGACGTTCATCCAATGCTGGTTTAATGCTGGGCCAGCGTCGAAGACGGTGGGCCAACATTAAACCAGCATTGGAGCAACGTGCGCAGGATCACTGTATCAGGTGTTGACACACAGTATCTACCGGGGTAACAGCAAACACGGGACGTTGACCCAATGCTGGGCTAATGTTGGGCCAGCGTCGTAGACGTTGGACCAACATTAACCCAGCATTGGGTCAACGATGTACCAAACACGGATTAACCCTTATAACGCTGATACAATTTTGCATAAACCTTGGAGATCAAAGGTTTTTTTTCAATTTGAAATCATCATAACTGTCTTACTTAGCTTTTTCCGCTTTATTTGAATACCTACGTTATGGGTCTACGGCCATTATAATCTTTATAATTCTTTCAGAGCGGGGATCGTCTTTAGGTGTCATAACCTGACGTCTTTAGGCGTCAGATTATGACGTCTCAAGTCGATCAACGGACTGGAATGTAAAATATTTAATGGCATATATAAGTATTCAAAAGAAGCAGAAAGAGCTAAGTAAGACATGTATGATGATTTCAAATTGAAAAACCCTTTGGTCTCCATGGTTTATACAATGATATTTCAACGTTACAAAGGTTAACCGTTAAATTCAGGTATTTCCGTTTTCATTCACTCTCAGGTGTGAATTGAGCAAATATTTATAATTATGACACTGATCACGTTTTGTTCCCACTTGATGAAATTTTAAAAAAAGTTCAGTGTAAAATATAATCTTTAGGCTTGTGTAGAATATATTTGAGCGAACTCAAGTTCTAACAAGAGGCCAGCCGGCCACCATAATCCTCCGCCCCGCCGGCGTGATAAAAAAATTTCAGAGTACACCCTTTCCTGAACTCTCACATTTTGTTTTACAGTAATGGTCTACCTATCTAGCACAGTTTGCCAGCTTTGTGGGGGGGGGGGGGGTTAAGATAAAGTTTCGAAAAGAAAAAGTGATGTTACAGAAAGTGTTCATAAATGGAACTAATTTCATTACGTCAGGAATGTTAATCAACAGAAGCTCAGAGATAATCCAGCTATATACTTGTAACAGACTAAAGTATTATTGCCCTGGTGAATTGTTTGTTTCCATCTCTCTGTCATTTCCAGCTGGAATTACTAACGCAATTTACAGCTTAAAAAACAGCTGGCGTAGATTGAAACAGCTAAGTAACAGCATATATTTTCTGCTACTTCTAATATGTATAGTCTGACTTCTAACTGTTAACTTAATGTCTCTGGCTCATTTCTCAACTCCTATCTTAAAAGTGTCAAGTACAGTATTGTACGTTTACAACAAGTACTGTATAAGTTAAGTATGTTAAGAAGCAACAGAGACTTGAGAAGTGAGAAGTAAGACGTCAGAAGCAATAAGTACCTACACGGTTTGGTAGTTAACCAGATGAAGGGTACTAATACATAACGCCTGGCATTAAGCCGTAAACCCTTACAGCGCGGAAATATGTTATAGAAACCAAGAAATCAATGTGTTATTTTCAATTTGAAATCATCATAAATGTCTTAGTTAGTTCTTTCCGCTTCGTTTGAGTACATATGTTATGGGTCTACGGCCATTAGAAATATTTGTATTCTTACAGTGCGTGGATCGACTTTAGACGTCAGAATCTGACGTCTACAGACGTCAGATTCTGACGTCTAAAGTCGATCCCCGCACCGTAAGGGTTAAACATCAAGATTTATAAATCTTTGGTCTCAAATTAATCAAATATGAGTAATTTGTACCCACTTGAACTTGTGGATCACGGTAGCGGGACTAAACTTCACGTGGGTGAAAAATTAAATGGTATAACTTTTAAGGGTTTTAAAACCATTTGAGCCCCTTGTCCGATTTATGCACTACATGGAACATTTTGAAAGAAATTATTTCATTACATAAACTTATAATCCGTCACAATACTGAGATGCTCGGAGCTTGAATTACCTCCACAAGAGGAGGCTATGCTTTCTGTCGTGTTGGTTTGTTTGTCTGTTCGTCCGTTTATCAGCAGGATTAATTAACGGATTTGCATGACATTTTTACCAGACAGTTTTATTATTAGATTAGTGGGCCAGCCCTTCTTGAAAAAAGGGGTGTCTCGGGCAATGACCAAATACACAATTATTATTTCGTAGACGATCTGGATTACGATCCAGAATCCAGATTACGATCCGGATTCAGAATCCGGATCGTAATCAGGATTCTGGATCTGGATTACGATCCAGATCCAGATCGTAATCCAGATCCTTGATCTGGATTACGATCCTGATCGCGCGGTGGAGGTTTGCAGTCTTTGCCTCACTGTCCACATTGAGATAAAATGCTCGAATGTTTCACAAAATCAGGAGATTTGGAGTTTGCCGAAATTCACATATTAATCCTTTCAAGCCTGAATTTACCATTGTCATCTTCATCCACTACAAGCCGCGAATTGCTGTCGCAATTCTCGACTTGTAGTGGATGAAGATGACTTAAAACGTGTGGCAAATAAGAAAAATATATTGTTATCATTAAAACAGTTCCGTGACAAAATTCGTTCTAAAACCCCTAGGTTTTAGGAAATTAAGTAATTCTTAAGAGACGCAAAATGACGCTTGGATGCTTTTTGCGGGTTTAAAGGGTTAATGTGCTGGAGAGGAGGTTTTGTGGATTTGTGCTATGGAGACTAAAAAATTTTCATTTTAAAATCATCATAAATGTCTTAGTTAGCTCTTCCCGCTTAAATTGAATACCTGTGCTATGGGTCTATGGCCATTATAAATAGGGAGCTCGGTGCGGCAATCGTCTGAAGACGCCAAAATCTGGCATCTTTAGACGTCAGATTCTAATATTTTAAGTCAGTCCCCGCGACGAAAGCGTTAACCCTTACAGCGCGGGGATCGACTTTAGTCGTCAGAATCTGACGTCTGTAGATGTCAGATTCCGACGACTAAAGTAGATCCCCGCACTGTAAAAGTAAAAATATTTCTAATGTCTGCGGACCCATAACATAGGTATTCAAATGAATCGGGAAGAGCTAACTAAGACATTTATTTATGATAATTTCAAATTGAAAAAACCCCTTTGGTCTCCATGGTTAATATAACATAATTCAGCGTTGTAGGGTTTAATGTTGGGCCAGCAGCGAAGAAGATTGTGTCCCAACATCAAACCAACAGCGGGTGAGTGACTGCTGATCGCTGGGTTTGACTTTCACGCGTACTTCACAATTCCACGGTAATATATCAGTCAGATTGGTGGGTCGCTTACGTTTTTTACCAGATTCTCTTCAGCTGAATATCTCTAGAGTGGATTCAGAGAAACTGACAATCAATCAAGCTGTGTAGCTCAACATGTCAAGCTGAATTACCAGGTAACTTTTTCAGTGCGGGAACCGGCCTAAGGCGTCAGAATCTGACGTCCGTAGACGTCAGATTCTGACGTATAAAGACGATCCCAGCACTGAAAGGGAAAACTAGTTATAGTGGCCGTACACCAATAACATAGGTATTGAAATGAAGCGGAAAGAGCTAACTAAGACATTTATGATGATTTCAAAAGGAAAAACCCTTTCGTCTCCATGTTTTATAAACAAATATTTGAGCGCTTTAAGAGTCTTTTTCTTGTCAATTTTAAGCTGTAATAGATTGCGTAATTTCTTGCTTCAAATGTCGAGAAATATTCATATTATGAAATTCGCTATAATCTCTTGTTCTTTTCTCTGGTGAGCATCCCTTTCTTCCCATATAACACATTTGATGGTGTCCGAATTAAAAGAGTCAGCACAAACAGAGCATATTCGTTAGTGTAATACCAGAGACTATTTATACTATTATAATATCTCTGGCAATACTATATGTTGTAATCCTCGTTAAATAATTATGTTTATACCAACCAACGAATAAGGTTTATTTTCAGAATTTCCTGGCAAACATATCATCCACAAATATATTGGATTTTGCGTAACATCAAAACATTTCGAACACTTGACATTAAACCACAAATAGCTACGAGTTCTACACTATTTGTTTGGAGCGTGTATCTAATTTATGTTGCATTTGTAGAAAATTGTAGTCTGGATCATGTGTTGAGAAAGGTATAAATTTACGCCGAAATCAATTTTTGATGCATAAATAATTATTGTTATTTTCAATAACTAACCTTTTATATCAAATTTAAAGCAGCTAAGTTTGAAAAAATAGCCATTTTTGTTAGTAGTGATTGTTGTTTATGTTGTTTTAAAAAAGTTTGTATTGTAATTGCCGCTTATCATAATTATACAGGTCTGGTGGGATTAGAAATATGATAAGATATTTGGGTGGGAACTACTTGGAAAAGCTCCAATATATCCTGTTTAGATTCTCACCTGTAAAGACTGTTTGTCATGCTTATAGTTATAGCTTTAGAATTACTTGGTCCATTATGCTAGTTGTATATATAATTACCATGTTATTTTATTGTTATCAAATTATTATCAACATTGTGTCCGGTACACTGAATAAACTGAAACGAATTAAACGCAGGTCGCAATAATCTGAGACTGCAAGGAATGGTTCCTTAGAAACTGGTCATCAATCAAGCTGAGAACACTGAGCTATTCAATTTAAATTTTCAGTCACTCGAAGTTGTGTCTCGCTACCGCGATCCACAACTTCAAGTGACTGAGAATTTATGTGATTTGTGAAATTTAAGTCCCAAAATATCAGTGTTCAAAGATTGAAGGCATATTTTTATTACTAACAACTGGTCATACAGGTGCTAATAAAACCAGAGAATGTCTGCTGTAGTCGACGTCAGTGCTCTAAGGATTAAACTATGAGAAGAATGTGACTGCCAGGATATGTAGTAAGAGGGACATTCCATTGCATATTATACAATGTGACTACCAGGATATGTAGTAAGAGAGACATTCCATTTCATATTATACAATGTGACTACCAGGATATGTGGTAAGAGGGACATTCCATTTCAAATTATACAATGTGACTACCAGGATATGTAGTAAGAGGGACATTCCATTTCATATTATACACTGTGACTACCAGGATATGTAGTAAGAGGGACATTCCATTTCATATTATACACTGTGACTACCAGGATAAGTAGTAAGAGGCACATTCCATTTCATATTATACACTGTGACTACCAGGATATGTAGTAAGAGGGACATTCCATTTCAAATTATACACTGTGACTACCAGGATATGTAGTAAGAGGGACATTCCATTTCATATTATACACTGTGACTACCAGGATATGTAGTAAGAGGGACATTCCATTTCATATTATACACTGTGACTACCAGGATATGTAGTAAGAGGGACATTCCATTTCAAATTATACACTGTGACTACCAGGATATGTAGTAAGAGGGACATTCCATTTCATATTATACACTGTGACTACCAGGATATGTAGTAAGAGGGACATTCCATTTCAAATTATACAATATGACTACCAGGATATGTAGTAAGAGGTACATTCCATTTCATATTATACACTGTGACTACCAGGATATGTAGTAAGAGGGACATTCCATTTCAAATTATACAATGTGACTACCAGGATATGTAGTAAGAGGGACATTCCATTTCATATTATACACTGTGACTACCAGGATATGTAGTAAGAGGGACATTCCATTTCATATTATACACTGTGACTACCAGGATATGTAGTAAGAGGGACATTCCATTTCATATTATACAATGTGACTACCAGGATATGTAGTAAGAGGGACATTCCATTTCATATTATACAATGTGACCACCAGGATATGTAGTAAGAGGGACATTCCATTTCAAATTATACACTGTGACTACCAGGATATGTAGTAAGAGGGACATTCCATTTCATATTATACAATGTGACCACCAGGATATGTAGTAAGAGGGATATTCCATTTCATATTATACAATGTGACTACCAGGATATGTAGTAAGAGGGACATTCCATTTCATATTATACAATGTGACTACCAGGATATGTAGTAAGAGGGACATTCCATTTCATATTATACAATGTGACTACCAGGATATGTAGTAAGAGGGACATTCCATTTCATATTATACAAAGTCAGAAGACACCAACTGCCTACTTGAAAAGTAAACAGTTACTGCCTTATGACTTTAAAGAGCAGTAACTCAGTAAACACAAAACATTTGTACAACATTGCACAAATGTTGTACAAATGTTTTGTGTTTGCTGAGAAATTTTGAAGTGCCGCATACCATCGCAAAAAGATCTAGGCCTATTTGCCTATCCATCATTTTTGAGTTATAAGAGATATAAGAATCATGCATACAATACTTGTCAATCACTCGAAATGTGTTCTGAGAAACTTTCAAGAAGGTGACATCGTAAAAATACACATTCAACCCAGGAAAATAATTGGATGATATTTTGAGAGATAAACAATAAAGATCCAGTCAACGTACATGGCGGTCAAAGTCGAGAAAGAAGTCAAAAGTGAATTAACAGGTACAGTTTAACATGTTTATCCCCCCTCCCCTCCCCCCCAGCGCATTGATGTCGATGATAGTAGTATAATGTGTATTAACGACTAGATCACTGATGTTGAGTACAGTATGAAATTCATTCAATTATGACGGGAATTAAATTTCACAAATTTACAGGCATTTGAAGTTGTGTATCGCGGTAGTATCCTATATTACCCTATTGCCTATACTCCCCTATAATTGCCCGCTGCTCCTAAACGTTTTTTTATTCACCCTAACAAAGATGAGAGAGGGTCTGAACGATGTCGTATTTGACAGAGAATTGACAGAGAAATTAGCGAAGATCTGGTGCTACTACGAAATGAAATGAATGGGGTTTTAGGTCACCTCTGTGCACATGTAGTTTAGCCTGGGCCAGGGGAACCTCCTGACGATGGTGGGATGAGCTGATGTCAAAACAACTAGTGACGTCACACATACCGCCTTTTTTACATCAGCTCAGACGCGGAATAGAGATGCTGTTTTGTGTTCGGTCCATTCGAAATTGTCTGGAAATTTTGAATTGAGTGTAAAATTAGACCGATTTTAGACGTAAATATGTGTCCGGAACAGACAAGGGGTCAACAAAAATAAAGTAAAACTTAGTCCTTTAGACTGCCGTAGACCCATATAGCACAATCATTTAAATAAAGCGGAAAGAGCTAACTAAGACATTTATGAGTTAAAAATGAAAAAAACCTTTGGTCTATATGGATTGCACAAAATTATTTCAATGTTGAAAGGGTTAATGACTAAAACTAGATTGATTTGTGATAAAGTGCGCAGCGCGTGGCTCTGCGCGACATTAACGTCGATATACTGGTTTCAACCTTAACTCGACGAGACCGCCATTAACGTGATCGCCTAGTCACATTGAGAGGGGACAAACAATGATATTTCTCTGAAAACCCCACGCAGGATCAGTGGGGTTCGAATCCGGAAACTAGACCGATTTTCGATACGAAAAAGTACATACGCTTTACATATGTGTGCCCAGCAGGTGAAGGGTTGTTTAAAGCAATAGACCAATGTATGTTTCTGGTTTTAGTTGTAGGCCTATACCAGTTGCCTCTATCTCTGTAATCAGGATTTCTGAGTACAGATGTGTCCCGCTGTTTGTACACAGTGGACTACTTCTTTAATACTGTAGATCTGCTAATATTCGCGAGGTTTTAATCTTCGCTAATTTCGCGACGAGGACAATTCGCGAATTCAAGAATTTCGCGATGATTATTATATTAGCGCCACTAAAGAAAAATATGTACAGATGTGTCCCGCTGTTTGTACACAGTGGACTACTTCTTTAATATATCACTTACCCTGACAAAGATTAGGGTCTCGCTCTGACCAATCTTGTATTTTCCTTCTCCAATCCTGATGACAGGAAACTGATCCGGGCAGGTACATCTCCCCACCAGGTCTCGAACCTGAAACACGGGCACAAAGGGTGTGTTAAATAAGCGAGAATAAAGAAAAGCAAAAACATCGTTTATTTATTTATAATAAATATATGTTCAGAATAATCTGACTTATAAATCAACTAGTGGAACGTCATGAAAAGTAAAAACGCTTTCAGTCCAAACAATGGGAATATTAACCCTTGTATAACTAAATTATATAATTTAATTTTTCACCCACTTGAAGTTCTGTCTCGCTACCGCGACCCACAACTTTAAGTGGGAGAAAATTACTCATATTTGTTATATTTGAGACCGAACATTTGCAAATGTTGACGTTTAAATACACTTCTCGTTCCCAATAACTGTGATTTAACTCTATCAAGTCTGATGAGTTTACCGTTGTATATAATCTTCATCCACTACAAGTCGCGAATTGCTGTCGCAATTATCGACTTGTAGTGGATGAAGAAGGTTTGAAGCAGGTGAAAAAGAGAAAAATATATTGTAATTATTAAACGATTCCATGAAAAACATCGTTCTGAAACGCCTAGGTTTTAGGAAACTAAGTCATTCTTCAGAGATGAAAAATGATGCTTTAAAGCATCGTGAGGGATTAACCCTTACAGTGCGGGGATCGATTTTAGTCGACAGAATCTGACGTCTGTAGACGTCAGATTCTGACGTCTAAAGTCGATCCCAGCACTGTAAGATTACACATGGCCGTAGACCCATAACATAGATATTCAAATGAATCAGGAAGAGCTAACTAAGACATTTATGATGATTGAAATTGAAAAACCCCTTTGTTCTTTATGATTTGTGTAAAAATATTTCAGCGCTTTAAGGGCTAAAGGGTTAAAAGAATAGCAAAACAAATTAAAAAGCGACTATAGTTGCGCTTAGCGAGTGAAGGGTTAAGACGAGCATGCTATGGTGAGAGTGAAATATTGTTGGAGTGAAATATTGTGAGAGTGAAATAATGCCACTAGATACGGATTCCAAAAATCTGCAATGCGAGCTAGGTATACTGAGCAGTTCACACACACCCTTTCAGTGTGAAAATGCGTTCGATGGAGTTTTAGCGCGGGAAACAACAATTATGTATAATATATTTCTATTTAATTTACTTTTAAGTGTGATTTTAAGTGTAACTACCTTGTATATAAATTGTATCCTGGATGTCGAACTTTGTCAGGGTGCTGGTCACCTGTATTCGACATTCTGATGTACACAATTTTATGTACAATTGCTTATTTGTACAATTATTGTATATATTTGTGTATATAAAGCCTAATAAATAAATAAATAAATAAACACAATTGTAAATATAATTTTGGGGCTAACAAACAAAATTATATAGTTTGTACGAAATGTAAAATTGTCTGCAGTGGACGATTACACAATCAGAAGTACATTTTTCGGTGAATAAACATAATTATTTGATCCTGAATGGGTTACTTAGCATGTTGATCCGGACCTCACACTCACTCTGTCAATATGTACTGTGTGTAATAGTGGAGTGGGTTCTGTATTATGTGCGACATGTAGGAAAATAGGAAGGCGGTCTGAATTCTGTGAAAAGATGGCAGGCTCATCACACTCACCTATCACTCTTACCGAATGCTGGGTTAAGGTTGGGCCAGCGTCGAAGACGATGGGCCAACATTAACCTAGCATTGGGAACAAGCTTTGTATTGGGTGGGTTCTCTATTATGTACGACATGTAGGGTAATAGGAAGGCGGTCTGAATTCATTGAAAAGATGGGAGGTTCATTCATGGCTTACCCCATTCACTTCTCAATGCTGGGTTAAGGTTGGGCCAGCGTCGAAGACGTTGAGCCAACATGAAACCAGCATTGGGAGCAGGCTTTGTATTATATAGGGAAGTTATAAGGCGGCTTTCACTTGAATCACTAGAGGTAGACCTAATGTTAGGTTACTGCTAAGCATCGAAGACGATGTGCCAACATTCCATAAAAATTGTGTCACCGTATATCATATTTGCTGCGTTCTTTGTAAAGATACAATGCTCATTCATGATCTGTCCCATTTATCATGTTCACTCATACAAATACCAGCAAACTAATCAACCGTGACAAGTCAAACAGAAGTTACACGTCGCCCAGGATCCTAAAATCATTAGTATTGCCATGATTGGTTTTAGCGCTGCACAATAATTATCGATCAAACCGAATGCTTGTAGGGATTATAATATTGTAGATCCGGTAATTTTCGCGTGTTTAGATTTTTGCGAGCTTGTGATGTTGGAACTTTTTGCGCGAAGTATAGAATTCGCGAATTATCTATTTAGTTGACAGGTAGCACTAGTATAATAATTTTCGCGAGATTCTTAAATTTGCATATATTTGTCCTCCTCGCGAAATTCGCGAAAATTTAAACCTCGCGAATATTACCAGATCCACAATATTCCGCATAATAATAATGGGGGTCAACTGCTGGATTTGCAACCTGTTACCAGAGATTATGTATGCAATTTCTGTTGTTACCACAGACAGACAGACAGATTTTTTACTGACATAAAGAAAAGTCATTACAGACTTATATGTCATAACAATGAATATATATACAAGATGGTTACTTTGGTAAAATCACACGACAATTTACATGGTATCACATACAGAATTAAATTCATGTTAAATACCACGGTTGCCTTACACTGAGGGTGAACACAATGATACAATAAGAAATAATTATTTGGTTAAACTAAAACAGTCAGTGAAAGGAATCCGTTGAAGAGATGTCTGTTCTTCATCAATAAAATATTTTTCACTGTGGAATTGCATACGTAATATCCAGCTTTAAAGGAACGACAAGTAGAAACAAACAAGTCACCAGCACTAAGGTTACAACGCTGAATTACTTTTGTTTAAGCAATGGAGACTATAGGGTCATTTTCAATTTGAAATCCTCATGAATTTCTTAGTCGGCTCTTGCTTATTCATACATATCGTCGCCTCGGAGGTAAAGGATCCTATCTGACACTCGACGATATGTTATGTGTCTATGGCCGTTATAAATAATATAAAAAATAAAAAAAATCTTCCAGTGCGGGGACCGTCTTTATACGTCAGAATCGGACGTATAAAGACGTTAGATTCTAACGTATAAAGACGGTCCCCGCACTGAAAGGGTTTTGGCTGAAAGATACATCGATTCACATTAACCTCACTTTTATTTGTGGGACGCAGAGTTAACTCTCACAACGATCAAATTATTTCGCACGTGAACCATGAAGACCAAAGGCGTATTTTCAATTCGAAATCATCATGGATGTCTTACTTAGCTCTTTCTGCTTCATTTGAATACCTATGTTATGGGTCTACGGCAATAAAAAAAATCTTTCACATCTTGACGTCAATAGACGTCAGGTTCTAAAGTCGTTCTCCGCGATAAAAAAATTCAGAGAAAAATAGTATATTTTTTAAAGCTTGGCTTTTGTTTTGATGAACCTTGAGATTTGAACAAGGAGTACACATCACTTGTTAACTGTAAATTACCCCCAGACCTTCTGTAATAGCCTCCTTGATCAGCCTGACGACACATTAGTCGCGGTTGTTAATGTCATGCAGCCATTACTCGTCATTATACTTGTCATATCTCACTTAACAAGTGCTCATTTGTGACAGACGTGTGTTAATCTATCTCTGATACAACAAGACAAGCACATTCTGGGGATGTGGACAATAATTCGATTAATTACTGACACCATACTTGATCACTGCACCCGCCTTGTATCATGTATCAAATGACACATTTTAAATAATAGTCATCCAATGAGAAATAGTACAATACACGTCATAATAAAGACGTTCAGGGATTTATTTTACCATTACCGTTACCAAAAGATGTGAATTGCGTCAATTCAAACCACAATGTAAGCGGCAACAAGAGTAATTGGTGGGTGCTTGTCTCAAAGGGTTCACCCTTATAGCGTTGAGAGCGACTAGAGTAGTTTTTAATCTGTTTTATTAACCGATTAAAGCACTGATACTAGGAACGAAATGAGCGTTTCAACATGAAGATTTGCAAATTAAACAAGTGAATATGAGTATTTTCACCCACTTGAAGTTGTGGGTCGCGGTAGCGAGACACAACTTAAAGTGGGTGAAATACAATCAATACGGGGTTTTGCGTTTGAAGTGTCAACCACACTAGATTATGCAACACCTATATTCACCTTTTTAATATGGGTTATCGCTACTGGGCTAGAAGTAGACGAGTTGCAAATATATAATGCCAAGTATATGTATGTCTAGGTGTAGAACTTATGTGCATTAACCCTTTGACCGCCGGTGTCGCATATATTCGGGTTTTCATTTTTTATCTCCACATTAAGTACCACATTTTAAATAAGGTAAAGATTGAATGTGACATCAACCAGCAAGATTTGAAAAGAGTTGACTGCCATTTTGTCAAATCTGAATAATTTTCACTCACTTGAAGTTGTGGATCGCGTCAGCGAGACACAACTTCAAGTGAGTGAAAATTCCGATTGAATAATTTGGCGGTTAAAGGGTTAAAGCCCTTGGAGAGAATCAACAGGACAGCCAATCGATCGTAATACTTAATCAATCTAGATCGAGTATGGAGTGCTGATTTAGCTAATAATAACTTCATATTAATTACTGTCAAAGACAACAGTGAGCTGTCACTTCATCGAGTAGTATGGAGTATGGTTATCTCCATGAATATATAACGATGTCCCTTCGAAAATGATATTATAAAAATATGATAATAAACTTATGTTAATAACAGGAAATAAAAGCAGACGTGTTTTTCATCCATTTAAAGTTGTGGTTCACGAGAGCGAAAATCAATTTCAAGAGGACGCGGTTTACATTCAATTGGTTGTAAATTAGGTGTATATAAACCAGTAACAAGCTCAACAGTCTATCTAAGGTGTTTCGTCTACGAGGGGCCAGATACATGATTGCTTGATCATTGCAAGGAAAGATCATTGTGATACAATAAACGAGGTTGGCACCAAAATTTATTCACCTGATAAATATATTTATAATATGTTCTCTCGAGATAATAACGCAGTAGGCCGTGTCTGAAATGTGAGGATCTTAAGTTATATTAGGTAAAATGTTGAATCACTTTTATTGAAGGCAAAATGAATAGTGTCTCCTTGGATATGTTTTATCATAACACAATATATTTAGCAAATCAGATCATTCCAATCTTTTGCAGCACGTAAATCTGAGACAAGTATCGAATATTCTGCTCAGCAACGCCAAAAGGCAGTATCTGTTGACGTCACTAGAAAGCAGATACTGCCTTTTGGCATTGCAAAGCAGTATTGTACCCAGCAAACACGAGGTATTTACCCAATGTTGTTTCAATGTTGGTCCACCGTCTTCGACGCTGTCCCAACATTGAAACAGCATTGGGTGAATACCTCGTGTTTGGGTAATTGGATCTTTTGTAAGAATAATATTGTTTCAAATATCCAGCTATGGACACGGTTATTTACCGTTTTGGGATCTGGCCAATGTAATATATCTGCTGTCAGTCTGTGTGCACACCTCCACCTATCAATGATATGGCATCGTACCAAGTCGATCTCATATCGATAGACAAAGTATAAAAACAGATGTTGGCTAGTCAAAAACGACCGCTTAGCCATTGATGTTTACGTTTATTAGCTCCTGTTGTTAAATCTGAAGCTAACATAATTTCCAGCTTTAAAAAAAATGATTATTCCTAAATTTTATCATTCAATCCTTTCGGCGCGGGACCGCTTTTATACGTCAGAATCTGACTTTTACATTGAAAGACGGTCCCCGCACTGAAAAAATTAAAATATTTATGATGGCCATAGACCCATAATATATGCATTCAAATGACTAAGAAAGACATTTTTAATGATTTTAAGTTAAAAAAAATTTGGTCTGTTGGTTTATATAAAAATATTTCAGCGCCCCAAGAGTTAATGAAATGCCCATCGACCGAAGTATTTTAGCAAATTATATAGGCTAAACTGGGCCAGGGGAACCTCCTGAGGATGGTGAGATGAATGAGGTAACACTGCCCTCCAGACAAAGGATTCGAAAATATAACCCTGGCGGTCCGAGTTCGCGTACGCTACTTCTCGGTCACGGAGGTTCCCAACAATATTGAATCTTTAAATAAGAGGGGTGAAGAAACTTGAAGTCCAGAGTGGGGCTCGAACCCGCGATCTCCGACTTTCCAAGCAGACAGCTTTAACCACTGCACCAGAGCTTCCGCTCACGATTGGGACAGAAAGGATAATTCTTAATGCTTGTTGTATTGGGCCAACGTCGTAGATGGTTGGCCAGCATGAGAGAAGTGACATGCTGATACAACAATCACCAGATGGCAGTCAAAACAGACTTAATGGCCACCTAGTGACTACTCTGCCATTCACCAAGCTACGTGTCACAAGAGATGGTTTCATTTCATTTATCACAAGAGATGTATGGCTGATAATGAGCACAATCATAAAACAAGAGGTGTCAGATTTTATATTATTATTATTGTTATTAATTGTGACCAAGGTATACCCTGAATCCATCATGTTGCAGTTTCAATCAGCTGATATAACTGACCCAATGGTGTCAAAATATATTGACCCAATGCTGGATCAATGGTGGAACAACGTTCACAGTGCCAACAATGAACCAGCATTGGGACAATCTCTAGTGTTTGTTTGGAAATAATTGATAAATACTTATCAGGTTTATAAATAATATGCACAAAAGACAATGTTGCCACCTGGTGATTGACGCAGTATTCTCTCGTCATTCTCTAATAGCAGGGTGGGGACGTTGACCCAATGATGGTTCAGTGTTGGGCCACCGTCCGCGACGCTGGCCAAACATTGAAACATCATTGGGTCAAAATTCCGTGGTGGCAACAGGGCGGGCCCATTGAACTGTTTTCCCGAACAACCAAAGAAACATTGGTGTGATACGGAATACGGCGTTGTCTCATGGGTGTCGGCTTGATCACTGAAGTTAAGCAACGTCGCGCCCGGTTCATAACTGGATGGGTGACCGCCTGGGACTGCCAGGTACTGTTCACTCGTGTCACCAGTGTCTCTACTTCAGAAATGTCAGACGTACTGTGACACTCACTGATAAGTCAGTGTATGTTTTGTGTAGAGGCGTTAAGTCGTGAGGTAACGAACTTGTTTTCGTCACGCCGGCGATCTCAGGTGAAAGATACGTCTATATGCCTAACCCTTTCATTACCAAAGACTCCTGTATTTGTCTTGTTATTGCGAGCCACACCTTTAACTGGGTGGAAATAAGCTGAATCTACATAATTTGTATTAGAATATATGGTAATCTGGCAAATTTATTGATAATTTTTCACTCAAATAGTCCCTTTGGATTTGAAAGGGTGTATCTGCCACTTGACAAAGTGGCAGATACACCCTTTCATATCCAAGGAAAATATTCTCGTTTGAAAAAAAGAATATATAATACAAGGCTGGAAACAGATATAGACGTGATTAGTACTTGACCCTTTCAGCGCGGGGACCGACTTAGAGACGTCAGAATCTGACGACTTAAGACGTCAGAATCTGACGACTTTATATGTCAGAATCTGAACTCGATATAGACGTCATAATCTGTAGTTTGCAGACATCGGATTATGACGTATAAAGTCGATCCCCGCGCTGTAAGAGTGAGAATATTCATCATAGCCGTATACCCATAACATATGTATTAAAATGAACCGGGAAGAGCTAACTAAGACATGTATGATGATTTCCAATTGAAAAAAACCTTTGGTTTACTTAATTATAAAAATGTGCAGATGCTCGTATCAAGTGGAATAATATATTTGAGCACGGGATTATTCTTTAATCATATTTTAAGTACGCCAGATTATTGTCAGATTGTCAGATTATTGCATATAAGTTTACACCGCTAGTGTCTGTGATGCAAATGTACAGTGGTCATATACAGTGGACGCCATGACCTGTAGTTAGGCCCTAATCAAGAAATAATCAGCTACATTTGACCAAATGCAATTATTTATTGACAAATGATCAAAGTGTAGTATTCCAGCATCTGGCACACACGTCTGTCAATGCTGGAGCAACATTGGCAGCCACGGGCCAGCGTCTGTGGCATTGGGCCACTATTGGTCCAGCAATGTGGCGTCACTTTGATCGCCTTGACCACGGACTCGCCTTGACCTTGACGGTGCCCATTTGTGCGTTATCGCCTCCACCACTTAAGAGCTCCACATGTGCGTTACGCATTCGACCTTGATGACACCATAGACCACCAGTGATCATGAGACATCCACCCAATGTTGTTCCAATGTTGGGCCAGCGTCCCAGACGGTGGACAAACAATAAACCAACATTGGTCGAGACGCTTAACTCCCTTGGAAACTGACTGAAAATTCCCGTATTTGTCTGTCCCATGCATGTCTAAAATAAGAAATACGGGAATTTCGTCTCCATGTCTAGCCTTACTGATGAATGCGCAGCACACAAATTTAAAAAAAATTCTGTTCTCGTCTATGGACATGTTTACATCATATGATCATATTAAAAAGCCAAAATAAAATCACCGATTTTTTGGTGATTTTAGCCTGCCTGAGTCCCTTTAAGTCATATTGTTTCCAAGATTTCGTAACCTTGATGATACAAGGATCATGAGAGCCGCGAGTGACCTTGACCCGGGAGAGGCCGACATGATTCAACAAATGCCAGGAAGCGGTTCAAAAAAAGGCGAAAATTCTTTCAGTGCGGGGATCATCTGTAGACGTCAGATTCTGACGTCTACAGACGTCAAATTCTGACGTCTAAAGTCGGTCCTCGCACTGAAGGAATTTAACATTTATTGAAGCCAATATATTTCAAAGTTGAAAGGAAAAAACATGATATATCTCCGGAATCCTATTTGCCCGAAACTGGGATAGAACGGGGCGGTTATAGAAAAGCTCATTGCTCTACTAATGTGCTACGTACGTCTGGTATTAAATTTTAAGAAAATTTAAGCACCAGCCATTTCGTCATATTCGGCTGAGGCCATTGAGACTGATTCTCCTGGCCAAGTTTGGCCTATATGTGCACAGGTGGCACCTAAATCCCCATTCATTTTTTTTCACTTTTATCAAATCTCTATCATTTGCAAATCTTGACATTTCGTTTCCAATAACAGTGATTTCATCGCCTGATAAAACCCACTGAAAACGACTAGACCTATAAAGTCGTCCTTAATCTGTGAAACCCAATGACCTTTACTTCCTTTATTTTCACCGAGCTTGTTCATACAATGAAGGATGGGGGAGGGGTCTTATATAACCTTGTCTTCACCGAGTGATGTCACTGTGTTTCACATAATGAAGTGTGGGGGAGGGGGTGTTATATAACTTTGTTTTCACCAAGTGACGTCACTGCGCTTCACAGAATAGGGCGTCAGGGGTTAACACCACATGAGGCCACAAAGCATCATTCTGAATTTCTTAAAACCAAGGAGGTTATAAATTATAGAAATATAACCTCCTTGTTAAAACTGAAGTGCATCAGCTGGAGTCGAATTATGTTGTTATTCAACCAAACAGGCAATTGAGACTGATATATGACATAGTCTGAGCACATAATGTACATACTTGATCTCACACGGTTCTCTTCCAAGAAATAATAGAGGCTCTGGTACACACGACATTCCTCACCGAGAGACATTGGCCCAACGCTGGGGCAATATCTAGCCGTGTCGTCCTCTCCGAAACCGTGGATTGATGTATTTGCTTTATCCGAAAAATTCAGCATGGCGGTGACTGAGAGCGATCCCGACCCCAAGGTCCGAAAAATGTCCATAACTTTTTAATGACTGAGCGACCTCTGAGCTGAACATGCGGACATGTAACTGAAATGCTACTAATTGTAAAAAAAAAAATTGACCTGATTATTCGGCGATATTTTTCGATATGATAGTCCAAAGAAATGTCTCACGATTTCGTACGCGGCCAATCTGTGGCTAGGGCAATAGCCTACCGAGGAGACGTTGGCCAATATCGAGCCACTTTTCGCCAGTGGTATCCCAGCAAACACGAGTCGTTGACCCAATGTTGAGTTAATGTTGGGCCGACGTCGAAGACGGTGGGCCAACATTAAAACAACATTGAGTCAACGCCTCGTGTTTGCTGGTATGTAGTATTGATGACGTCATGGCAGACCAGAGCTGTCAAACAACTGTCCTCGTACATTCTTCTGATCCTAACAAAATCTTTTTCAGTTCTGGGTCTAAAAATATAAAATATTGTAAATCGCAGTTTCATATTGCACAATAATTTATTTTGACATAAGCTCAACACAGCTCTGGCTACGTCGTAAATGAAATGAAATGTGCACATATAGGCTAAACTGGGCCATGACTACGTCGTAGCCGGATCTGTCCTGATATTAAAACAATGTCACAGGTGCACATGCACATCTCCATCACTACAAGCGAAATGGTTTATGTCAGATAACGTAGCGTTAAATTATGGATCTCTGTTCTACCCCCCCCCCCCCCCCCAGGGCTGGATCTGCAGAAGCACAGAGGGCTGATTATATACTATTTTAACCATTTCAGCGCGGGGACCGTCTTTATACGTCAATATAATTATTGACCATGGAGACTGATTATACAATTTGAAATCATCATAAATGTCTTTGTTAGCTTTTACGGTTCATTTAAATACCTATGTCATGGGTCTACGGCCATTATAAATATTTTAATTCTTTCAGCGCGGGGATCGTCTTTAGACGTCAAAATCTGACGTCTAAAAACAATCCCCGCGCTGAAAGGGTTAAGGCGCTAAATCAAATAATTTAATTTTTCACCCACGCAAAGTTGCGTCCTGCTATAGTCACTCACAACAACAAATGGGTTACAATTAAAATGCGGGATAAGGTGTATTAAGGTAGCAAATTTGTTGATCGGTGTTATTTGTAGCAACGGTTACGGTAAGTAAGCCTTACATGGTAGATGAGCTGAATGTATGACATCAGAGTGACAGGTCAAGTTTATCATGTTAGATCAGGCATCTAAGAGGGGGGGGGGTCTGTGTAAATAGTGATAATAACATAATGTGAGATAATACAGTACCTGGGGAGTAGTATCATGCTACTCATGTGAAGATATTCAAAATTGCTACAGTTTGAATGATGTGAAAAATAAAAGCTTGGATTAACAATTTTTCTTTGCACTCAATGTATTATTTGTTTGTTTGTTTGTTTTATTTAAATTCAAGTTAAATAATTTCGTCTTATTTGAAAGGATGTGCTACATTCTTACATTCTTACAATAGATTCAACCCTTGAAGCGCTGCATTAAAAAATGAATTTTTATTTACTTGAAATTGCGTCTCGCTTCCGTGAGTGTCTTTACTCCGCCTTCTGCAGTATCGCAACACGAAGAAGCCCGAGATAGCCTACTCGTCTCGAAAAACTTCATTGTGTCTTTATTTTGCACAGTACCATATGCATTAGCATATTTCAGCGTTGTAAGGGTCAATCAACTACCGTCTTTGGACTGTAAGCGGGCAGTATAAGTCTATATGACTCAGTGTTATCAGATAAGCCTGTCACACATCTCATTTCACCGAGTATCCTCTCATACCCTCTCATACCCACATACCTATACCCTCTGACAGCAAGGTTACCAATATCATGAATATGAACAGCAAATGGGACAGCTC
Organism: Flabesymbios commensalis; assembly: GCA_964017125.1. Classification (NCBI taxonomy): domain Eukaryota; kingdom Metazoa; phylum Annelida; class Polychaeta; order Terebellida; family Flabelligeridae; genus Flabesymbios; species Flabesymbios commensalis. The sequence continues at coordinate 2,150,569 of OZ024903.1, read as the reverse complement.
AAGCATCTTTCAACCCTCTGCCTGCTAGTGATACCTATATCATGAGTACAATTGATTCAATTTGAAATCATCATAACTAATGTCTTAATCAGCTCTATCCGCTTCATTTGAATACCTATGTTATTGGTCTACGGCCATTATAAATATTTTACTCTTTCAGAACGGGGATCGACTTTAGACGTCAGAATCGATAAACATAAAAATCTGACGTTTATAGATGTCAGAATCAGATTCTGACGTCTAAAGTCGGTCCCTGCGCTGAAAGGGTGCACCGTCTCGTTTCAGACGGTCAATGAAGACCTGATTCTATGACATCCAGTGTATATAGTACGTCAGGCTCAGACCTCCCCTAATGACCAGGGTCAAGAGGTCTCCTGCAGCTGGTTAAACTAACTTATCCAGTAAAACAATAAATTAAATAGACTTAATCTCCACCCACTTGAAGTCTCGCTACCGCGATCAACAACTTCAAGTGGTGAAAATTACTCATATTCGTTTACATTGAGACCAGACATTTCGTTTTTAATAACAGTTTTAATCAGCTGATAAAACGGTCTGAAAACGACTAGGCCTTAGCTTTTTAAGAGTTAACACAACATGAATCCCCATGGCATCATTCATCAGCTGAAGTCAAATTATTTTGTTATTCGACCGAATTAACCTTACCCTTGACAAACTACGACCGTATATTTACGATGTCAAATCAAATATATGTCACTGAGAATTATAAAATAGCTTCTGACGGTTAAAGTAAATCCGACGCGTAAAATCGATCCCCGAAGCGTAGACCCATATCATCATCCTGCATAACATGGATATTTAAATGAAGCAGAAAGACGTAACTAATACATTCATCATGATTTCAAATTGGTTCCTACAAATATATTCCAGTATTGTAGGGGTTGAAATAAAATTCATCGATCAAAAAAAGAAAGAACGCTCATGAAATTCGTTATTGCATAGTATGTACTTCTTACTGCAATATATACATGGCCAAATTATAAATATACAATCCCATGATAGAAATGTGAAAGGTATCAGAACATTATAAATATGTGATCATCCATAGCAAAGAGATCGATGACCCACTTTTAAAAAAGTTCCATTAAAATCGCCAGAAAATATCTATCTATCATATTCTGCAATTCCACTTTTAACTTGATTTTAAGTGTAGTTATCTAGTTATATATTCACAAAGCTATCATTGCAATCCCACATTAGTAGTTTAGCATTTTTCTAACATGCATAGACCCTGTATTTTAATAAATAACTAAATATAAATAAATATAATAAAGGTGTTCTGGGTTTCTAATATTGTATCATAATCCCATGCACAATTTTACCAAATACCTATGTATTTAGGGCGGATTCTTTCCTGAACCAATTTTCATGACATTTAGCACACACATTATTGTTTCGTCATGTGGCGACTACTCTGGAAATTTCGCGAAGTTTTAGACATGTAATGGAATTTTGAGACGAAGCTAGTGGATTTATAGGAGGTGATTTTTTTTTATTTACCACATGTTAAATATAATAACTTTTAAAGTATACCATTTTTTTCAATAAAATGTTCAGGAGTGTCGTCACTTTACAAGAAAAAAAATTGATGACACTTGTAGATCAGAAGTATTGTTCTACATAGTAACGATGCTGTGCAAAACCGAAAGGCAGTATCTGCTCACTTTTAAGTAAGCAGTTACTGCCTTTTCGTTTTTCTAAGCATTGAGTAATGAATGTAGGAGTATTGGTCCTATCAATGGCGGACAAATTAGTGATAATGGGATAATGTGAAAGCCAGCGCTGCCTGAATGAGTCCGACTAATGGTCCCCATATATAGCTGATTTTATAGTTTTTGCAGACGGCTCACCATTCATATGTGACGCTAAAATTATTCTTGAAGAGAGAAAAGCTTCGTTTTCGTTTCCCTAAGATATGATAGGGTGTTTGAACATTAACAGTTAATAAAGAACAAATGAAAAAGGTAAGTTTATTTTAGGAGATGAAACAGAAAGGCATACAGTGGACTTGTACATTCACTTGCGTGAGATATATTGCTGCTATTCTGTTTATTGACAATTTCACATCAACATGACTGCACCACCTTGGATATGAAAGGGTGCATCTGACACTTTGTGAAGTGGCAGATACACCCTTTCATATCCAAGGAGACTGTGTGAGGCCAGCAGGTCATTCCAGTGGATTAATTGTCAAGAGGAACATTACAACAACAGGATTTATTCTGAAGTTGTTTGACCTTAGGTGACAGAGGTCACAGCAATGACGGGGTCAAGTAGGGAATTCAGGCATTAAGAACTCGTAACCAGCATAGTGTGTGCTGGTTTAATGCTGGGCCAGCGTCACAGACAATGGACCACCATTGACCCTCAAAGCAATGACATGTTTTTATATAAACCAAGATAACAAAGTTTTTTTATCAATTTAAAATCATCATAAATGTCTTAGTTAGCTCTTTCCGCTTTATTTGAATACCTATGTTATGGGTGTACGGCAGTTATAAATCTTTGTACTCTCATTGTGCTGGGGTCGTCTTTAGACGTCAGAAGCTGACGTCTATAGACGTCAGATTCTGACGACTAAAGTCGGTCCCCGCACTGTAAGGGTTACGTACTGACATGTTTTTCTATAAAACAAGATAACAATGGGTTATTTTCAATTTGAAATCATCATAACTGACTCAGTTAGCTGTTTCCGGTTCATTTAAATACCTATGTTATGGGTTTTACGGACGGAGAATGAGCGAACGGCATGCCTTGGTGCTCGTAATTTTCAACAACGTGAAGTTGTGAGTCGCGGTAGCGAGACACAACTTCACGTGGGTGAAAAATAAAAGAAGATAAGTTAGCGGGAAAAGTGTTCAGCTTGTGTGTTAAATCTGGAGATTCACTTTGAGGGAATTGCAGCAACAACTACGGGAATATTCTAGTAAAATCGAAATGTGCTTTATGTATGTTACCACTTATACATCTGATCACAACCATAGTCATCTTTAATAAGTTTATTATACAGCAAAACGTTTTTGGGAATGAAATGCGTGTTTAAACATCAAGATTTGCAAATGTTTGGTCACAAATTAAGCAAATACGAATAATTCTCACCTACTTGAAGTTGTGGGTCGTGGTAGGGAGACACAACTTCAAGTGAGTGATTTTTTTTACTAGCTATGAGGGTTAATCGAATGAGAGAATGATAGAATGTCAGAACTAAGGAATAGTCAGGAGCGCATTTTTCCATAGCTTTTTTCACTTTGGATCCGCCTCTGATAGGAATACCATATTCCAGCAGTATGAATATCCCCATGGAAGACGTTATAAATAAACCTTGGAGTCAAAATATCACCACTAAAATTCACAAATAAGCGTGCATTTTTAGATATCAACCGTTAACTATTTGGATGCATGATCATGGTCCCAGCAAACACGAGGCTTAACCAATATTGATTTAAAGCTGGCCCATCGTCTCCGACTCTGGGTCAACATTAAATCAACATCGATTCAGTGTTTCGTGTTTGTGGGATGTCTTTTTGGTGTCGATTGATTACAAATAACCAGGCAGGAGCCTCGAAAAAGAAGGCACTTTTATTTTTATTCTGGAACACCTGCTGACAGGTTAATGACATATGTCATCCCCATTCTATGAGGGTTGTCTCGCTGCTACAGCCAGAGCTGTCAATCCAGAAAACACGAAAATACGACAATCACTGGCAATTAGAGGGACAAATATTATTCTATCCCAACAAACACGAAAAAATTGCATAACATTGGTACAACGTCATGCCAACGTCTTCGACGTTGGCCCAACATTGTACCAATGTTATGCATGTTTGCTGGGATGCTCATCTCACAAACACAAATCTCTTTGAACCAATGTATTTTAATGTTGGGCCACCGTTTACGAAGTTGGCCCAACCTTAGATCTAACGTCTTTTGTTTGTTTGGATCTGGTACAAAGAGAGAGAAGAAAATGACGGGCACTTAGAAATAGAAAAAAAAGATAAGATTTCAAACTGTCTTTTAGACGTCAGATTCTGATGTCTAAAGAAGGTCCCCGCGCTGTAAGAGTAAACATATTTATAACGGCCGTAGTCCTATAACATAGGTATTCAAAAAAAGCGGAAAGAGCTAACTAAAGAAATTATGATGATCTAAAATTAAAATAACCCCTTTGGTCTCCATGATTTTATAAAATTATTTCAGCGTTGCTAGGGTAAACCATGCGAACCAAGCAAACAATAGGACTGTGTAAGAAAGGCCAGACAAACAGGATATATGATGATAGTGCTGAGTTTAAAGTCCAAATGACGTCAATAGCGCTTTTTCTTAGTCATTCAAACAAGCACAATAATTTTAAGGAGAAATTGTCATTACAGTTGGACATTACATTTGGTAAATCGTCAAGTATATTGAATTAAATGGTACATAATAATGCAGCTCGACTTCTTTTCGTCAGAACATTTCATTTCTCAGGTCTCTAATGCTGCGTTTAGAGTGATAGGACACATGAGAGAAATGGTTATTGACACCAAGCAGGCAAGTATTTATGATTTCAAAATATTATATTTTATATCTGGTATCACAAGGTGTAAAATTGCTATACATGTATTGTAAAATGTATATGTCTAAATAGCTACGTTATTTGTTTCCCTAGAACAATCAGTTTCTGTCCATTTCATGTTGTGGATCCACAACACGTATGTATAATCCGGCCCACACAAGCCCAGCAAACACGAAACAATGAAACAATGCTGTTTTAATGTTGGGCCAGCGTCGTAGACGATAGGCCAACATTAAAACAGCACTGTTTCATTGTTTCATCGTCTCGTATACTGCAGAGAGGTAGGTTTATGATCCAGATAACTAGAGTGTCCGTGTTTGTCCTGTGACAGTCTCAATAGCCGTCTGCGCAGCAAAAACGACACGTTGACCCAATGCTGGACTAATGCTGGCCCAGCGTCGTAGACGGTGGGACAGCATTAGCCCAGCATTGGGTCAACGTGTCGTGTTAGCTGTCTGTCTGAAATGATCAATAACTGAAATAACCTACATTTTGCTGGACTCGAGGGGAACGTCGATGGCAGACATGTAGTGCGCTTGACCGCACCATGCGAGGATGCCAGCTCAAGTCCTGTGTCTGGAGGTTTGCATTATACGTCAACGGTAATCTTCTTAACGAGATACCTCTGTCTGACCCAGTTTAGCCTACCCTCTCACCATTTAACCGTTAATCGAGACTAAAGTCGGTTTTTTATTCCGTTTTATTAGCCGTTTAAATCACAGTTATTGGAAAAAATGTATGTTAAACATTAAGATTTGAAAATGCTTGATCTCAAATTTATTAAATATGGATAATTTTCACCAACTTGAAACTGTGGGTCGCGGTAGCGAGACACAACTTCGAGTGAATGAAAATCTAAATTGTTTAATTTGGCGCCTTTAGGGTTAAGAATAAAAGTATTTGATGTATATGGTAGAGAAGGGTTCCAAATAGCCACTATTCAAATGTGTTTACAAAATATGTGATAAAAGGTTCGACTCCCGATATAAATCCGAATCATTCTAGTTTATTTTAAACCGTGGCTACACATTAAGCTGAAACAACAACCCATTAAATATGAAGAAACATAATCTAATCCTATTTTAGTTGTTCTGTGGCTTCTTTTTCGGCACTTGCAAACACATCATGCCACCCCAACAATTACACGGAGAATACGTCTTGTCACTGATCAGTAGGCTTACCCTTATAAAATAACCACTTCAAATTTGACTGGGTAATCATGAATAATAGCTAGTATGTCAGGCCAATGGTCAATATCCTTATAAATCACCACTTCAACTTTTTATACCTCAGCAGTCCAACTGGTAAATGAGAGTGAGTTATGTGTCCACTCAAACCTTTCAGTGCGGGGACCGTCTTTATACGTCAGAATCTGACGTCTGTAGACGTCAGATTCTGACGTATAAAGACGGTCCCGCACTGAAAAAACTAAAATATTTCCATACACCCATATCATTGGTATTCAAATGAATCGGAAAGAGCTAACTAACACATTTATGATGCTTTTAAATTAGAAAAACACCTTTGGTTTCCACGGTTTATACAGCATCATTCAGCGTTGTAAGGGTTTCCAACAGTGAGGTAATTATGACTGCAAGGTAGATTGATAATTTCACCGGGGAGTTTAGCTTTATTCCTACATTTAATTATAAGGTAGAGGTCTAGGAGAAATCTAATCTAGCTTTTCGCTCAAGTTACAAAAAAATGCAGACAATACTACTTTCAATGTGTATGGCCTATTCTCAAAATATCGTAAAAAATATTGTGTTTCAATCGCTTTCTAAAGATATACTGTGAAACGAAGACAGAATATAGAATCTGTGAAAAAAATGCCTCATTCCAACACAAATTATTACAACCTTGGTAATTAAAGGGTGTTCTTTTCAAACTTACAAGGTGGCGATAGACAAACTGCCTTTCATTTGTATTGATTTTCACCACCATTCAGTGATGCAAACTGTTCAAAGGCCTGGAGTGTGCAGAGCTGTCTATTGTATTGTGTCATATAGAGAACCCCTGATAATAGTAGAGCATAATCACCGTCGCGATATTGTCATGTTCAGAGAGCGACGTGAGACAATATTACTTCACTCACCCACTTTCGCTGCTAATAATGACAGATTGGTTCTTTGATGAGGCAATACAGCTGAGAATCATACTGTAATCTACGTGTTGTTATCTGACAAGTATCCAGTATTATTTACCCTGTGTATCTGCCGTAGACAGCTATCTGTCACGGTGGAATCTCAAGTGTAACGATTGACGCCCACAAAATCTACCATATTAACGGGCGGGGGCCCTAGGGTAGTGGTTAGCACCGCTGCCCTCCATGCCAGAGTTCGGGATTCGGTTCCCGGTTTCGGCGGTTTGAAAGAAATTAAAAAATGTTTCTTCCCCATCCACGTGTGAAAGTTAGTATTGTGGGGAGCCTCCGTGACCGAGAGGTAGCGTGCTTGGCCTCAGACCGCCAGGGCGCGAATTTCGAATCCTGTGTCTGGAGGACAGTGTCATCTCAATCATCTGACCATCCTCAGGAGGTTCTCCTGGCCCAGTTTAGCCTATATGTGCACAAAGGTAGCCTAAAGCCCGATTCATTTCATTTCATTTACCATATTAACCTGTTAACCCTTAGATTAAACATTTTAAATTTGAACCCACCTGAATTGTAATGCTCTATAAAAGCCAACAGACAGCTACGTGACCTATTGGTTTGCTTGGTAGTCAGATCAGAAAATATGAATGTTTATTAGCAATTATTAATGATTGGTTGAAAATGTCTTTTCCAGAATAATGTAACCAGCGGAAATCCTGGCTTTTTATTGTTGAAAGGTTTTATTGCCCGTTTAAATGTCAGTTTTGTCCTTTTGGTCATTTACTTATTTTAAATGAGGCGCCAATCGGTTCTATATTTCGGTTGTCATTATTTCCCGAATTTGACTTGTTGGACAATCTCCTTTGTATTTATATCTATGTGATTTATAAGCCTATTGTTCGATAATAAAAGACAAACTTCTTGTGAGATTGCTAATGCTATAATTAGTCATCTGAGTCATCAATCGACAGTAATGTCACGACATTATAATATCCGAACAATCTCAAGTAAACTAAAGTACACTGGGTGTAAGTAAATTAGCCATTTATTTGCAACTTGCCTTTCATGTTAAGAAAAACATTAGTATTGAGCTGATGTCGCCTCCTTAATACATAGCACCCCACAGTATGTGTATGTATACTGTAGCCTAAGAGGCACTTCGTAATGCATTTAATCTAAGATACAGTTACTATATAAGTGACATATTTTGACTTGTGTTAAATACATCTTCTTTTTGTGTAATTATCAGACTTATTTTTATTAACTCTCTCAGCGCGGGAAACGTCTTTATACGTTAGAATCTGACGTCTGTAGACGTCAGATTCTAACGTAGAAAGACGATCCCCGCGCTGAAAGAATTAAAATCTTTATAGTGGCCGTAGACCCATCACATAGGTATACAAGTGAACCGGAATGAGCTGACTCAGACATTTATGATGATTTAAAAATGACAAAAAAATGCGGTAGCAATTCGCATTCCAAGGTGAATAAAAATAAATAGTAAAGAGCGGTCCCAATAAAATTTGAAATCCTAGTAAATTGCTATGTCTGGATAATAAATATGCGGTTGAATGTCTGTGCCAGGAAAATAAAAATGAGGTTAAATGTATGTTCTAGGATAATAAATATGAAGATCAATGACTGTGCTAGGAAAATAAAAATGAGGTTAAATGTCTGTGCCAGGAAAATAAAAATGAGGTTAAATGTCTGTGCCAGGAAAATAAAAATCAGGGTGTTAATAATCTCATTGTTTTGCTGTGCATTTTCACAGTGGGCCTGCATCACATGTATCAGGCGGCAGTATAAACTGATAAAGGACGTGATTTGGCAAGGATCATTTCTTGGCGGGAACCTCAAGTCTTGAGGTCACATTATATATCTTGATTTCACCTGTTGAATCCAAGAAGACTTTATTATCGTTCGTTTGTCATGTAGCACGGTGTATACGTCTGCCTGGTTCATAATAACAGACTCTGTAGGCCTTCGTGATACAGAGTCTGTAATCACAGTATAGTCCGTAATAACAGACTCTGTATGCCTACACGATACAGAGTCTGTAATCACTAGTCCGTAATAACAGACTATGTAGGCCTACGCGATACAGAGTCTGTAATCACTAGTCCGTAATAACAGACTCTGTAGGCCTACACGATACAGATCCTGTAATCACTAGTCCGTAATAACAGACTCTGTAGGCCTACACGATACAGAGTCTGTAATCACTAGTCCGTAATAACAGACTCTGTAGGCCTACACGATACAGAGTCTGTTATCACTAGTCCGTAATAACAGACTCTGTAGGCCTACACGATACAGAGTCTGTAATAACTAGTCCGTAATAACAGACTATGTAGGCCTACACGATACAGAGCCTGTAATCACTAGTCCGTAATAACAGACTCTGTATGCCTACACGATACAGAGTCTGTAATCACTAGTCCGTAATAACAGACTATGTGGGCCTACACGATACAGAGCCTGTAATCACAGTATAGTCCGTAATAACAGACTCTGTAGGCCTACACGATACAGAGTCTGTTATCACTAGTCCGTAATAACAGACTCTGTAGGCCTACACGATACAGAGTCTGTAATAACTAGTCCGTAATAACAGACTATGTAGGCCTACACGATACAGAGCCTGTAATCACAGTATAGTCCGTAATAACAGACTCTGTAGGCCTACACGATACAGAGTCTGTAATCACTAGTCCGTAATAACAGACTCTGTAGGCCTACACGATACAGAGCCTGTAATCACTAGTCCGTAATAACAGACTCTGTAGGCCTACACGATACAGAGCCTGTAATCACAGTATAGTCCGTAATAACAGACTCTGTAGGCCTACACGATACAGAGTCTGTTATCACTAGTCCGTAATAACAGACTCTGTAGGCCTACACGATACAGAGTCTGTAATAACTAGTCCGTAATAAAAGACTATGTAGGCCTACACGATACAGAGCCTGTAATCACTAGTCCGTAATAACAGACTCTGTAGGCCTACACGATACAGAGTCTGTTATCACTAGTCCGTAATAACAGACTCTGTAGGCCTACACGATACAGAGTCTGTAATAACTAGTCCGTAATAACAGACTATGTAGGCCTACACGATACAGAGCCTGTAATCACTAGTCCGTAATAACAGACTCTGTATGCCTACACGATACAGAGTCTGTAATCACTAGTCCGTAATAACAGACTCTGTAGGCCTACACGATACAGAGTCTGTAATCACTAGTCCGTAATTACAGACTCTGAAAGCCTACACGATACAGAGTCTGTAATCACTAGTCCGTAATAACAGACTATGTGGGCCTACACGATACAGAGTCTGTAATAACTAGTCCGTAATAACAGACTCTGTAGGCCTACACGATACAGAGTCTGTTATCACTAGTCCGTAATAACAGACTCTGTAGGCCTACACGATACAGAGCCTGTAATCACTAGTCCGTAATAACAGACTATGTGGGCCTACACGATACAGAGCCTGTAATCACTAGTCCGTAATAACAGACTATGTAGGCCTACACGATACAGAGTCTGTAATCACAGTATAGTCCGTAATAACAGACTCTGTAGGCCTACACGATACAGAGCCTGTAATCACAGTATAGTCCGTAATAACAGACTCTGTAGGCCTACACGATACAGAGTCTGTTATCACTAGTCCGTAATAACAGACTCTGTAGGCCTACACGATACAGAGTCTGTAATAACTAGTCCGTAATAACAGACTATGTAGGCCTACACGATACAGAGTCTGTAATCACAGTATAGTCCGTAATAACAGACTCTGTAGGCCTACACGATACAGAGTCTGTTATCACTAGTCCGTAATAACAGACTCTGTAGGCCTACACGATACAGAGTCTGTAATAACTAGTCCGTAATAACAGACTCTGTAGGCCTACACGATACAGAGTCTGTAATAACTAGTCCGTAATAACAGACTATGTAGGCCTACACGATACAGAGCCTGTAATCACAGTATAGTCCGTAATAACAGACTCTGTAGGCCTACACGATACAGAGCCTGTAATCACAGTATAGTCCGTAATAACAGACTCTGTAGGCCTACACGATACAGAGTCTGTAATAACTAGTCCGTAATAACAGACTCTGTAGGCCTACACGATACAGAGCCTGTAATCACTAGTCCGTAATAACAGACTCTGTAGGCCTACACGATACAGAGCCTGTAATCACAGTATAGTCCGTAATAACAGACTCTGTAGGCCTACACGATACAGAGTCTGTTATCACTAGTCCGTAATAACAGACTCTGTAGGCCTACACGATACAGAGTCTGTAATAACTAGTCCGTAATAAAAGACTATGTAGGCCTACACGATACAGAGTCTGTAATCACTAGTCCGTAATAACAGACTCTATAGGCCTACACGATACAGAGTCTGTAATCACTAGTCCGTAATAACAGACTCTGTAGGCCTACACGATACAGAGTCTGTAATAACTAGTCCGTAATAACAGACTTTGTAGGCCTAAACGATACAGAGTCTGTAATAACTAGTCCGTAATAACAGACTATGTAGGCCTACACGATACAGAGTCTGTAATCACAGTATAGTCCGTAATAACAGACTCTGTAGCCCTACACGATACAGAGTCTGTAATCACTAGTCCGTAATAACAGACTCTGTAGGCCTACACGATACAGAGCCTGTAATCACTAGTCCGTAATAACAGACTATGTAGGCCTACACGATACAGAGTCTGTAATCACAGTATAGTCCGTAATAACAGACTCTGTAGGCCTACACGATACAGAGTCTGTTATCACTAGTCCGTAATAACAGACTCTGTAGGCCTACACGATACAGAGTCTGTAATCAATAGTCCGTAATAACAGACTCTGTAGGCCTACACGATACAGAGTCTGTAATCACTAGTCCGTAATTACAGACTCTGAAAGCCTACGCGATACAGAGTCTGTAATCACTAGTCCGTAATTACAGACTCTGAAAGCCTACGCGATACAGAGTCTGTAATCACTAGTCCGTAATAACAGACTCTGTAGGCCTACGCCCACACAAGTCTGTAATTGTGACCATTTGAAAAAACTGTTCCCCTAAACGGACGATCTATTGCGCAATGAATTAAGGCGTCCTTGTCAGATGAATAATCCTTATATTATTCGACACCGTGTTATTTTCTATGAATATTAAATGTTTCATTGCTAAACACGACTATAGTCGTTTTTAATCAGTTTCATTAGCTGACCAAATCGGTGTTTTTTTTTAACTTACAACGGTCGTAGACCCATAACATAGGTATTCAAATGAATCGGAAAGAGCCAACTAAGACATTTATGATGATTTCAAATTGAAAAAAACCCCTTTGGTCTCGAAGGTTTATACAAAAAAAGTCAGCGCTTTAAGGGTTAAACATCGAGATTTTTTATCTCAAATTAAACAAATATCAGTAATTTTCATCCACTTGAAGTTGTGGGTCGCGGTAGCGAGACACAACTTCAAGTGTGTGAAAATGTTTTATTTTACCGCTCTAACCCTTTCAAGCCTGAGTTTACCATAGTCATCTTCATCCACTACAAGCCGCGAATTGCTGCTGCAATTCTCAACTTGTAGTGGATGAAGATGATTTGATGTGGTTGAAAAATTAAAGAAATTTGCAATGCATTGGCAAGCCAGTTTTTCATGGAAATATTCATTCTAAAACTCTTAGTTGTAGGAAAAATAAATCTGTTTTCGGGGATGTAATATGATGCTTTAATGCATCGTGAGGGCTTAAAGGGTTAAGAGTTAATGTCTTTCAAAGAATGTGAAATTGAGTATGTGTGTGATCCTAGAATAGAGAGGGTTGATGAGCTGACACTTATGGCATTGCATTGATTGGACAGTATTGATTAATAGCTATACAGCCGTGCAAAGCCAAAAGGCAGTAGCTGCTTACTTTTCAGTCAGCAGTTACTGCCTTTTGGTTTTGCAGAGCAGCAATAAGAGGCAAATCAGATTGGTGTACCGCCGTACAAAAGACGGTAACTACTGTCTTGAAAAAAAGTAGTTACCACGTTTTGATTTCGCATACCAGTATTGATTACATGTCGATACCTGTCATCGTACAGTACATACTACTTGATCTGGTGATAGGCATGATGGTATGTGGAATACAGTATGTTCTCTTACGGTTTATAGCAAATAACTTCTATGGCTATGTGAAATATTAAAGAACTCGTACATTTTACCAATCACAAAATTCAAGGACTTTTCAAGGATTTTTAAGGACCATGAGAACATTTTTCTAGGGACAATTTAAACAACGAAAGTAACTTTTATATTAGTACAGAATGAATTTATAGTATCACTGGAAACCTGGCAAAGCTGTAACTGTCATAGTGTACTATAAAATAATACATAGACAATAATACAAAATTTTCCAATGTGTATCCACATTGGAAAATTATGTATTGTTACCTATGTATTATTTTTCTTGGTTATTAAATTCAAAGACATTCAAGTACGTTTTGCTAAATATCCTATTTTTCAAACACCTGTACGAAACCTAATATGGAGCATTTATCTATTTCTAGAGGATCCATTGGCCTAAATTTATAATGTTTATTACCTACTATAAAACTTTACGTCCACAATTAATATAAGTATATAATATCTGGGTCGCTGTACATACTAAACCAAAAAAGCCTTAAAGTGAACATAGTTAAATTTAAGCAAAATAATTACCAAGTTAAACGTTTAAGCTGATTATACAAATAGTTCATTTGCACAGATAAATATTAACGAACTAATAAAATTACTTGGTAAAATATAATCACGTTGGTTTGAGATTCCCTTTAATTATACGGGCATATAATAAGTTATTAGTGTATTCATGGTTTCGATTCTGAGACAAGATATAGTCTTGTAAATACATTCAGTATTCTGCTGCTGCATTGTTTGCTTCTATTTTCAACATTTAAAGCTGGAATTGCTAACGCAATTTCCAGCTTCAAATGTTAAAAAATATTTATATTTATGCAAAACAAACATCTGCAATATTGAGTTATTGGATTAACTAAGCATCCACTAAAAACTGTTTTATCAAATTTAATGATATGTTTATTGATATAAAATATCCTTGAAACCGTATATTTATATAAGGTCCTAGAAGTATAAAGATAAAATATACAGAAAATGTTGAAATTCGCAAAGCACTGGTTGAACCAGAATGTAGGTTTATCAAGTTCATCTTCTCTCAATTAGATACGAAATTGTATATTGAGGTGCTTACAAAAACACAATACTGATTAGTAGTGATTACAGGCATTGATTTCACGCTGCCATTCTGTCAACACATCCAACGTTAACACAATGCTGATGTAATTTTTGGTCAGCGTCGAAGACGATGGGCCAGCGTTATTAAAACATTGAGTTAACGTATGCCTGTCCAACACACCCACAATCAACTAATAATTACCCAAGCAGGTACGAGACGTTGGACCAATGTTGTTTTAGTGTTGGCCCACCGTCTTCGACGTTGGCCCAACATTAAAACAACGTTGGTTCAACGTCTCGTAAATAATTACTTGGTTTCAGGTTGGTCATAATTTATAACAAACATTGTAAATAAGTATCGTTGTAGTGTACACTTGTCATTGCTCTAAGACGTTCGCATTCGAATACTTCACCCTACTCTTTTGAAAGGACTTCTATCAACAGATCAAGACTGTTTACTACAAGTATGTCCTTAAGACTAAGTAAAATTGGTTACATGGACTTTTCAGCCGTATTTTTCAATCTGTCATTTTCCCACACTCCCGAATTCGAATATGCCCTCCTCTTTTGAACATGTTGAAATGATTTCTATCAAGAATGAATACGACATACATGTCTTTATGTGTTCTTGTTTCTATGGATTTTTAAGCCCATATTGTTATAAACAGCATGCCGTGGCATCATTAAACAGGGATATGCCATATACATGTGAAAACCACGTCTATGCAGCGGCTGCTATAGAAACCCATTATAATAGGAAATAGTCTGTAAAAGTCGACGTGGGAGTTAAATTAGCAAATTCCTCGATCGTTTACAATTCAATTCCATTCTAAGGAATTCGCACAGTCCCGCAAACACTAGTCGCAGACCCAATGTTGTTTTAATGTTGGCCCACCGTCTTTGAAATTGGCCAAACATTGAGCCAGCATATCTTCAACGACTCGTTAGGTGCAAAAAATTTAAGCTCCGAGACTCATGATTTTATTTCTTTAATTTTCAGCCCTTTCAGTGCGGGGATCGATTTCAGACGTCAGAATCTGACGTCTGTAGACGTCAGATTCTGACGTCTATAGACGATCCCCACACTGAAAGAATTAAAATATTTATAATGGCCGTACACCCATAACATAGGTATTCAAATGAAGCGGAAATACCTAACTAATACATTTACATGTATGGTGATTTCAAATTGGTTTGTACAACACATTTCAGCGCTTGGAGGATTAACCCTTACAGCGCGGGGATCGACTTCAGTCGTCAGAATCTGACGTCTGTAGACGTCAGATTTTGACGACTAAAGCCAATGCCCACACTGTGAAAGTAAAAATAGTTCTAATGGCCCCAGACCCATAATACATGTATTCAAAAGAATCGGAAAGAGCTAACTAAGTCATTTATGACGATTTCAAATTGAAAAAAACAATTGGTCTCCATAGTTTTTACAAAACTAATTCAGCGCTGTAAGGGTTAAACTCCAAAGGTCCTGATTTATTTTCGTAGTTACATTTTTTTAATAATTGTAAATAACCCGTTAAGCGCTAGTCACGATTAGGGTCGTTTTTAATCAGTTTTATTAGCAGGTTGAATCACCGCCGCTGAAAACGAAATATGTGTTTAAACATCAACATTTACAAATGTCTGGTCCCAAATTAAACAAATATGAGTAATTATCACCCACTTGAAATTGTGGATTGCGGTAGCGAGACACAACTTCAAGTGGGTGAAAATTTAAATTATTTAATTTGGCGCTTCAAGGGTTAAAATACGTTAGGTGACATGAAACGAACAATGAGGCCGTGGTCAACTAAAATACACCACCAAAATGCAAAGTATACTCTGCAAACCCGTATTTTAATGTACTATTGTGGCAGGGTTCCCCACAGAAAAAAACCCCACAATTTGTGGTTAGAATGTTTGGGAAATCACCTGGAAATGCATAAGATCCTGAGCAGAAGATCAAACAAATACCTCCCGCCCTCTGTAGCACCCGTTGAGTACTGAATTCTGAAGTTGTTAACTATTCGCAGTTGAAAATAATTTAAATAGGCCCAAAGCCACAACGGTTTGGAGAGTGTTTATTATTAGAATAATGGTGTTTGTGTGAAAGGTGATACGGCTTTTATGTTATATTATTCGCTTGACCAACCTCAAAGCCAGAGCTATCTGTTTAAATTTATCTCAGCTGGGAAAGTAATTCAATGCTGAATGTTGGTAGATATTTATTGACGACGGGAAGTCTATTCCGACGTATACGTCATTGAAATGAACAGTGGAAAATACATGTATATGTAAAAAGGAACTTCTAAAAGTATACGACGCCAATATCAGCGGAAGTAACGCATTGGATCTAAACAAAGTAGCGTGTGTGTGTGAGTTTCAAATACTGGAAGTCGTACAATCAAATGTAACTCTTTCAGTACGGGGACCGTCTTTAGATGTCAGAATCTGACGTCACTAGACGTCAGATTCTGACGTCTAAAGTCAATCCCCGCACTGTAAGGGTGAAGTATTTATAATGGCCGTACACCCATAACATAGGTATTCAAATCAAGCGGAAACAGCTTAGACATTTGCGCTTTGAAAAAACCCTTTGGTTTCTATAGTTTATACAAAAATCTTACAGTGTTGTAAGGGTTTATACACTGCACCCCCGAAGCCCCATCTTCCACAACAAGTTATCTTACCCACGAGCACGCAGTGCGATACCTTGCTTTATCGAGCATACAGTCCAACTATTTTAAATAGCTAGATTGAGAGCATAGCCGGCTTGTTTCCGTTGGTATGATAGATCAGATAGATAGATAAGCTCGGAATCTCACGCTGATATCATTGTGTTCCCAGCTCCCTGAATGGTGGTACACGTCACTGTCCAAATGAGAGATTCCCAACTTGTCTATATAGTACATCTAGCAAAGGAAACATTTGACTGTGTATCAGAGATGAACAAGAGGTCTATTCTTCGCGACCTTTTATGACATATTTATAAATCTGAAACATCCAATGAGGTTTGAATCTCAGACACACCCCCAAGATGACCACGTAGACAGAATAACTGATTGTAGTACTCGATACGGCCAGGCTCCTGCGGTATGCACTCGTGTGAGCCTGGCCAAGGGAAGATGCGAAGCCCGTACACAGCTGTAATCTGAATATATAAACTACAGTGCACGGTTTACATAACAATAGGAACTAATTCACCACACTTTTCCATGACTTCTCCCTGACTCTTTATAAACATCTAAGCAGCTAGTAACTATTGTTCTGCTGAATTGTGTGCTATGTTTTTTTTTCATTTGATTCAAATGACGAAAAACACTTTTATTTTTGGAGAATACACATCTTCTAAATTTAATTGACTAACTGACCATCTACCACAAAGTAATTTATCCATTTCAGTGATATAGGGGAGAGTGGGGCATATCCACACACCTAACATACTTGTCTAATATCAGATGGATTATTTATAATGAACATTAAATAATATTGTGTAAATAGGAGTTTACCATATACCTTGTTAATTCTATAGACCAACCTCTGATAAATTTCATTGAATCAAAGCATTCCACTAAATGATGATTAGAGCTTGGTATGTGGATATGCCCCGCATGTGGGGCATATCCACATGGGGTGTGTGGATATGCCCCACAGTGGGGGGTGGACATGCCCCATAGTGTTATTAAACAAACCCTGGATTTATTCAAAACAAATGACACACAGAAAAATATTAAATATAACACTATAATGGATTTATGAGTAAAGACAGCCAGCCAAGGTAAATTTGTTTAAATCAAAGCAGGGGAGCGGGATCTATGTCTAAATTTTAACTTGAAGGTCTTTGGCAAGACTTGGGTTTCAGGGTGTGATCATTTATCAGTGTGCAGGCCCTATGTAGGATCTACGCACACACTGTAGCCTAATAGGTTTCTACAACCAGAAATCACACAGTCAGCGGTCTGTCGACACAGCCCACATCAGACCCCTGGTCGTTTGTCCTACGGGCCACTGTTGGCCCACTGACTGCAGTCACCGCTGCCAGTGGCGCGCAATACCATCCACCGCTATCCCAGACAGCAAAACAATGGACCTGGGCCACCGTTGGCCACAGGGATGTCCGGCTGATAGCCGGTGGCCCACTAGCTACATTGTTTGACAGTATTGGATCATCATTGGTTAATTGCCACCCTCTGATCGCCTCCTACGTTTCGCTGGTGGTCCACCAACTGGTGGCTTTTTTCCGCTTATAGCCACTGGTGGACCACTGGAGGGATTCTGTCTGCGATAGACACCATGAAGCTGGTGGGCCGACAGATAGGGTTGTCTAACGGCCCATGACAGACAGCCGGCGGGCCACTGGAGATGATGGCTGTAGTCAGTGGCCAGCAGGCCAAACTGTTAGTGTGTATCCAGCAGATCTCCCACCAAGCCATGAGGCGTTGATTCAATGTTGGTTTTGATGGTGGCCAAGCGTTGTTAGATGATGGACCAAGATTTAACAAAGATTGAGCTATCGTACACCTCATGTTTGCATGGGGCAGATACAAAACATTGCTCAGCAAAGATGAGACATTAAACAAGTTTTGTTACAATGCTTGCTCAGCTTTGGAGACAAGTGGACCAACATTGAAACAACACTAATTATTCTGGACAATGGACAATGGACAATTATTCTCCCGTTATCGGCCATGACAGCAATGAACGCCGATATTTACTTCACACATAGATCATACAAATCACACAGCATATATGGGAACCTTGGTCTGTCAGAACATTTAAAAAGCTCAATAGCTAGAACATTTGCCACAATCTATTAAAATAACTTCTACAAACGTTAAAATCGATTTTTGTTTCCAGTAATCAACACATTATATCTATCCTATTCGAACAACTTGGATGAGAGTATCTCATGCGAAATGTATCTCGTGTAAACCATTTCATTCACCAGGTGGCGCTACATTTTAATATACTGAGACATGTGGACATACCCCAGTGTGCGGACATGCCCCACTCTCCCCTATATATTTGGTTTCAAATCTGCTTGAAACTGTATTTTATGTATACCGGGCGTAGCAGGAGCTTATTGAACTGCCCTTTTCTGTCCTGCAGTCATTGTGTATACACCAAACTAGGCCTATAAAATGCAGGGGCGGATCCAAAATTTTAAAAAGCGGGGTCCAGTTGAAAAAAATATATGGGCGTTTGATGCTCTAAATTAACTGGGGTAGTGCCTCAACTTGCGGCACTACAACAGTAAATTTTGAGTGTCAATTCCCCATATAATATTAGCTGAGAAAAATCACCGATTCCCACCTATTTTTTCGAAAAGAGCCCCCTTTTTCAAATTTCCGGATCCGCCCTGATATTTTTAGCTTCTTATCACTTGTTGCAATTAAAAGAGTTTAATGCACACATTGTACGTAATTTTTAAAACATATACGTTTTATCACATAGATAATCTAAATCTTAAGCTCGATATATAGAGTTCCAAGCATTAAAACTGGTATTTTTTATCAAGTTAATGAATAATTAACTTAGCGCTTTGAGGGTTTACAAAGGGAGGAAATGACCGATTTAAATGACCTCGGAAGTAAAGTATTGAAGTAAAGAGGGGATTGACCACATGTCAGTCATGAACACACTGTCATTGTGGCCTGCTCAGTGACACGCGTCGAGGGCGAGTGGCAAAGACACTGAGTTATATAGATAGAGATGTAAATAGAATGTGATAGACGGGTTACTTGAGGTCATGTTTTAATATAGATGTCATAGATTTAGTTAACTTGATTGCAAAAGGAAATTATTTCGTAATATTTAAAGAAGTTGACGAAATTAAACTGTAGGTCGACAGATGTCAAAACTAACTAACAACGTAAAATTGTTAGGTCAATTATGCCTATAATATAAAGTCATTTATTATTATATTCACCATTCCATAAATGATCTTAAGATTTCAACCACCCAAAAAATGCCTACTTCACAACCAATGACGACAATTCAGATTTATACGGAGAGATATGTATATAGAATGTGGTTTATTTTCCATGCAATATGGGAAAATTACAGCACTTGTTGGTCAATGAATAAAGTATGAGCCTTCTAGCGAACACCCCAGCAAACATGAGACGTTGACTCAATGTTGGGTTAATGTTGGGCCGACGTCGGAGACGGCGGGCCAACATTAACCCAACATTGAGTCAACGTCTCGTGTTTGCTGGGACCTGATTCATTGGACGAGTGCTGTATTTTTAGTCTAATGAAATCTATATAAAGGTAGTGATTTTGACAATCCCATGAATTCTGACTAGTATAGTCGTACGTAAGTTTTTTTATGACAAAGTAATGTTATTGACACCTGATCAACTGATAAGTCCTGTGTGTCATTCGCCCTTGAAGGTAAAAAATGTATCTGCCACTTTACAATGTGTGAAAATACACCGTTTTAATGTTACGACCTATATACTCAGGTAATAAATGAAGTCAATCGATATAATCAGAGTTAATCTTCTGTAGAACAGCTTATCAAATTATCCCGTAGAGGCAGATTGACTTGGATCATAAGCTTATTAGATTATCTGTTTAACAATTTAACCAATAAAACGCTGACATACTTTTATATAAACCATGGAAAACAAAGGGGTTTTTTCAATTTGAAATCATCATAAAAGTCGTAGTTAGCTCTTTCCGCGTCATTTGAATACCTATGTTATGGGTCTACGGCCCTTTAAAATATATCTTTACTCTTACAGTCCGGGTGTCTTACAGTGCGTCTGAAGTCGATCCCCGCGCTTTAAGGGTTAACCCTTAAAGCGCTGAGTTTTTTTTATGAAAACCATGGGTCCCAAAGGTTTTTTTTCAATTTGAAAGCATCACGAATGTCTTATTCAGGTCATTCCGATTCATTTCAATACCTATGTTATGGGTATACGGCCAATCTAAATATTTTTACTCTTCCAGTGCGGAAATCGACTTTAGACGTCAGAATCTGACGTCTACAGACGTCAGATTCTGACGTCTAAAGTCGATCCCCGCGCTGTGAGGGTTAGCAATTTAAGCATTGAAGAGTTATTTTATCTTCAGATTAAAGTAAGCATTAACACTTATACAGCGCTGAAATATTTTTTTTATAAACCAAGAAACCAAAGACCTGTGTTATGGGTCTACCGCTTAGAAATATTCCACTCATGTAGTGCTGGGATCGACTTTATAGTCTGTAGACGTCAGATTCTGAAGTTAAAAGATTAAAAGTATTTTCATTTATTTAAACATGACAAGTTTTGCTAACGTATGTATAACGTTGAATTTTAATGTTGATAAAAAATATGTTGTCGTGTAAATTGCGCAGTTACTACGTCTGCTCGTCTTTGTACAGCAATATAATTATCTGGCATGTGGTGGGGCTGCCCTTGACCCAGTAGATGAGATAAGACCTATATATAAAGTACATTTATAAAGATTGCCACAATGCAAAAAGCATGTTAGCTCTTACACACTGTAAGGGCTAAGCGCGACTGTAGTCGTTTTAAATATGTTTTATCACCTGAGTAACCCTATCAAGCCTGCATTTACCTTTGCCATCTTCATCCACTACAAGCCGTGAATTGCTGTCGCAATTCTCGTCTTGTAGTGGATGCAAATGATTTGAGGTGGGTTGAAAATGAAAGCAAAATTATTAAAAGATTCCATGACTTTTTTGTTCTAAAACCCTTAAGTTTGTTGAACAATTAAGTCTGTTTTCAGGGATTCAAAATGATGCCTTTATGCATCATGAGGACTTAAAGGGTTAAATCACTGTTATTGAGAACGAAATGGGATTTGCAAAAGTTCGGTCTGAAATTAAACAAATATCAATAATTTTCACCCACTTGAGGTTGTGGGTCGCGGCAGCGAGACACGTTCTCAAGTGGGTAAAAAATTAGATTAGTTAATTTAATGCTTCAAAACTACCTGTTAAAGTCACTCCACACTCTACGGTGAAAATTCCAAAGCGAGAGTTTATTTCGATAGGTATCTATTTTATGAAACTACTACCTCATTAACCCTTTAACCGCCAAATTATTCAATTTTAATTTTCAACCATTTAAAGTTGTGTCTCGCTAACGCGATCCACAACTTCAAGTGATTGAAAATTATTCAGATTTGACAAAATGGAGGTCAACTCTTTTCAAATCTTGCTGGTTGATGTCATATTTTATCTTTAACATATTTAAATGTGGTACTTAATGTGCTGATAAAATATGAAAACCCGAATATATGCGGCACTGGCGGTTAAAGGGTTTACCCTTATCCATGTAATCCTGCTGCTTAATTTACAAGTCAACGCATTTTTTATCAACATTACAATTTTAAGCTATGTATACGTTAGCAAAACTTGTCAGTAGATTTTGGTATGACTTCGATATGATTGTCGACTAATTACTACATGAGGCATATTGGAAACGGCATCATGCATCGTAATAACAATCTTGTTATTGATTTTCTTGATGACTTATCTAATAACACCTTCATTATCCAAGTATCGAAATAATATGAAATAATATCGGAATAATTAGCGTAAATGAATTGCTATGCATTTCAGGCTCGCTTACGACTGAAAAATAGCCGGCATGACAAGGCTGGCTAGCTCACTTCGCGGCATACCCGGTCGCAGTGACGGCCATTTTGGAAACACAGAAAACTGTGTAAAACAACACACGCGCCGCCTACCGAATAACTCTTGTGCCATGCAACTGACATTTATATTTTGTGTGCCCATTGAAACTAGGCATTTTCAGCTGACGAGATGTGGTGGTCGTATTAAAACTATCCCATCTAAAAATAAATGAAAGTCTCTGAGTCAGAGCCTCGCAATGTCATCAGGGTAAAAGTAATACTTATAGATATATATCGTCCCCTTTGATATAAAAGGGTGTATCTGCCACTTCACAAAGTGGCCGATACACCTTTTTATATCAGAGGGAGACGATGTCCGGGTATTTATAATATATAGCACCCTTGGATATGAAAGGGTGTATCTGCCACTTTACAAAGTGGCAGATACACTCTTCCATACCAAGGGGTTTGTGAGATGGAGTGCCTTACCATTTCATCCAGGGACATGAGGTCACATGTAATCCGCTGAGGGCGAGGAACAGGCTCTGGCTCAGGCTCTGGTTCTACCTCTTCCTCCTCCTCTTCCTCCTCTTCCTCCTCCTCCTCCTCTACTTCTATCTCTTCCTCCTCTTCAGAATCAGACTGTGCCTCTTGCTCTTTCGCTCGCACAGCGTCAGCCTCCATCTCTGCGTCTATTTCTTCCTCCAGCTGTACAAGCATCAATAAATTTGCTCTTTATGCTCTTTGTTCGAGTGCATATAATTTGATTTTCGAAGGGGGGGGGTGCAAAACTATTTAATAAAAGTACGGGTTTTTTTCTCAGCATTAAAAATAATATACCGGGGTAGATTATTTTTTCAAGTGATACTCGCAACTAATTATTTATTTTAATATACAGTATATACATGACAAACTATTTATTTTCAAATCGCCTAAAGACCTATATGATATTTCCTACAAAAGACCTGCAAATTAAAACAATATTTCAAAAGGCATTAAGCCATTTCTTTTGATTGTTGAATTATGCAACTGATCTAAACGAAACAACTATGAATCTTATTGTAATCGGCGCTGTCAATTTTAAGGTGATGATTTATTGGATTATGACCCATGACCCACCTCTTTTATGACATTTATGAGGTTTACAAACCCTTTAGTTGCCATAGTATTCATATTTGTACCTGTATGAGCACAGCACAGCACCACATGACGAGGAGCGTACATAGGTGAGCGACAGGTTATCTGACTGATCACGTACCTGTATGAGTAGGGGTGCCTGCATCCCGTACCGTGCCCCCCTCCTGGCCACCTCTAACAGGCACAGCACCACATGACGCTCGTTCTTACGGCTGACGAGGTCCTCCGTCTCAAACAGCAGGCAGTCCGGGATGCCGAGCAGACCACGGCACCAGGCGATAAAGTTAGAAATGTTATCCCGGCTCTGGAAGCTGCCGGACCTGGCGTTAGGGTTGTACGGTACCGCACGGTGGTACGGCAGGGTACCTGTCAACACATACCAAATGCAGAGAATAGGTTATTAATATAGAAAGTGCTAAAATTGTATGCACTTTCACACTGGGCACGCGATGTTATTGCGACGTTGAATCAACGTCATTGACGTTGATTCAACGTTGCAATAACATCGCGTTAGGGTTGTACGGTACCGCACGGTGGTACGGCAGGGTACCTGTCAACACATACCAAATGGAGAGAATAGGTTATTCACGAATCAAGATTCATATAGAAAGTGGTAAAATTGCATGCACTTTCCCACTGGGCACGCTACGTTATTGCGACGTTGAATCAACGTCATTGACGTTGATTTAAAGTCGCAACAACGTCGTGTGCCCTGTGGACGTTGTTGGGACGTTTAGCCAACGTCACTGACGTTGGTTTAACGTCGCAACAACGTCGTGTGCCCAGTGGACGTTGTTGCGACGTTTAACCAACGTCACTGACGTTGATTTAACGTCGCAAAAACGTGGTGTGCCCAGTGAATGAATTGAGTATCATCGTACCGCTCTCCCTCGCGGCGGCTGCCACGGCTGCGGCATCCTCGGGTTTGAGCCTCAGTCCGTGCCGGGCGTATTGCTGGAGGAAGGCCTGCGGGCTGACGGCTGTGATCAACTTCTCCAGGATGAAGCAGTGTACTTTGTTAGCGTGTTCGCACAGGATGAGGCCAGTCTCCAGCTGGTCTAGGAAATCTTCAACCGTCATCTGAAATAAAACACATAACAGTATCAGTGACTGCCGCGGCCTGTTAGCGTGCTCGCACAGGAGCAAACCAGTCGCCAATTGGTCTAGGAAAGCCTTAACTGTCATCTAAAATAAAACACTTAACAGTATCAGTGACCAGGTGACTGCGGCCGGCCTGTTAGCGTGCTCGCACAGGATGAGGCCAATCTCCGGCTGGTCTAGGAAATACTGAACCTTCATCTCAAATAAAACACATAGCAGTAAAGCAGTATCAGTGACTGCCACCGGCCTGCTACAGTGCACGCAGAGGATCAAATCTCTCTCCAGCGGGTCCAGGAAATCCTCAACCGTGGTCTGAAATAAAACACATAGCAGCGTCACATGATTAAAAATTACGCAGATTTGTAAAATTCCAAACTTACCTGTAGATCGTACAGTGTGTTGAACCACTCGGCCAAGTCCTCTTTCATCGCGTACAGGTACTCGTCCTTGTTACGGTAAGGCTGGACGGACTTCATTAATCCTGATGTTTTCAATTTAAATTTTTACTCACTTGAAGCTGTGTCTCGCTACCGCGATCCACAGCTTCAAGTGACTAAAAATCGACTGTAAAATTCAAAACTTACCTGTAGATCGTAGAGTGTGATGAACCACTCTGCTAAGTCCAAAATTTCATTAATCCTGATCTTTTCAATTCATATTTTCGGTCACTTAAAGCTCTTTAAGTGACTAAACATTAAGCATTTTTTTTAATTCCAAATTTACCTGTAGATCGTACAGTGTGTTGAACCACTCGGCCAAGTCCTCTTTCATAGCGTACAGGTACTCGTCCTTGTTACGGTAGGGCTGGACAGACTTCCTCTCCAAAGAGAGAATCACCGTGTTCCCCTCCTCGTCCACCTCCACCTCATCCACCTCCATCATCTCATGGGGCATCGACATCACCTCCACCATCTTGAGTAATCAACTAGTGGTGGCTGAAAACATAATTTGAATTTAAATCCTATTCATCATGCTAGTTGTTCATTGTAAATGTGATAACAGGTGCGAATGGTGTTAGTTTGAGTGAGTTATCCATAAATAAATAATTATTCCCGTCATCTCATGGGGCATCGAAATCACCTCCACCATCTTTAGTACGCAACTATGGTGGCTGAAAACAAAATTAATTTAAATTAAAATCGAATTCATCATGCTAGTTGTTCATGGTGAATGTGATAACAGGTGAAAATGGTGCTCATTATTTTGAGTGAGTTATGGGAAAACCAAATATTTTTTTCCGTTATCTCATGGGGGATCGACATCACCTCCACCATCCTCAGTACTCAACCAGTGGTGGCTGAAGACAGAATTAATTTAACACTTACAACGCTGAATTATTTTGTATAAACCATGGAAACCAACAGTTGTTTTTTCAGCTTGAAATCATCATAAATGTCTTAGTTTGCTCTTTCTGCTCCATTTCAATACCTATGTTATTGGTCTACGACCATTAGAAATATTTTAATACTTTCAGTGCAGGGACCTTCTTCATACATCAGATTCTGACGTATAAAGACAGTCCCCGTGTTGAAAGGGTTAAATTAAAGTCCAATTCATCAAGCTAGTATTTCATGGTGAATATGATAACAGGTGCGAACAGTGGTCATTTGAGGGGGTTATGGGGAAAACAATATTTCCGTCATCTCGTGGGGCTTTGTCATCACCACCACCATCCTCAAAACTCACAGATTCTGATTGGCCGAGAATCACAGTGTTCCCACCTCAGTACCATTATTATCATGATTATTAGGGACATATTTATTATCCCGACGTCATAACCTCCAACACGTAGTTCAATTATTATTAGGTACATATTAATTACCCCTGCCCCGGCATTATAACTGAATCAAAAATGATATAAAATAAACACATACCAGATTCTGTACTTTGTATTCGATATGTGCATTTCATAATCCAGTATTGTAACTCAGAAAAAGTAAATCCATTATGTATAAAGTTTGGGTGTCACAGAACACAGCTAATCGGTTCAAACCATTAGATTATAATATTGCACGAGGATCGCTAGTGCGCATAAACATGATACAGTTTCCATTCGGTAATTACAATTTCCTGCATAATTATGACTAACCCAAAATATCCTAAGCGAACAACATTATACATTGTAATTTAATCGTGGTAATAATAACGCTGTATGTCAAGTAAAGCTATAGTTCAATCAAACAGCAGTAACTGCTTACTCGTCAAGTCAGTAGTTACAGCTGTTTTTATCTTTGCACTGTAGTATTGTAGTTATATAATAGCTGTTACTGTACACACTTGCCCGGTGTGAAGTCCACCATTATGACGCCTGGATTTTTAGAGGTATTCTAGTGCGGATACAGCAGATTAATTGCTGACACATATAAAGATCGTGCTATCAGGTGTGGAATATTCTTCATATTGTAGTGTCATAGTTTAACCCTTACAGCGCCGGGACCGACATTAGTCGTCAGAATCTGACGTCTGTAGACGTCAGATTTTGACGACTAAAGTCGATCCCCGCACTTTAAGAGTGAAAATATTTATAATGGCCGTAGATCCATAACATAGGTATTCAAATGAATCGGAAAGAGCTAACTAAGACAGTTATGATGATTTCAAAATGAAAAAACCTTTGGTCTCCAAGGTTTTCATAAAAAAAACAGCGCTTTAAGGGTTAACCCTTACAACGCTAAAATATATTTGTATAAACCATGGAGACCAAAGGGGTTTTTCAATTTTAAATAATCAATAATGTCTTAGGGGTCTTGTCAAGTTAAAAAAATCCCAAAATCCGAGAGAAACTCGGATTGTCCAGACACCACCCACCCACCCACCCACTCGCCTATCGATTTTTTTTTGAAACATGTACAACGAAAAAACAAAACAGAAAAACCAAATATTCCCCAAAAAAAAGAAATCCGAGTTGGGGCTTAACCCACCCACCCACTTCCGATTTTTTCTCGGATTTTTGGAATTTTTTTAAGTTGACAAAATCCCTTAGTTAGCTCTTTCTGCTTCATTTGAATACCTATGTTCAGATGTTATGGGTCTACGGCCATTATCATGATTATAAACTTTAAATTCTTTCAGTCCGGGGCTCGATTTAAGCCCTTAAAGCGCTGGATTATTTTTGCATAAACCATGGAGACCAAATGTTTTTTTTATAATTTGGAATCATCATAAACGTCTTAGTCAGCTCTTTCCGATTCTGAATTCCTATGTTATTGGTTATGGGTCTACGACCATTATATATAATGTATTTTTATTCCTACAGTGAGGGGATCGAATTTAGTCGTCGGAATCTGACGTCTACAGACGTCAGATTCTGACGTCTAAAGTCGGTCCCTACATTATTTGATGAAAAAATCTATGGTTAGTTCCCCGCAGCCTTGATGCGTGTTTTGATACATGTTTTAGTTTTAGACACAAGCGGCATGCTTGCCTAATACTACATAATACTACAGGGATTATGTAAAGTAGATATATGCGCGTCTAACAGAATAATGCTCTGATACTCATGGTCTAAAAACCACAGGAATGCAGGGACGTGACATATCCCTTACAACGCTCAAATATGTTTGTATAAACCATAGAGACCAAAGGGTTATTTTCAATTTGAAACCATCATAAATGGCTTAAGTGTTAGCTGTTTCCGCGTCATTTGAATACGTATGTTATGGCTCCACGACCATTATAAATACGTTAATTCTTTCAGTGCGAGGATCGTCTTTATACGTCAGAATCTGACGTCTACAGACGTCTGATTCTGACGTATAACGACGATCCCCGCACTGAAAGGGGTATGGTACAGTTGTATAATATTATAAACCCACATGAAAGGAGTGTCAACGCGACGGTATCATGAGCATGGAATAACTTAACCCTAGACCTGATAACATATATACGTCATTAACTCTTTCAAGCCTGCATTTACCGTTGTAATCTCCATCCACTAAAAGCCTGGAATCATTCTCGCAATTCTCCAGAAGATTATTTAAAGTGGGGGGTTGGCAAATAGAGAAAAATATATCGTTATTATTAAAACGGTTCCATGAAAATGTCCGCTCTGAACCCGTAGGTCATGTAGTTTTTAGTAAATTAAGCCAATGATGCATGCATCGTGAGGGTTTAGCACTTGTGCTGCAGTATTTTTCGTCATTTTAACTCTTTAAGTGCTTCATTACTACTTAACATTTTCCGTTCATTTGAAGTTGGCATTGCTCACGCAATTGCCAACTTCAAATGAAAGGAAAATACCTCCTCACTTAAAAATTAAACCTGCTAAATTTCACAATGGGGGCTTTACTCAAGATTTATACATGCATATTTGTTCAATTTCTGTCAAATTTTAGATGTGGAAAAACAGTATGAATGCGCTTAAAAGCGTCGCCCGCACTCAAAGGGTTAAGCTAGAATTGCTAACACAATTTCCAGCTTCAAATGACAAAACTATTTATATTTATTTTTAAATATACATTTTCTAAATTGAGTTATTCAACTAACTATGCATCTACCACAAACTATACTGTCCACTTCAGGGACATATTATCTAGGTTAACATGTCTAAACATGCTTAAAACTGCATATATGGTACTGTACAAGGGATAAAGTGTTGGTACTGAAATTAAGTGGAGTGTTTCTTTATTATAATTGAGAACAAAATCGGTTGAAGGGCACATATGAAACATAGATATAGAACGCACAAATAAACGCAGATTGGTATTGCGTTATGTCACGTTAAATTGGAATATTCCAGATTTCATTGTTGTGTTTTGCTGAACTACAATAATTACACATTATACCATTAAAGTAATAATTACTAGGCCCGCTAAACATGCTAAAAGGGAATTAGACTAAGCTATTGGAATCAAATACCATAAATAATCCTAATTATATCATAATTCACTTTTAATAATCGTATTACACACCAGGATATAACACACACATAACGGCATGTTGACATTAGATAGTGTGTTAATTAACTGATCCGTTCAGAACCAAATCCAATGCTGATATATACGCATAGCTTATCTTCGACATTTGATTTCAAACCATTTTGCGCACTTTACTACATCATAAGTTATGTAGGCCTATATTAGTTTTGATCAAATAAACGAATCCGAATCTGGACCTGGATTCAGTTCATTGGTTTGTTAAACTAGATATTCATGATATTGTGGACTCGAATCCGATCACCACGATTTGGTTCTTAGCATGCTGAATAAAAATAAATAATTATAAGAGGCCAGACCGCCCCGCCCGCGTGGTGGAAATTTTTCAGGGTGCATCCTTCCCCGAACTCTCACATTCTGTTTTTCAGTAACAGTCTATCTATCTAACACAGCTTGTCATGTATATTACAGATATATTAAAGGGACTCAATCAGGCTAAAATCGTCAGAAAATCGGTGATTTTATTTTGGCTTCTTAATATGACCATATGATGTAAACATGTCCATAGACTAGAACTGCAAAAGTTCTTAATTTTTGTGCCGCGCATTCACCAGTTAGGCTAGATATAGAGACGAAATTCCCGATATCTTATTTCGGACATGCATGTCCAAAATGAGAAATACGCGAATTTCGTCTCTATATCTAGCCTAACTGGTGAATGCGCGGCACAAAAATTAAAAACTTTTGCAGTTCTAGTTTATGGACATGTTTACATCATATGGTCATATTAAGAAGCCAACATAAAATCACCGATTTTTTGAAGATTTTAGCCTGATTGAGTCCCTTTAAAGTCAATGATAGTCACAAGTCGGCCATTGTTTTCAATTAGATCAAGTCAGCCATTTTGAATTTTCCATTATTCAGGAAATATCCCTCCCTGAAACCACATATTTTGTTTTATAGTAATGGTCTAGCTATCTGGCACAGTTTTCCCAATATCACCCATAATAAAGTCAATAATGGCCTTTTTGTACTTGTACTTGTTACAGCGCGGTGATCGACTTTACACGTCAGAATATGACGTCTACAGTCGGTCTCCGCAACGACATTTATGATGATTTCAAATTGAAAAATACCGTGCAAGCACTCAATCACCCCTCGGCTGATGCAGTGACTCAAAATATCCACGAATGCTTCCAATACGTTAGGCCAATAATCGAAAATCAATGATAAAATCAAGATGGCCGCGATAGCCTCGGTTTGGATCGGTTTGGGTTAATCAAAATGGCCGCCGTAGCCTGACAATGCCAATAGACACGCAGACCCCGAAAACCTATAGATCCGATGTTTCAAAAAAAATAAGTAAAAAAAATGGTGGCCATTTTGATTATCGGTGGAAAGCTGAAAATCTAATCAGGTGATCTCCATACTCATGGGTAACTTCACGTAAAAACATTTGACTATTTTTCAAGTTATCGCGTTACCAACATTTTTTTTAATCTTTGACCTCAACCTTGACCAATGGCATTGACCTTGGGTAAAAACACTGCCGGAGGGGTTAAAATGGTTAATGTTTGAATGGATTTTTAATTCAATATGTTGCACCATGTTGGTGTAGTAGCCAAAAGGCTGCGTGTGGCAGCGGAGGAGACGGAGGCGGCGGCGAAGGGAACGACAATCCCCCGAGGGGTAAAAACCCTTTGGTCTCCAAGGTTTATACACAATATTTCAGCGCTTTAAGGGTTAATGGGATAATTCCATCATTTCAGGCTGGAAATCCTAAGGTTAAAACACCTCCTCAGTACTTAAAGGGTGAGATCCGCAGATAAGATAGCTGTGTCTATATAGCGGGCAGATACTGTCGCGAAATGTCAAAAGCCAGTAACTGCCTGCTCAAAAAGTGGGCAGTTACTGTCGTGTTGATGTGCAAAGCCGTCTCGTGTCATATGAAGTCAAAAGGCAGTAACTGTGTACTTATAAATGAAGCAATTAATGTGCTCTGCTTTTCAGATCGGTTATATTGTTCTGTCTAGCCTCTGTATTTACCATAGTCTGAGTACAGGGTTGTTACAATACCACTATAGTGCCGTGCAAAGCCAAAAGGCAGTATCTGCTTACTTTACAAGTGAGCAGATACTGCCTTTTGCCTTTGCAGACCACAGTACACAGTTTGGTATTTATTAACATTAGTGCAAACATTGTAGACTCTGACTGATTTTATTGGCTTCTCATGGGAATATATTCTCTTAGAACCCGGGAGTAATTGCTTGGTAGCTCATTGGCTAAGCTTTGTGGGGGTGAATCGGGGCACATCTACCTATCATGTTTGTATGTGAGATATCGTACGTGTTAACCCTTACAGAGCGGGGATCGACTTTAGACGTCAGAATCCGACGTCTGTGGACGTCAGATTCTGATGACTAAAGTCGATCCCCGACCTGTAAAAATAAAATATTTGTAATGGCCGTAGACCCATAACACAGGTATTCAAATGAATCGGAAAGAGCTGAATAAGACATTTATGATGATTTCAAATTGAAATAAACACTTTGGTCCCCAAGGTTTTTATAGACAAAATCAGCGCTTTAATGTTTAAATATATGCGATGTGCGAATGCCACATAATTAGGCCTACCTGAAATATTAACCCTTGAAGCGCTAATATACCCTTATATAAACTAAGAGAACAAAGGAATTTTTTTTTATGTGAAATCATCATAAATGTCTTAGGGGTCTTGTCAAGTTAAAAAAAAAATTAAAATCCGAGAAAAACTCCGATTGGCCAGACCCAACCCACCCACTCCCCTTTCCAATTCTTTTTTTTTTTTTTTTTTTTTTTTTTAAATTGCTAAAATAAATAAAATCCGAGTTGGGGCTTGACCCACCCAGCCACTTCCGAGTTTTTCTCCGATTTTTGGATTTTTTTAACTTGACGAAAAATAGTTAGCTCTTTCCGCTTCATTTAAATATGTTATGGGTCTACGGCTATTTTAAATGTTTTACTTTTACAATGCAGGGATCGACTTTAAAATCGGTCTATTATTTGATGAGAAAACATCGTGTTACCAAATGCTTAACGTAACCCTTTCAGTACGGGGACTTCAAACGTCAGATTCTGACGTCTGAAGTCGGACCCCGTGCTGAAAGGGTTAATATACCCAAGTGCAAATTCATTTCAAATATGAGTGAAAGGCAACAAAATACAGAGTCAGAAATCAGGAACTATACTTTACTTTTTCTAAGACATTTTGATAGTACACCATAGACCATTGTGGACAGGACATGACTATTACGTCTATACCTTTTTTTGAACAGTTTGGAGTAGACCTACTAGAACCACGATGATTAGTATATGGCATAGGTTTCAAACTGAGGTCGTGTTGATGTCGTAATGTGTTAACATTAGATAATCAAATGGTGCTCATTTGATTGCTCAATGGGAAATTACAGCACTCGTTCAATAAATAAGGTGTGAGCCTTTAGGCGAACACCTTATTTATTGGACGAGTGCTGTATTTTCCTATATCGCTCTCAAATAAACACCATTTGTATTTTCTCACACGATCAGTTAGATCAGCTAACATAACCACCATTGATCATCATTCGAGCTATTGAGTTAGAAAATAATTCCAACCAAACCCAGTGCAATATAGACTGATACCGATATATATATGTCATAGTGAGAATCAAGGCACACCGTTTGAGAGCAGAATTTACATTGTACTTACATTATAGAAGAGAGAACAAATTCTGACTGGTTTCCTGAGTCGCTGTCGCCATCTCTCATTTTGAATGTGTCATGTCATCTACAAACACATCAAAAATAATGTCTAGAATGCAAAGAAGTATTTATATTGACATACGATAGTTCAGCAGCCGACAACTAAAAATCAACAATAACGTGCACAATTTATTTTATCATGTTTATAGTTACTACAAGTGAGTGACACTCTACCATGTCTAATGGATGGCATATTTACCCGTTACAGCGCTGATATATGCTTGTATAATCCATGGAGACCAAAGGGTTTTATTTAATTTGAAATCATCATAAAAGTCTCAATTAGTTCTTCCCAATCAATTTGACTACCTATATTATGGGTCTTTGATCAATATAAATATGTTTACTCTTACACATGTTACAGTGCGTGGATCTACTTTAGACGTCAGAATCTGAAATCTGCAGACGTCAGATTCTGACGTTTAAAGTCGATCCCCGTGCTGTAAGGGATAACATCTCA
The DNA here is from genome assembly GCA_964017125.1 of Flabesymbios commensalis. Classification (NCBI taxonomy): domain Eukaryota; kingdom Metazoa; phylum Annelida; class Polychaeta; order Terebellida; family Flabelligeridae; genus Flabesymbios; species Flabesymbios commensalis. The sequence goes on along the minus strand of OZ024903.1, from coordinate 2,116,703 downwards.
AAGTGAAGAAATATTAATGATACCATGCTCATATACTCTAATCAGACTAACTGGCAGCCTATGTTGCTTCTCCCAAAGTTCTTGCTTCTAGTTCTACCATGCTAACAGACAGTGTCGTTCTATCAAACAGATTCTATTGCTTTTACTTTGTCACACTCAAACTGATTGGTGTTAGTTTAGCGTTAGTTTCCAATCTACCTTTCATTTTTCTATATAATTTCCAGATTTTAGATGATATTATCACAGCGGGTGCCTGGCCTTTGATGTGTGAAATAGGTGTGGGTAACGATGGCAGCAATTTTGTCATAAAATGTTTGTCACTGATACCTAGTTGCACTGTAAAATCCATAAATATTTTATCACGCCAATTAGCCGCATAGCTGGCAGAACTCGTTAATAAATCTCTACATTGGAGCATTTCACTTCAAACAGATTCAGCGTCATATTATTTACAGACTTAGAGCACTGAGTTACTGAAAGGGACTGGCCCAGGCTAAAATCATAAAAAAAATCGGTGATTTTATTTTGGCTTCTTAATCTGACCATATGATGTAAACATGTCCATAGACTAGAACTGCAAAAGTTTTTTTATTTTTTCTGCTGCGCATTCACCAGTTAAGCTAGATATAGAGACGAAATTCCTTATTTCTAATTATTGACAGCCATGTCAAAAATTACAAAAACGGGAATTTCGTCTCTATATCTAGCCTAACCATGCTAACTGGTGAATGCGCAGCAGAAAAATTTAAAAACTTTTGCAGTTCTAGTCTATGAACATGTTTACATCATATGGTCAGATTAAGAAGTCATAATAAAATTATCGATTTTTTTTTATGATTTTAGCCTGGGCCAGTCCCTTGAATTTTAAATTTCTGTCACTTGAAGTGGCCTCTCGCTACCGCGATCAATAACCTGAAATGACTGATAATTTTTCGGATTTGTGAAATTTAAGTCTCACCTTCTATCAGTGTTACAGATTCTGTCTCTTGTAGACATTACCCCTTACAGTATTAAAAATACTTCTGCATAATCCATAGAGACCGAGGGGATTTTTCATTTTGAAATCATCATAAATACCTTAGTCTTTCCGTTACATTTGAATACCTATGTTATGGGTCTACGACCATTACTTTAGAAATATTTTAATTCTTTCAGTGCGGGGACAGTCTTTATACTGCAAAATCTGATGTACAGACGTCAGATTTTGACGTCTAAAGACGGTCTCCGCACTGAAAGGGTTAAAAACAAAATTAGGCTTTTTCCGCTTCATTTGAATACCTATTATGTTATGGGTCTACGAACATTATACATTTTCATGCGACATCTTTTTGTCTGGTCACTGTCACTATTATCACTTTCAATTCTGCGATTACTAAATCATCCTGATACAATTAATATCACACAAACACGTCAGTCACCGTGAGATACGTCAAGCCCGCCGTTAACGTGATCCAGCGTAATCCAAACGTCACCAAGCACGTATGGATTGACGTGGATACTGATCCACTTAGGAAATCTCACAAGATCAAAAATAAAATGTCACTTATAAAATACTACGCTGCAAAGTCAAAAGACAGTATCTGCTTATTTGTAAAGTCAGCAGATACTGCTACTTGGCTTTTCACAGCAGTTAATCAAATGATTCAATCCGACAAATGTTTACATTTTAATAAATGTAATTATAATTCATCATTTGCAGTTGGAAATTGCGTCAGCAATTCCAGCTGAAAATGACTGAATATATGCTAGTCTCCATCAAAACAAAAAAAACATTAAAAATCACAAAATTTAGTCTGTCGTAATATGTTCAGTTAATCATATCTTCAACTTGGGAGTTGCTAAATTGGTACAAATAAAATTATTTTTCGTCATTTGAAGCCTACAATTATGAACAAAATTGCAACAAATACTAAAATATACTTACTGCCACTTTATCTGGACTCCTCTCATTTAATCCACTCAGGGGATCTAGCGGGGAGGGTTGATTTCTTTATGACTTTATTATCCTATAATCCATAGATCCCACGAGACGTTTATGCTTGATTACTTCACAATATGCTGACCACTGGTCACTGTGGCTGACGTACGGTGACGTGGTGTTGTTGTACTGTTAAACTGACGTCATTACGTCTGACGTAATATATGTATTCCTCACGTAAAATATGACGTAATACGTGTTTTGTGATCTATTGATTCCTCTCGTGCACAGGTTTTTGTGCTGATTCACTGTAGATTACACGTAGGCCTAATTGCTAAACAGTTGTGCGTCAACTTGTTTTCATTGTCATAAGCACTGATAATCTGTCAATAATTATTGTGAAATGACAATATCAATGCCAATGATAATATAGCTACTCTGATATCAATATGATATCACACGATGTATTTTAAGCTTACATCACTTTCAAACTGTGCGTTTTTATTTTCCTATTATCAGCTGATTTCACTTCATGTTGTTGTTTATCGTTCACATACCTTCAATTGTTTTATGTCCACATTTCGTCAAGTGTGTGATGTCAATACCAGTATAGTTGAGGACTAATATCCCTATGCTATTAATGCACCAGACTATATCACTTTCAATTGGTGTTTCTGGAATATCCTCTTGGTCATTATTGTCCGTTATCTTCAGGCTGTTATTATGAGGTGAATGTCACAGACCATCCGACCAGCAGCACACACTGAGGACGTCCACACGTGAATGCCGGGTCCCAGAGTGAGAGGTACAGGGGGCGAGTCGTGCGCCTCTTGACCCCCGGCGGGGTGGGGGGGGGGGGGGGTGATCCGTGAGGGGTACTCAGGCGGTGGGAGGGGTACTCACTGAGAGGCCAGTACTCTCAACAAGCAATCACAGTAATCTGGGGGTCTGAGATCTCACAGCACAAAACACACCTGCAAAAGTCAGAGGTAACTATTATGATGTCTGCTAGAGACTTCAAGTGGCTGGAAAATTAAATGAGATAACTATTATGTCGTCTGCTGGAGACTTCAAGTGGCTGGAAAATAAAATGAGATAACTATTATGACGTCTGCTGGAGACTTCAAGTGGCTGGAAAATTAAATGAGATAACTATTATGACGTCTGCTGGAGACTTCAAGTGGCTGGAAAATTAAATGAGATAACTATTATGACGTCTGCTGGAGACTTCAAGTGGCTGGAAAATTAAATGAGATAATTATTATGACGTCTGCTGGAGACTTCACGTCGCTGGAAAATTAAATGAGAAAATTTAATTATGTTAATGTTAAATGTATGTGATAAAGATGTAGAGATTAACTGCATAATATGAAGATCTTTATTAAATTAGCATTAACTCAGATCAGTCAGTTGAAGCCGCTAACTAAAAGTAAACAAAAAATCCTTCTTTTTCAAACAACACGCAATATCGTCGCCTCGGAGCTAATGGATCCTATCTGACACGCGTCAGAGTGGCAGATAGGATCCTTTAGCTCCGAAGCGACGATATGTTTATTGATATTTCGGAGCGTAGAATATTTTATGATTCGCATCTCTCCGAATATTATCTCCAAATATGCATAATAAAAAAACTGTCATGTGGTGTTCGACGCGGGGGTTTAATACGTTAATCCCAATATTACACAAGTGACTGTTATGGTCTTAAACATTGTCAAAGTCACGACATGACTGTGGACAGTACATGCTTGGAATTCACACTTCTCTACATCAAGTGCGCGATCAATCCATCGTGCTAACAAAAAACGACTACTCAACATTACCAGAGTTCTTGTTCATGTTATATTGCTAGTTGACCAGACAGGTGTTATGGATAATATAGTCATAAAACATGTAACAATATATATATAGATCATAATGATATCCTTGCATATTTTGATATAACATCATGTATCAATCATTCCGCTCCTTCAGTAACGCTAGGTCTGTCAATGAAATTTATACTTTTACTTTAAAGTTTCACATTGTGGTATTGTATGATATGTAAACGGTATTCATTTGAGTGAGATATGGGGGATACAGAAATCGCCAAACGAATGAAAATCACAATCAACATTTTCCCATATCACACAAAAAATGAACAACGTTTGTATTTTCTCATACGATCAGGTCAGACAATGTCATAAACATGATACATGACATACATTGCAGGTCAAACGACAACAAGAGTGCGATACGGGCTGATACCGATAGACAGCTCATAGTGAAAACCACTACAGAGAGTGTGAAAATGTTCAATCAATCAATCAATCAGCCAATAAATCGATATCGATCAATCAACCGATCGATAAATCGATCAATCACCTAATTAAGTAAACAATCAGGCAATCCATCTGTCACTCACTCACTCACTCACTCACTCACTCACTCACTCACTCACTCACTCACTCACTCACTCACTCACTCACTCACTCACTCACTCACTCACTCACTCACTCACTCACTCACTCACTCACTCACTCACTCACTCACTCACTCACTCACTCACTCACTCACTCACTCACTCACTCACTCACTCACTCACTCACTCACTCACTCACTCACTCACTCACTCACTCAATCAATCAATCAATCAATCAATCAATCAATCAATCAATCAATCAATCAATCAATCAATCAATCAATCAATCAATCAATCAATCAATCAATCAATCAATCAATCAATCAATCAATCAATCGATCAATCGATTAATCAATCAATTAATTAATCAATCAATAAATCAATCATTGTATATTATCATAATTTACTTCTCTATATGAGTTTGTTCCATTCCCGTTTTTCCATCAGGTCTGTAATACTGTAGTATGTCGATGATATATGGATGGAATGTTTGATGACGTCATTTCTTCTCTATCTGAGAATCCTGAAAAACACAAATACAGTTTGATGTAATAACGTAAAGTAGATTAGATATCATGCCATATTACATGATTATCTGATGAGAGAAATGTGGGGTCAGATAACACAAATATTTGTCGTTTTACAGGTTTTGCAATGCATTATGTCACCATTGCCGGGCTGAAATACGCTGAAATAAAAATGGTCAGACTCTGCCTCCCTACATGTTAGTCCACGGCCATTGTTATTATTTCAACTTAACCCTTTGAATGCGGGGATACACTTTTAACGTCAGATTCTGACTTTAAAAAAGTTAACCGTTACAAAGCTGAATTATTATGAACCATGGAGATTTAAAGGTTTTAGTCAGCTCTTTCCGCTTCATTTGAATACCTGTGTTAAGGGTTTAAGTCCAGTAGAAATACTTTAGTTCTTCCAGTGCGGGGATCGTCTCTATACATCAGAATCTGACGTCTACAGACGTCATATTTTGAAGTATAAAGACGTTCCCACGCTGAAAGGAACAAGTAGGTACATTGTTGCAGCTGATCATAACAATAAGAATATATACATGATATATGAAGGACGAATATTGACAAGACGAAGGTCTTGGATACTGTGCATTATATCACACTCGTACAAACATTATTAAAGACAATATTGTTAACATTGTCAATCGAAGTGTACTTGCTAGAAGGACTACATGTCATTATCGTGTATCATTAAATGTACTTGTATTCAAGTATCACAGGTCTTCAGTTATATATAGCACACTTGATCATATTAATAAGACACCTTAGTATATCACAATCTAAATCTTGACCATCTGATTACACGTAGGCTTACTTTGCACAGAATGAAATACAACACTGCTAGATAGATAGCACAAAACACTTTCCTATTTTAAATGACATTCTCCATTCTACAGAACATCTGAAAGGTGATTTATATCGCCTTGAAATCCTTGACAATTGTCAACTTTGGTTATTCTACGATAACACTTGCTGTCGTCTGCAAATGAAATGAATGGGGCTTATGCCACCTTTGTGCACATATAGGCTAAACTGAAACAGAAAAACTGAAGATGGTGTGATGAATGAGATGACACTGCCCTCCAAACACAGGTTTCGAAATTCGAGCCCTGGCGGTCTGAGGCCGAGCACGCTACCTCTCGGTCACGGAGGCTCCCCACAATATTGTATCTATACGAGTGAGCGGGCAAGAAACATTTCGTTTCTTTGAAATGTGAAGGTCAGAGTGGGGTTCGAACCTGCGATCTCCGACTTTCCTAGCAGGCACCAGGCACCAGAGCCCACGCCCATCGTCTGCAAATAATGTAATCGTAGGATGTTTTAATTTTTTTTTTTTTTGGGGGGGGGCGTGTCATTTATGTACAATATAAACAGTAGTGGGCACAGAATTCAGCCCTGAGGTATACCACCAGTCACTTCTCGCCACGAAGAACACGTTGAAGTGGCTGAAGATGACAATGGTAAATTCAGTCTTGAAAGGGTTAACACTTATATATTTAGTTTTATGAAAATCGGACACCTACCGAAATTAATTATTTTGTAAGTGGGCATATTTCCCAACATATTTCAGACCATATATCAATATTTAACCTTTTCAGTGCGGGGATCGAGTTTAGACTTCAGAATCTGACGTCTAAATTCTGATTCTGACCTCTAAAGTTGATTCCCGCACTGAAAGAAATAAAAATATATAACGCTCATAGATCCATAACATAGGTATTCAAATGAAGCGCGAATGAGCTAACTAAGACAATTATAATGATTTCAATTGAAATCAACCCTTTGGTCTCCATGATTTATACAAAAACATTTCAGCGTTGTAAGAGTTAATCAGGCTTGAAACTCGCTTGATAAGACAACGTAGGCGATCGCTTATATATGGACGTAGAAGGACAAGGGTGTATCCACTTAACCTACAGCACGAACAAATTAAAGTGCTTGAATATGTCAATTGTTTAAGTCCGCAACAAGACGCAGCCTTGAACTGGAGACTTAAGTAAGGACAGTCCACACTACTATGTAATATCGTTATTGTGCGATGAGAGTGTATAGCGATGTACGTTATTTTAAAATGAATTACAATGTTACAAACAGTAATCATGGTAATGGTTAGTCGTGATGCCCTCTCCGAGGTCGTGGATTGCTGTATTCCTTTTACCCGAAAAAATCAACGTTTTTCAACATGGCGGTGACCGAGAGCGATCTCGACCGCAAGGTCCGAAAAATGTTCATAACTTTTTAATGACTGTGCGGAAAAAACACTGAACATACGATCTCGTAACTGAAATGTTAACGATTCTAAAAAAACTATTTTTGACCTGATTATTCGAGGGCAAGCCTTTGATATGACCGTCCAAAGAAATGTCCCACGATTTTGTATGGGGTCAATATTCAGTCCCTGGGGCTAGGTAATGGTAGTATTAGATCAGTAGATAATGATATTAATCAACCAGAGAACAACTATCTAACCAACTAATTTTTCGTCCCTTGGATATGAAAGGGTGTATGCCACTTCATAAAGTGGCAGATACACCTTTTCCTATCCAATGGGGCGATATGTCATGACAAACCCGTATATTGCCTCCCATGTCGCATTTCACATCACAATAAGGTCGTTCGTCATTTGAGATAATATACTCAGGGTGTTTGAGGTGTAAATCGCGGCAAATAAATTCAAACGAGATTAAATCGTGCCCTTGAAGTTAGTAGATGCTAAACTGCCTGATTACCGTTTATACCAGTTTTTGACCGAAAATTCACTCAGTCATATTTTCAAACTTAAATTCACAAGTCTACCTTATTCGTCCTGATAGGTAGTTTCCACTTATTTAGTGGAAGCCACCTCTGCTAGTATCAGGACGATGTAATTGTATTTGTTACTTCATGAAATTCTGTGTCGCGGCGGGAGATATAACTTCAAATGGGTGGAAATGCAATTTCTATCATCATGATCATAGCAGCGCTCATATTCCCAGCAAACATGATACATTCACCCAAGGCTGGATCAATGTTGGTACAGCGTCGTAGACGGTGGGCCACCATTGAACCTTGGGCGAATGTATCGTGCTTGCTGGGTTTTTAACGGAGTAATCCACTGTGCATCAACAGTGGGCGAAGACTATACCCAGAATGCTCTGCGCGATTACAGAGATAGTGAAGATAAGAGCCACCTGGTGAATAGCCATGCACAAAAGGATGAGAACGCATTTTCTTAATAGCGCTCAAGTTGTTAATTCTAACATGAAATGGGTGAAATTAGACCATAATGTTTAATCAGATATCGATCAATAATTTTTTTGTTATTTATTTTTACTAATATTTTTTAAATTTTGAAATGAAAGTTAACTAAACCATATTAGGTTCAGTTGCAAAAACTACATTCAATTGTTGATATATATATAAATATTGTTGATATGACTGAACCATCAATTGTTGATATAGTTGTAACTTTTATGTCATGTCTGTCCTCATTCAATGAATCCTACTATTATGATTACATCGCTACATATTGCGGATCCACCCAAATATATTATACAAACATAGATAATGTTATCCATGTTATCAGTGAGGCTCTGTTTTACCAGTGATAAAAATGACCTGACATACATTCTGTGTACATGAGAAAATGACCTGACATACATTCTGTGTACATGCGAATATGTCTGTCAAACACTGATCCAATGTTGTTTTAATGATGGGCCAGTGTCATAGACGTTCACTCAGCCTTAAACCAACATCAAATCAACGGCAACTCCACAGATAACGACATTTCACAAACATCATATATAAGTGGAGGGCGAGATCTTTCTAACTATTAGACACAATCACTCATGAATAATAATAATATAATAATGATAGTGTACGTTGTAATATGGTCCAATGGAAAGTCAAATAAATAAAGCGTGCAAAGCATATTTACGTCATCATGAAATGCAACGAATCGGGCTTTAGGCCACCTTTGTGCACATATAGGCTAAACTGGGCCGTGAGAACATCCTAAGGATGGTGAGATGATTGAGATGACACTGTCCTCCAGACACAGGATTCGAAATTCGATCCCTGGCGTTCTGAGGCCGAGCACGCTACCTCTCGGTCACGGAGGCTTCCCACAATAATAACTTTCACACGTGGATGGGGAAGAAACATTTTTGTTGCTTTCAAACCACCAAGACTGGGAACCGAGCCCCGAACTCGTGAAAGGCGTGAAAGGCAGCGGTGCTAACCACTACCCTGGGGCCCCCGCCCTACGTCATCATAGATATGTCATCACTTGTATATGATGTCAATAACCCAAAAATGGCCTGAACAAAACCATCACCTGGTGCCAGGCACGGATAAATCATATCATGACGTCAGATATTTCACCATTTTCACATGATATGATATTAATCCTCCCAAATGATCTGAGTGTGAATATTCACAAAATCCACCGTGACTGCCCAGCAAACACGAGACGCTGACCCAATGTTGTTATAAAGTTGGGCCAGCGTCGTTCACAGTGTGCCAACATTAAAACAACATTGGGTCAATGTCTCAATTGGGGTCATTCTCACATTTTGGTTTCAGGTTTCAAATATGTTTTTTTTTGCGAGGAGCAGCGAGCTCAACCTCAGACCGCCATGGGTCGAAGTTTGAATTCTGTGTCAGGAGGACAGTGTAATCATATATGATCTCGCCGTGAACTGATATTATTCTGGCCCAGATTAGCCTAACAGTGCACACCAATGCATTAAAAGCACAGCCACATTCATTATTTCGAAGCACACTCTGTCATTATAAGCGGGATACGTTGTAATACATATGTTCTTAACCCCTACAGCGCGGGGATCGACTTTAGTCGTCAGAATCTGACGTCTATAGACGTCAGATTCTGACGTCTAAAGTCGATCCCCGCGCTGTAAAGAGTAAAACTATTTATAATGGCCGTAGACCCATAACCATGATAACATAGGTATTCAAATGAATCGGGAAGAGCTGACTAAGGAATTTATGATGATTTCAAATTGAAAAAACCCTCTCGTTTCCATGGTTTATAGAAAAATAATTCAGCGTTGTAAGGGTAAATTACACCTTTTAAAGCTGACATCTATTTGTATAAACCATGGAAACAAAAGGCATTTTTTTAATTTGAAATTATCAGAAAAAGCTAGTTCTTTCCAGTTCATTCAAATAAAAATAAAATTGTTTGAAAATTATTGAATAGCATTTTTCTCATCTAAGTTGTCACTTGCTAGACATCCTTATCATTGATGTATAAATATTTTGCTAATCAATTACAAATTTGATTAGCAAATGGACAGAACTGCGTAGCATTTGCTATGCGATAATGAACATTTTTTCCCTGTAAATACCTATGGTATTGGGCTACGGCCATTAGAAATACTTTGAGTGCGTGGATCTACTGTAGACGTCAGAATCTGACGTCTACAGACTTCAGATTCTGACGTCTGTAGACGATCCCTGCACTGAAAGGATTCTATAATATAAATATGAAGCAGAAATTAGTCACATAAATAGCTTCTGTGCGATGCTTATCTCAATAGTAGCATAGACTGATAACCATGTTGTTGTCGTCATGCTGTTATGCATCCTTGGCACGGTTTAGTATAATATGGCCGGAACCTCTGCTCTGCAAACTCATATGGCAGTAACTGATGACTCCTCGAGTAAGCAGTTACTGCCTTTTGGCTTTGCATGACACACCTGTTGATCATATGACTAAAGCAATGAGAGATGACACTGTGATGATTATAGTCATCAAATGGGTTGTAGCAGTAAATATTGACA